>VCRD01000086.1:20520-116234 GCA_006783055.1 Trinorchestia longiramus
TAATGAACACTGGACGGACCACTAATGAACACTGGACGGACCGCTAATGAACACTGGACAGACCACTAATGAACACGACGGACCTCTAATGAACACTCATCTAGGGCTTCTCGACCATCTTTGTGTTGTTAACACAGGTTGCTTCTGCTACAACGCCATGACCTTGAACAGCAAATGTTTTATTGACAGAGAAACTCGTTGACATAGGTTGTTTCTTCTACAGCGCCATGATCGCTCACGTTCACCGACGGAGCGACTCCCCATACACAACCTCCTTTATCAGCAGACAGCGGGCAACCCGACCGAACTACAACGGGGCGGTCTGTGCTTGTCTGTACCTGTACTAAATGCACACAGTGTGTGAACATCATACGTATATGTCTACGGGCTCCCATACATGTGTATTGAAACACCGACATGAATGTAGCTCTTTTGACGTTTACATGGCTTCACTTACATCCTAGTGCAGCGCAAAACGTGTGTTTGAAAAAGCTCATACAAATCTTTTCGTAGATTTTGTATCTCTATAAAGTTGTTTTAGATGCAATTTTGAGCGATAGCAGTGAGAAAATTCGGCCAAGTGTGGTGGAAGAAATTCTAACTCCCCTTACAATCTATCTTTATCGTCTAAACATGGCATAAAAAGGGACGTATAATAATTATTTGTAAAATTTTTGCATCGCAATGTTGTTTCATTTTACAAAGGTGAAATGTCGCATCAAGCCAGAAATATATAGTATTGAAACCTGTAATGAAATATATCCAATACACTTGTTTGCTGTATTTTCAAAGTTAAATTATTTCTGCTATCCATAGCTGGAAATAAAAGGGCCCGTTTTGGTGACTTATTTCTTCTATGTACCAAATTCAGGTTTAACATGCGCTCAATAGACGTATTAAATGAATCGTTTGGATAAATTAAGAAATAGATGTCTTGGGATAGAATTTAACAGAGTTATTCATTTATTTTTACAACAATATCAGTCAGTACTCCAGTACGTCAGTTTCCCTCAGTACATCAGTCAGTAGAGTGAGTTCATGAGCAGTGAGTGACATTGACTGAGTGACTTGATAGCAGCATCTCCACTGAGATGAGTCGTAAAATGTTTAGCTCTCACACAGCTTGCAGTACTATTCATATTCACTCGTCACTGCAGGTTCCAAACCTTGCTGATTCATGTGCATGTGTTCGTATGTCCCACTTACTCTTAATTTCTTGAGATTTTCCTTTACTATAAAAAGAATATTCATCACTCTACTTTGTATATGTTTCTTACGTTAGAGAGTGAGCGCCATGACATGTTTTAGAAATTTCAATAGGATTTCTTATTGCATAACAATGCTAAAGGAATAAGAATTTGAGATTTTCTCTGAAACAAACATTAGGCAAGACAAAATATATTCAGTTTATTCATGACCAAGACGATTATTCATTGAAGAATTTGATGGGGTATGAACTAGAGCAGTGATATTCAACCTTGGTGGACAGTCCACTTTATGGTGGACGAGATTAAGTGAGGGGTGTAGAGCTGTCTAGGAATGGACTACTGGGTGGACGAGATCCTCACCTGCACGTGTATGTATAATTTGTCAAGAACCCTCTCTCTTTCTCTCTCTCCTATAATTCTTGAAATACACATTTTCGTATGCATTCAAATACATATTAAGAAGGATAGATGCAGTGAAGCAGATTCCGTAGTCTGACACTACAATGAGTCGTCGGTCTGTGATGTTAGCAGATGACTTGAGGGAACAGTTTTAAAAAAAATGCATGTTGTCGTTTTGCTTAGCATTCAACTGGATGAACCACAGACATCCATGGAGAAGCACAGTTGATTGTTTATTGACGGTTTCCAGCCTTATAAGAGAAAACCATTGCTGAACATTAGTTGTGCTGTCTCCAACTGGCCGTAGAAACAGTAGCACAAAAGATTTTTCAGAAACTTCATGATTTCGTTATTGAAGAAGGCATTGACTGTTCAAAATGGAAGTCTGTTACTACTGATGGTGCAAAAGCTATGGTTGATGCAATCAATAGGGTTGTAAATAAATCCATGCAGTCTCATCAAATTGTATCGCAATTCTCTGAATGATTCACAGAGAAGTGTTATTGGCAAAGCGCCTGAATGAAACTAGAAAGGCTATGGAGAAAATTAACTTTGAGGTTTTACTTGATGATGTCAATATGGTCCTTGCCAGTGTTTACTGTGACGATAAGCGGGACTTCGATATTTTGTATAATAACATGTACCTTATTAAGTTGAAAAATTCACCAATAGTATTTATACGTAAAAGCGCAGTAATTTTTATTATCATATTCGTATTCTTCATTTGCCCTGTCTTTTCATTGTCACATCAGTTGGATTATTTTTCGTAATTTTAAGTTGAACAATAATAAACTATGAATTAACTTGGAACGTTAAATGGTCAAGTATATAAATTAATTATTAACGTCAAAGTGATATGTTCATCTTGAAACAAGTATTTTTTGAATGAAGTTTATCGTGGCTCAGTAATTGTCGGCAGTAGTTTTTTGCCCTGACAATGTACGCTGCGCGGATTGCATTAAAAAGATGCATACTGCTTGTTTTTTTCATCTTAACCCTCCTATAATGTCTTCAGATTGAATGGTTTAAATAAATGCATGCTGCATAGCTCGACTATATGGTATGAACATTATTTTCGCATATGCCAATTATACCTGTGAGCAAAGATTTTTTCCCTCGTGCAAATTTATTCATTATCTTTTTTCCTCATGCCCTGCATTTTCTATGAAGGAAAAATACGAATAACTTGAAGAAAGCAAATTTATTCAGAAGTTTTAAATTTCTGCCTGGTGATATAATAACTATGACTAATGGCAATAGCTTTAAAAACAAGCGTTCACAGGTTATATGGGTTAAATAATAAACTACGTTGATTATAAATTGAAAATTTTGAATTGAATTCACAGTCGTATATCATTTCGTCAAGTTATTAGTCTAGTTCAACTTCCCATGTTGGCTGAACAGTCAGCAGAGGAAACAGCTAAAAACTCGAGAAAATTGCTAAGTGTGTCCTCAAAAATCTGCATGACCAAATGTGCGTACTACAACGCTGTCACTTGCGACAGTGAAATTCTTCTGAACACATGGACTTGTTTGACCAGGAGGAATACGTTCGTCAGAGTTAAGTTTTCATAAATTTTTTTATCCATATTCCAACATCCGGAGGTGAAAAAGAATATTGAAAGTGATTGTTCAGTTATTAATGGTAACTACATTTAATAGAAATCCCAAAGTAACGGGCCTTAAAATTTGTAGTGCAATTCCGCTGCATAAGTTACTACCAAAAATTACAAACCTCAGCAATATTTCACCCGTGATGAGTCAGAACTGCTTTGGATGAAATTACCAGCGCTTTCATATTTTACTGTACATGAGTTTCCTCAGTTTCAAGTTAGTAAGGATACAGTAACCCTGCTTTTAAGCAATAACGTTGCTGCACCCGACAAAGTGTAACCTCTGCTCCTACGCATCACTCAGAAAACCTGACCATTGATGAATGGTGAGAACAAAGTTTACAGGTAATAAGGCGTATTAATGAAAACGTTTTGGTCACGAAAAACAAATACATTCTCCGAGTAATGCAATTTATTCTTCTTACCCTCCGTCGAGACACAATTTTAGAATGATCTCGAAAACAGAGTCATGTTCTAAATAAAGCTCCTTTATTTGATACACATTTCATTGATCAGCATCCTCACATACAAGTGGCATTTATGGCACCTATTCCAACTTTCCTCCTACAACCTTGAAGGTAATATCTGTTTGTGTGAGAAATAGTATTAATACTCATTTGGTCTTGAAATTCATTGTTCAGTCTTTATATTTAACACGTAGAGAATAACGTAACTCCATGGTTAAGGAACAAACTGAAGGTAATATGGGTAAATTCCACTATTACCTTCTACATGGTTTTCATAGATGACTTAGTTAAACAATACGCTTTCACTTATTAATGATAATTTAAATTGGAAGATCTTATATTTTCGGTTTCAATATCTAAATCAAAAATTTTGAAAGTATAAAATAATAAGGTACTGAATTATTCAAATCGTTTTGTTGTACATACTTATTTTATTAGTTTATTATTTGCAATCATGATTTATTTCTGCTCGTACGCTTTCAACATGATCAGTTATTGTGTTGTCATTGATTAAATTAGCCATGCAGTACACAGGCACCTTTCGATTCCATGAGCACAAAGGTAGTTCAAATTACTGATTCGACTTTTTTTGTCACACTCACACCTGCACATTAAAAATGATTTTAAAACACGCAATGATAATCTATTTTCCAACTGTTAGGCTGTGAATAAAATCAGCTATTGTTTTTGTCAAACCTCATATACGAATTATAATGCAAGATGTAACCTCCAATACCTTGGTTTTTAACGACTCATTGGTTTTCTTTCTGTCATCAGAATTTCTGAGTTGTTTTAAATTCAGAAGCTAAAAGTAACGTCAGAGAATATATTTTAAAGTTTTTCTCGATCATTGTATTACTTATCTTAATAGATGTGCTTAAAAAATACTTCAATATTCAGGAATTTCAAAATTTAATCGAGTTTTATTACATTCTGTATGTATCAACATTTTTAAAAACGAATGGATTCAGTGTTTGTTTTCTTTTAGCTGAGATCCCAGTGTTAACATTGTTATAGTTACTATCAGAGAAGTTTTTTTGGTTTGTTCAAAAGTACTATCACTGAAACTTACGACGGTAAGACAGTACTTAAAGGTATCAGACGAAATTAGGTAAATAATAGGATTTAGTTGTCTATAAAAATTGTTCATTGTAAATAATTCAATCTAATGGACTACAGAAAAGCAATTAACCATATTTAATTAAGTCGGATATTGAAAAACGCACTCACATAGCTGAGAATATTTTTCCTGCATACACTCGTATGAACGAGCGTTTCAAAATTAAAAGAAGTGCTGACATTATTATAATTAATATAGAAAGAACAAAGAGATATTTACAGTATACCAAACTATTGATTGAGCTGCAAAATAAATAATTTATTTGGACAAAAATAAATACACCAGAAGGAAGAGGGGTGGAACCTGGCCCCTTCGAGCAACCAATCGCAGAGCAGCTTTAAAATACGCCTAGGTAGATCTTTGCTCAATTCAGCTTGCAAAGCAGGACGAAAATACGTGTTCGGCAGGAAAGGTGGAGGAGACTACTGTCGAGTAGTCTACTTTAGCTATCCCATGCTGTCGCTCACAGAGCGATGATAGAGGCGACCACTATCCAGTAGTCTGCTTTATATTTTCCACGGGAAAAAATGCAAGTAGTCCACTAATGCTGTCCACCCTTCAATTGATTCTCATGAGGTTTTTGGAAGCCAATCAAAACATCATTACAGCAGAAGATAACAACAATCAACTCAAATAAATACATGTGGACTAACGAAAAGAATGACCTGCCATGCGCTGGTGAATCTGTGTCACCCAATTCTGCGCCATGACAATGCTCGACCATATGCTTCTAAGAATATTCTGCAGCAACTCTTAGATTTGGAATACATTTTTGTCAAATCTTCATTATTCTCTAGATAATTCTCTTACAGACAATAATTTTTTTAAGCATCTGCACACTTGTTTAGGTAATAAAACTTTCAGATTCAAACTGAGGTTGAAATTTATGTTCATTGATTACTGAGCATTAATACTGGGTTTTTGACCACGTGACTTAAATGATCTAGTTGAGTGATGACAGAAATGCAAGGTTGTTCAACAATCCAATTACAACATAATCATGTAAATTTTTCATAGAATAAAAAGTTGTTCTGAAATCGGACAAAAATCATTTCTAGAACAACTTGATATTAAATCTTCTCACTCAATATTAAACATATAATAATCAGTATCGTTACTCCCAGAAAGAGGCAAAAATATGATATATTCCCTATTTTACCTTTTTCTGTCAGCTATCTTCAGTTCATTTTGTTTTTGCTTATTTAATATTGAAATGAAATTTAAAAGATGAAAATATTGTGTCCTATAGAATTTGTTGTAGTTCGTTTATTTGCATGCTAACTTTTTACATGCTGAAACATTACAGGGTTGATTGTTTTCCTACAGCACTAACACCACTACTATTTACTTGACCCAATCGTAACTACTGTTGCTCAACAGGTAAATTAAAAATATTTCATTCTAAACTTGTATTCAAAATGTTCCGTCGAAAAATTTGAAAAAACTACGTGAAAAACGAGTACCGAAGATTGATGGCTTCAATTTAAAAAAAATTGCTCTGTCAGCAAACGATGTTGCCACCCCAACACCCAACCTGTCCTCCATCCCATGATCCTCAATCTCCTTTGCTCCCCTTTTCATGTTTTCCTAAGTGAAATAAATGTTATTTCCACTCAACTATTAAATACCTTGTTTTGTAAGAATGAAATAGTTGAAAGTTCCTTTTTCCAGTGAGCTTATTGTTGAAAAAAAATTATTTGCTTATTGAAAATTATTTAACGGAAATTTCAAAGAATCATCTCACGTTTATACGGATGATAAATAATGACCTGTGTTAATTAAAGGAACAAGGAATCATACTGCGATCAATATTTTTACATACATTAGCATTAGGTTTTCAGGTTTTCTTTGTACAGTATTTTACTTCGGTAGATCAGCAGAGCTATGTTCTGGGATTCCATTAAATATTTCCCCTTCTGGTACCCTAGGATTTTTCTACTAAGCGTACGTCTCATTCTATAAGTTTTTCACACAAGGGCTATATCATACTTTAGGGTTTGAACTAACAGTAATGTAGCAAATAATAATAGAAAAAAATTAGTGTACTAAAAATTAAATGTAAATAATTATCATACTCCCAATGGCATATTTGGATACTCAATCATGTTTGGAAAATAGATTCGGAGTTACAATGATTAAATGAAATTTACGTCATCTGTATAAGTATCAAAAACTTTTTGTTAGTAATACTCTGTTCTTAACCTATCTGTATGCAAGTAATAATGCTTAAACTTTAGAAAAAAATTAAGGTCCTCCAAAAGATTAGGTGTTAACCTAAATCCTCAAACCGCATGAGAGAAATTTGGCGTTAGTGAAGTGAAAAAGTCCTTAGGAGCCTGAGAATATTCTCTAACTTAAAAATGTTTCAATACTGAAAATTTTTCAACGTGTTGTGTGATAATGTCAATGATTTAGAGCATATAAAAAACTGAACTATTTTTCAATTAGTGGTAACAATTTCGTCAATGGCCCACTGTTTGTGTCATTGGATGTGTCTGGAGGTGTATAATTTTGTTTTAGTGTACGATATCAACGTTAGCAAGGTATACGTGAGTTTTGTAAATTTTATTGCACTCAAGTCTAGCTGCTCTAATATATCTTAAAACCTCAAGCAATGACTGCAACCGTTTAGCTGCTGCGTCTGAGAAAGATCTGCGTAGTCAAGATGAGTATTTTAATCGTTAACTGTTTGAATATTGTTGTAGATGCTTGTGTTGTTTTTATTATTTTCATCATAATCCCGTGTTGCACACATATCTGACAAAATAAACAGATCATAGAAATAGAAGAAATTTGTGCCGAAATGAGGCATTGATTAAATGGCAGAGATACTGAGATAAAATGTTGCAAAACTTTCTGGAAGGCAGTTTAAATTTAAAAACATCATTTATCTACTTTTTTTAGAAAAATACACTGGGATGGAGAGACTGTTACCCTGCATTTGAAATTAAAATGTGAAAATAATGCTCAGTGACATCAGTTATGAGGGGAGTGTCATGCTATTCCCTCGATAAACTTGAGGAATAATGGTAAAGCGATCTTCTTTCGATGGGTGAATCATTCAAAATGAAGGTCAGAACTTGAGGGGGAACAAAAACTGAGATATTGAATGAGAACCAAAACTAAAAACTGCACACACGACACACAATAAATAATATGAGAAAAATTTTGCAGTCAACATTATATAAAATTAAATGCAAAAAGGTAATGTTACAAAATGAAACCCTCAAATCTATGTACCGAGAAAAGCTAATGAGTTTTTTTGAGTCAATTATGGTTTTGTTTTGGCATTTCTGATACATGAGTTATTTGCTTTCGAGCAGTCAACATATGAATAAAAGAAAGCTCAACAGTAGGCACGAGAATGAAATGAATTCTAGCAACGGTTGTTTCGAAAGCATTGCACAAGCAAACAAATGAACCTTCGGATCTAAGGATGTAAGCCAAGCTGATTTTCACAAGTGATTTTAATGATTAGCAGTATTGCCGAGAGGCTGTACCATCCGAAACTGTAACGAACTTGAGAAACATTCAACGGCATGCAAGAGCATTCATGAGATAGCATAAATAATAGAACAGGAAGAAATATATGATATAAAATTATATAATGATATCATTGAAGTCGTGCAATTGATACTGAATCACAAGATTGCTGAATGACAAAATTGCGAGGTGTTTGGTAATGCAGATATTTTACACAATAACAGAGGTCGAGAAGCAAAGAAATTATAAACACTACTGACAATGTTACAACACATGGAATGTGAACGTTAGTTAAGCCACACGATCAGCAAAAAAGATTATTTTTCAAGGACATCCTGTATGCAAACTGGCAACGAAATTGTTATTTCTGATGCAATCTGCCGACGTTCTAAAACCCGGTAAAACCACAATTAAACGAAATATGGAAATATCACTGACATTAAATAACTGGAAAACCAAGGTATCTGAACGCATTTTTTCAAAATGAACAATGAATGAATTTTATGAAATGAAAAAGGGCGGTGATCTTTCAATCATTGCGTCTCTTGAATCATCGTGCCATCCTGGTTTCCTTCACATTTGAAATCTCAATGCGTTATCATACAACAACTAAGTTTTTATTGATAATCGTTTGGACATAAAAATATGCATTGATTTGCCCTGAACTAAAGCGCAATTTTTTCTAACATTGCAGCACCACAGTTGTTACAGATCATTAACTATCATTAACTTTCAACTTATACCACTTATTCGAAATCAGATAACTTCAGCACTATACTAAATACATTATAGGCATACACCACAATTCACTTAACAATAAATAACTCGGATATTATAGTACATAACTTTATCTGCTGCACCCATTACTACAAATTCCTGTGTCGTGCAATGGCAGTAAGACCTAGATAATCGCAATCACAAGTAAAATAAAAATACATGAAGTACAGTATATGTCAATTAGTAATGGAATGTCTACCCCGAAACTAGTCGTTCCGAACGGTCTAAGTGGAAATAAACTAACTTGTAAAGGCTTTCTGGTGCTTTCTATGTAGTACACCCTTGCCTTACAGGGATACAGCATAGCTTTATACTTTCGTTGGAAAAAGCATCAACTCTTAGTGGTGAAATTGTACGTATTTGACGCTTTAGAAACAGCGGTCTAAGATTTTAGTTTTGTTTCCATAGAGTAATCCATCTTCTACTGATGAGATAAGCTTGAACAATGGCTCTAGGTTGATACGAATTGCTAATCACCAGCTTGGTCGACTGGTGAGCGAATCTGCTTTCGAGCGGGAAGACCCGGGTTCGAATCCCGCTGCCGACATGGTTGACGCGGCTAGAAATGCGGCATGGGACTTGGGTAAAGCAAACGAATAATTATCGAAGTAATTATCCGACCCAAGAATGGGCCAGAAGGTTCGTTCCTATAGCCTCATTCTATTCTATTCTATTATAATCGAAGTTTAATGAGCCCGCATTTATATAAGAAATAGGTGTTAACATGAAAATAGAGAGAGACTACCTCGAGACACCATATACACTCCCAAAATTTGGATTTAAAACCCCATCGAACCCCACATCGAAAATAGAGCATATATTGTCTAGTTCAAAACTGATATCTGTTGTCCATGTTGTACGAAAGCCAGAAGCTATTTGATATCAAATACACATCATTTACCTACCTACAAATTATGTTTAGGCTCTTTAAATAAAATATAATAAGTTAAGTGTCCTAATCGAAATTTAAAAATCGATCGTGACAGGTGCTAAAATATAGTGTTTGGAAAACTATCTTTCACATGGCTTGGTCGACTATCACCAGCTTGGTCGACTGGTGAGCGAATCTGCTTTCGAGCGGGAAGACCCGGGTTCGAATCCCGCTGCCGACATGGCTGACGCAGCTAGAAATACGGCATAGGACTTGGGTAAACTACCGAATAATTATCGAAGTAATTATCCGACCCAGGAATGGGCCAGAAGGTTCGTTCCTATAGCCTCATTCTATTCTATTCTATTCTATGTATTGATGAGACGCAAAGTCGTAGTCTAGAACACTACTCAGGTGAATTTACGGCATAGTATGTACTGAATAACGTCAATTAAATAAAGTTTTCGGAATTAAAATTGCCCGATCAAGCATTAATATGCTTCAGCTACTGATTAAAAAAATATGATCCAAATCAACACTGCAATGAATACAAACGCTGCTTCAACATACAGGTTTTAGTAAAATTTTAAAAGTTCTCATTAATGATTAATTTTCCATCTCACAATTTTTTTACTAAAATTATGTGTCAATTATTGCTAGGAGTAACTTCAAGCAGACTTTTGAATGCTATGTTTTACTGGTCTTGAGTAAGTACGTGGTGCAACAAGTGGAATGTCTATGTTCTAGGAAGGTTCATCAAGAAATATTGAACGTGGTTAGAAAATATTTATTTGAATGTAAAACGAACAAACCAGTAGTTTAACTCATATGGAATTTTTTCAAAAATGTGGTTTTAAAAACTATGCCTATCGCTTAATAATGGACCCGACTTACTTGCATGAACTTGATTTTTCATCATTTAGTTAATGAACGATCCAAATAAGTGTTTGCGTTTTTGGTATTATATAAAATAAAGAAAACAAAAATAAATTCTGACAATGGAACCCACAAAACACGTATCGCATTTTTTCTCAATCCTAATTCTAACAGCTTGCAATGAATCCTTAATTATTGAGAAGCAGTTCAAATTTTGTTTTCCAAATAATACATAAGCATAATAAAAAGATGAATAAAAGATTAGAATGCAGGGCAAGCTAAAGATCTATTCCTAAGTATTAAACATGCATTCTGAATTTCTTGATTTGAAAGCGAGGTAATCATGAGATTAAACGCCACATGATTCATATTTTCACATATGCTCATTTCAGGATCTGCTATTTTATAGCTAAAATGATATCAGGCTGTCTGTGATCCAAATATTATTTTCCCTTGGTTATCAATATCAAGCAACCACTCAAAAGCGTTCACTCTGCTATAGTCTCTAGGACGAGATGTTACGATTCACGAGGTGTTTGTTATGAGGTCATCCAGTTCCATGCATCATTTGAGGATTTTTCCCCGTGCACTTTTGCATTTGATGTTTTAACTTTTTCTGCACGTCATCCCTGTTTTTATTCTTTGATATCGGTCTATGAATGTTTCCAGTATATAACAATTTATGCACCTACTGTAAGCAGGTCCTATTTTAATGTAGTTCAGAGAGGCAGCATTTTTTGTTTAATTAAGGGAGTTGAATTGAAATTGCACAATACTTCTATGTTTTGAAGTCTAAAGTTATGTTTTTACCATTCATTTTCTCTTATATTCATATTTATAGTTTTTCATTTAGAATAATTTTGTGTGGTGCATCCTGAAGTAGATTATTTCTGAGTAATATGTTCTCATCGTGAACACATTCTACCAAAACGGATAGAGTACAACATAAATAGTTCGAACACATAGTTCTATTTTGGGAAAAAATGAAGCACCTATTTCACCTTTTTAGTTTAAGGTACCTTGACCAATGAGAAAGATAAAAACAGCATCTTCCATTGCAACAGTCAAATTGTCTTGGCGGAATCGTTCTCGTAGAATAGGGCATAAATTTCCTTTTGGGAGATAGTGTCACTCTGGGTCTGAGAAAAACGATTCGATAGAGCTCCACTTCCATTTGAAAGGATCTGCCAATAAAAATGACTGTCATTTGATTGTGTAATTATAATTCTCAAATTATGGTTGAGCTTGAAATACATCCATTGAAAACAAATTTGTAGTGTATTTATCAACCAAACAGAGTGCTTGGGCAGCTCTTCTATGACAACGATGGTAAGGGGAATGAAGTACCCATTAATGGAGAACGTTCCCGAGGCATGATATCCACTCAATTTTGACTGAACTTGTAAAACATCTCAAAATATATACAGAATATTCCGATGTTGACGAAAATTTGTTTTAATTAGTCACCCATAAAATTTATCACACATTTGAGAGGACCCTATAGTACAGAATTAGTGATGATTTTGAGAAAGATTATGCCCGTATCAAAGCAAGAAGACTCAGCGAAGTCTGATCGGTTTGAGCTGAGTGAACTTGCTGTTGTTGACCCTGTCACAGTAGTCATTCCAAGGAAAGTGTGTGGGGTAAATTGAATTTGTCGGCAATCGTTACAACTCTCAGAGCTCATCCTATCTAAACATGATCACCAAGTAGAAGGTAAACAAATATACGAATACCAACTGGAATAGCTTTTTCAACAGGATTCAGTAAAACTAGCCTAAACAGGGGAATACAGTATGACGAACGTTAGGACTTTGCGGTTGCAGCAGTAACGTATCCGGTAAGTCAGCCGATGAAGAGTTAACCGACAACAAGAAGCAGTAATTGTCAATCGCCTAGACCATTGGCATCACTGCTCTGGGCAGCTCTGTTCTGCAGTCTACCATCAAAAAGGCAATTGTTAGATTTATGTTGGACACCATGCAAGCCCTGCACATGATAAGCTGTCATATTTCAATACAACATGATCCACACCCTAATCTATAGCAAATAGGTGTCCTCTCTAGATGACATTGGGAAGAGGACCCTCAAAACCAACAAGAAGGTGAAGGAAACCTTATCAGGCACGAAAGTAAGAAAAAATCAAATATTTTCACGATCGTAAAATAAAATAGTCTCATTCTTACTCAATAACATGGTTATATTATTATTATGTAATAAAAAATATAAAAAGAGACCCAGGTCTTTGGACAGTCACAAAGCTCCTATAATGACCTGCTACGAGACACAGGATAAAAAAAATCTAGCAGCGACTTAATGCGTGGGGACAAACAAACAATTACAGACTGCACGATCAAAAGTTTTCTGATAGATATTTGCTGAATGGACGTCATCGGAACACCTAATAAAGACGCTCTCTAACCAACATGATTACAGTCTTTCACTCAAGAGAACCAAAAACCACACGGAAAACAAAAATCAATCATGACTGATCCTCCGTGAACTCTAGATCACATACTCACATTCAAAACAACTTTTATCTTGGCACCAGTAACCGTTTTGATACATTGAGAGACGAAATGGGAAACAATATGAACGAGACAAAGGAGCAAATAATTCGAAATAAACTTAAAACATTTCTCATTGGGACAGCACCTTTATAGGTCCAAAAATATGAATTTAAACTAGGTCTATCAGATTAAAACGTACCCTGCAGACCTGGGATACAAGTGATGGAAGCTGCCCTCTTATTAGATAACCTACAATGCACGCAAGAAGACGTAGTCATAGTTCACTGCAGGACTCACGAAATAACAAGTGGGCAGCTAAAACAACTCCTACAAAAACTTCAAACTATTATCCGTAAAGTCTGAAACAAATCGATGAAAACCATCATAACAAGCATTCTTTCTCGAATAAAGAAGACAAATTAGAAGTCTCAGATTTATTTCATAAACAAAGTAGTGATAAAAATGTGCGAAAATAGATGTAACCTACCTGGACCTCAAGTCCAAATACATCAGACGAAATGATCTATTTCAATGGCAAAAGTTTCCATTTCTTGGATGACCAAAAAAGATACCCTGATGAATTTTTTTGCATGAAACCACCTCAATTCTGCGATGAGAGTATTTTCTAGTCAAAAGAAAAATGGAAACGCATTATGCAATAAAATGGTTCATATTTGGTTGATTTAAAATGTATTGACTTATATATATTGAACTCTTTTCTCCTTTAAAGATCGGCATGAACTTTCTGGACAACCTGCACTGCAACCATAAATCAAAGCTAAACGAGTAACAGACAAAACCGAAATACTACATCCCGCCATCCAACCCCATAAAATATAAACTATCAAAATTGTGCGCGTGTACAAGAACCTAACCTGTACAACAAGTAACCGTGACAAAATCAAGGGTTACTTTGAAAATATAATCAGGGCTCCCCGTAAAACTCTAATCATGGGAGGCTTCACTCTGCCCTACATAAACTTGACTACTCGACAAAGTCAAACACCCAGCTCTAAACACATTGATCTGATGAATATAAAGTCCCTTCTGCAGCATGTCAAAGAAACAAAATATTGACCGAATTCATATTATTGGCCAAAGGGTGCAACATCAGAAGAGAAGGCACGTGGGAAGGAGTTTACTCTTTAATCTAAGAACAGGGTAGGCAGAAGAGTACAGTCGGATACGAGAGTAAATTGATAATAAGAGATAAGATGTGCTGTACAGGAACTTGTCAAAGAGATAAAATGTTTTATTTAAAAGTAAATTTGTGTTTGCAAACAAATAGTTTGCTGCTAGGGGCAATGGCCTGTAGAGAGAGTTAAGTATATCCAATGATAGACACTAAATACAGTAAATATATTTATATACTAAATACTAAATAAATTTAAATACATTTTTGATTCTGTGTAATGAATCAACAACTTTTATAGACAAGGTAATTTTATTGATTGCTTAATTAATTTTGTCTGATACCTTTAAGTACTATCTTACCGTCGTGAACTTCTGTGATAGTATTTTTAAACCAGAAAAAGTTCTCTGATAGTAACTATAGCAATGTTAACCCTGGGATCTCAGCTAAAGGAAAACAAATACTGAATCCATTCGTTTCCGAAAATGTTGATACCTACAGAATGTAATACAACCCAATTAAATTTTGAAATTCCTGAATATTAAAGCATTTTTTGAGTACATCTATTAAGATAGGTAATACAATGATCAAGATCTAATTAACTAATAAAATGGGTATGTACAACAAAACAATTCGAATTACTCAGTACCTTGTTATTTTTACTCTCAAAATTTTTAATTTAGATACTGAAACTGAAAATATAGGGTTTTAGAATTTAAATCATTGTTAATGATTGAAAACGTATTGATTAGCTAATTTATCTACGAAAATTATATAGAAAGTAATATGGAATTTAACACTATTACCTTCAGTTTGTTCCTTAACTATGAAGTTACGTTATTGTCTATGTGTTAAATTTCAAGACAACGATGAATTTCAACACTAAATGAGTATTAATACTATTTCCGCACAAACAGATGTTACCTTGAAGGATGTAGGAGGAAAGTTGGAATACGTGCCATAAATCCCATTTGTATGTGAGCATACTGATGAGTGAAATATGTATCAAATACAGAGGCTTAATTTAGAACATGGCTTTCTTGTCGAGACCATTCTGAAAGATGTGTCTACACGGAGGGTAAGAAGAATAAATCGTATTACTCGGGGAATGTATTTGTTCTTCGTGACCCAAACCTTTCAATTAATGTGCGTTATAACCTGTAAACTTTGTTTTCACCATTCACCAATGGTCAGGTTTTCTGAGCGATGCATAGAAGCAGAGGTTTCACTTTAACGGGTGCAGCAACGTTATTGACTAAAATCAGGGTTACTGAATCCTTACTAACTAGAAACTGAGGAAACTCAATTGCAGTAAAATATGAAAGCACTGATAATTTCATCCAAAGCAGTTCTGACTCATCACGGGTGAAATATTGCTGAGGTTTGTAATTTTTGTTAATTACTTATGCAGCAGAATTGCACTACAAATTTTAGGGTCAGTTACTTTGGGATTTCTACTAAATGTAGATACCATTAATAACTGAACATTCACTTTCAATATTCTTTTCCACCTCTAGATGTTGGAATATGGACATAATTTTTTATGGAAATTTAACTCTGTGGAACGTATTTCTTGTGGTCAAACGTATCCATGCGTTCAGAAGTATTTCATTGCCGTAAGTGACATCGTTGTAGGACTCACATTTCGTCATGCAATTTTTGAGGAACATTTAGCAAATTCTTCGAATTTTTAGCTGTTTCCTCTGCTTGAATGTTCAGCCGACATAGGAAATCGAACCAGACTAATAACTTGACGAAATAATATACTACTGTGAATTCTATCCAGAATTTTCAATTTATAATCAGTAAAACTTGTCATTTAACCCGTTTTACCTGTGGACGCTTGTTTTCAAGGCTATTATCACTAGTCATTGCTATTATGTCACCAGGCAGAAATTTAAAACTTCTGAATAGATTTGCTTTCTGAAAGTTATTCGTATTTTTCTCTCATAGAATGTTCAAAGCATGAGGAAAAAAGATAATGAACAAATTTGCACGGAAGAAAAAGTCTTTGCTCATACGTATAACTCGCGTATACAAAAATAATGTTCTTACCATATAGTCGAAGTATGCAGCATGCATTTATTTATTTGACATGTGATTTAACATAATGTGATTGTTAATGTGATTTAACAAATCACAATAACAACAATAATTTATTTATTTACATACTTGGCCATCAAGCAGAGAAAAAGTCATAACTGTCCTTCAAACACATGTATTTGTACATGATGAAATGAACATTTTAAATTCCCAGTTAATTCATAGTTTATTATCGTTCAACTTGAAATTATAAATAAACAATCCATCTGATGTCACGAGGAAAAGACAGGGCAAATGAAGAATACGAATATGATAATTAAAGTTACTGCGCTCTTAAGTGTGAATACTATTGGTGGATTTTACATCTTGATAAGGTATATATTATTATTCAAAAATACGAAGTCCCTATTATCGTCACAGTACACACTGGCAAGTACCTCACCACCCATCCCAGGCAAACACAAACGAACTACAAAAAGCTAACTGGGAAAGGTTCACCGAACAAACAGAACAACTTTTCGCAGCACTCAACACACCCCATAAATGACATAAATCAAACGGTAGCAGAATTCAACGCTATCATTACAAAAACTGACATAAAACACATTCCCAAAGGTAACAGAGAGCATCATAACCCAAACTTCACATATGAAGTATATAGACTAATCAGAGAATGTAACAATCTCAGAAATACACCCACTCTGTATACTTACCAAACCACACGACACATCCATGAACTGAACAAACAAATCACGGGAAAAATTACTAAAAAGCAAACAGAAAACGGGATCATCAAATCACTAGACCACACGACAAACTTTAGCAAAGTCTTTAAAACCATTACCATTAGAAACATAACAAATTCCATCGTACACACCTCAACCACATGGAGCAATCACCACTTATGTGAACATACCCTCAAGAAGGAAACAAGCATACACATACGCCACTATGCTAGCACACACACGGACTCAAACACAGGAAATAAGGAAATATATTCATTTAACTTTAAATGAAGAAGATATATTTCAATATTTTTGTTTTAATTGTTCATCTTCACAAGTTAAGCCCAGTATACATTAGTGAAAACAATTCGAAGCTTCACTCAGTTTTTCTTAAGGTTGCATGACAACATTTTTAAAGTTTTTGCAGCTCACTCAGTCGTCAACAAAAAAATAAAGAAAAGACTTCGTTCTGCTTGTCTTTCTTTATTAAACCCCTCCGCTCCGAAACTCTACCTCAGTGGTCTTTTACAATTTTTAATGTCTACCCCTAGTGGTGATTAAGTAAAAGCTGTCCACCCCCACCCCGAAAAAGTCTCATTAAACTAATAGCATTGATAAATTCTATTCTTGAGACATCTATTTCTTAATTTATTTAAACGATTTATTTAATACGTTTATTAAGACCATGTTGAACCTGAATTTCGTACATAGAAGAAATAAATTACCAAAACGGACCTTTTTACTACCAGCTATGGATAGCAGGAATAATTTAACTTTGATCGTAAACAAACAAGTTTACTGGATATATTCCTTTTTAGGTTTCAATACTATATATTTCTGGTTTGATGGGACACTTCATCTTTTAGAAATGAAACAGAATTACGATGCAAGTATTTTACAATATATTGTTTTACGTGCATTTTTATGCCTTGTTTAGATGATAAAGAGAGATTGTAATGGGAGCCAGAATTTCTTCCAAAACACATGGCAACATTTTCTCACCGCTACCGCAAAAAATTGTATCAAAACAACTTTATAAAAATACAAAATCTACCAAAAGTTTTGTAGGAGCTCTTTCAAACTCACATTTCGCGCGGCACAAAGATGTAAGTGAAGCCATGTAAACGTAAAAAGAGTTACGTTCATGTCGGTGTTTCACTGCACATGTACAGGAGCTCGTAGACATATACGTATGATGTTCACACGCGGTGTGCATCAAGTACAAGTACAGACTGAGCACAGGCTGCGTCGTGTAGTTCGGTTGCAGGTTTGCTACTGTTGGATTTTTCAGCCCGATTCAGATAAAACGAACCACTTAAATATGTACATAGTTATCTATGCATGGTATATATAGTGAATTAATACACTATACTACATACATTTATAGTAATTTACATATATAAACCGTAAACTATACTAAGAACTTGGTTTAAGAACCCAGCAGTGGCAACGCTGGAACTTCTGAGATGGTAACACCTTGCTTCGAAGCGCCAAATATAAAAGCACTAGATTTAGCTCTAAGCTGGACTATGAGGAAAACTTCACTGAAACTAATATTAATTAATATTAAACTGTTGACGATCAATAAAGATGAATATACATCCGTTTTGGGCAGTTACGCCGCAATTATTACGGTAGAGGTGTATAAATTTGTATATTTGCACAAACATAAACTCAGTCACATTTCGTCAGACGTTCAGTTCCGCACCCTCCAACCCGGTTGAACATAGTTTCTGTTGCATAAGAATATGACTGCTCGGTCGCTAGCAAGCCTTCTGTTAACATGTTTATTGATTAGGATGTCTTTCAGCATAGTATTTTGTCATGTTAATAGTAAATTAATATTAAATCATATTAATATTATTCATTTTTCCCCAATACGTTAGTGCGATTGCCTAGCCTGTGCAAATCTTCATTTCGTACAGTCATTATCACTAGAAGGCACTGTAAAATTTAGAGAACCTAACCTAAGTGGCACACCGTTGGGGTCACTACGCCACAGCGGCTATCGCTGTATTCAGTGATTTCAGAAAAAATTTAGGTCTTGTTTCCGATACAATTACACGGTGAATACGTGCAATATAAATTCCCACTAACCTACTTCTAGGAGTACTAACCGTACTCTATAGATTGGTCCTAATATATTTGGACCGCTTTAGCTATTCTACGTGACGAATGGTGCCGAGATGGGATGATTTTTTTTCTAAGATACGACTGTGTTCGGACTGGTGGCTTATACACTGGCTAGGTTTTGAGTTTCGCAAGCTCACCTCTCCCACTTGTCACTCTGTACGCAGTGGAGAGCATGTGGTGGGCAGGAATTCGAACACACGCGATTCACTTTCAACATTTTCTATCATTTTGGCAGTTAGGCTAGGAGGAGACTGAGTCACCTTCCCCTCATCATGTGGGAAAGGGTAGGGGGACGGTATGGGTAGCAATGACAGGGAAGAATGTGGGTTTCTACAATAAAGTCAGGTCTGTATGCAATGAAGGTATAACATTCACTCATTGCACGATTCATTGGGAGGTGCTAGAAACGAAAAACAGTAACGAAAAATTGTGTTTAGTGTAACAAGATTCAGTTAACACGTTTGTTGCGATTGCCTAGCTGGAGCAAATCTTTACTTTGTACATACAGTCACTAGAAAACTTTGAAAAAATTACAGAACCTAACCTGAGTGACCCACCGGTGGGTCGCATCGCAATAAACGTGTTAATATAATTAATTATATCAAAAGCCGTGCTCTTAATACTCTGTTCTTTACAAATTTCTGCAAAGAAATGGGTTCAAATTTTGAATCCCAGCTGCTTCAGATTGACATTCGATGGCTTTTAAGAGGTCTGGCTTTAAGTAGGCTGATTGCTTTAAAAAAAATAAGTCAAGTTATTTTTATCTGGTAACGACTCAGATTTGGTGAAACATTTCCATAACGAAAATTAGCTTTCCAAACTTTGTTATTTATCAGACATCCTTAGCAAGGTTAGTGACTTCAATACATCATTACAACGTGACAAAATAAATGTTTTAATATTAACTTTAAAAATTCAAGCTCTCCTGAAGAAAGGTAATGTAGCGTTGATGATTGTAAAACGCAACTCATATGAGTTGTTTCCATGTCTGGAGGAGTTCATCATAGAAAACTAACTAAATTTTGAAATAATCAAACCAATTATAATTAAGAATTTGGTAAGCTGAGATGAAAATTCTGAAAGATATTTTCTTCAAGAATCAGACCTGAGCCGATTTCATTCGATCCAAAATGCTCTTGATGCTGAAGTCGAAAAAGTGTCATCTCACACTAAAAGCACAGGAAGAATTTGCAGAATTTTATTGATTCTTCTCTAAAAACTATGTTTGATTTTATAAAATAAGTCTAAATTCGTTTCGCGTTGGCATCATGTTTGAATATCCAAAATTGTCATGACTTGCAACGGATACTCTTTAACCTTTTGCGGCAACATATTTGTGTGAAAAGGGCTTTTTCGGCATTAACTAATTTCAAAAGAAAATATCGATCTAGTTTAGTAAATATTAAAACTGTGTTTAAACCAACATTAACAAAAATAGAGTATACATTTGACCTGTGTAAGAAAATGAACTCGCATCAATCCCATTAATTAAATACAGGTGACACTTTTTAATGCCACTAGTAGTATCTACAGACTTCTTGAGTTTACTGTATAATATACACACATTTTTTTACAGTATACCCGATTTTCTTATGAATATTAAATTTTTCTCTTATATGTATATTTTATTCTTATTTTCTTGAAGTTAAAGGGTCGTACAAAAATAAAATCTTTAAAGGTGGTCGCGACGGTTAAAATTTTGAAGACAAAATTTTGAAGATATTTGTTAATAACTTTCTGACCCTTGTGAATGGAGTCTTACTAACTGCTGTGTATGGTTCTTCTCATATTATTAGGTCTAATAACCCTTGTATTTTAATGTCCCATTTTGCCTCCTTACTGAGTCTATAAACCCCTAGCACATCGCCTCAAGCACAGACCTGCCAAGTGTCGGTTTTGCTGCTACGAAGCTAAACATTCAGGTTTCGTCTTCTACCGTAGCTAACTAAATTTAAAATAAAGAATCAAGTAGAAGTTGACAGGCTCCACCCACTACGTAGTCTCTTCAGTCTTTGCTTACATGCGCACAGCAGGGTGAAACATTTTGCATAGGACGGCAGTTTGATAATAGAAGTGAAAAAACAATGGAAGAATATCTTAAGACAATGGAAGATCGCTATCACGGACGAAGGTAGACGCATAGGTCTGCAGATTGATAATAGAACTAATAAAACAACTGTATTATCGAAGTTTATAATTCACGAATGTTTCATAAAACAAGATTCCGAAACTAATGCTCATTTTACTTATGGTTTCACTTGCATTCTTTTGAAGAAAACGTTTTGAACGTGTATTAGGTTTTGTTCCATGCATTTGTATATTTGTGACTATAAACTGTTTACAGGTTTTGTTTTGTTATATGATTCGTGTGAGTAATATAAAATGGGTTAAGAAGGATAAATCGATGCATATTTCGCGAAAAATGGAGGTGTTAGAGAAAATGGTCGGCATACCTGAAATTAACACTCGAAATCTACGTTATAACAGTTCAAAAACTATCGCCGCTGAAACAATTGTTAGCCTAATTATTGAGTGAATACTTTAGGACAGATAGAGCAACCGCTCACTTTAAATTTGCTTTTAAATTCTATATTTATGATTCAAGCTGAATAAATTGAAAAATGACGTTGGATATCCATTGTTTCTCGGGATACATTTTTGTTGAATAAATTTTGTATCTCCTAGGTCATAGTTACAGCTTGAATGTGGAACATTTTTCCATTTGGCGTAAGATAAAGAAATTATGGAGTCTAAAATCATTGTTTGTCAAGTAATTTGAAGTAGGCACTTAAAACTAGGCTAAGTTAGAACGAGAGGAATTATTTGATGCAAATAGCGACCTAAGTTGAATTTCTTCAACAAAATCACGATCGTGAGTTTCGAATTGGACGTGAACAACTTCATTCGTTGGAATTCTGGTTGCTAATACTAAAGTCATACACGAAACTTGGCATCATTTGTTAATGACTTGGAAAATTCCATTAGATTTTAGATTTCAAAGAAGAAATCAGGCTTCAATATATTTGTGATTTGTATACCTAGTGTGTATACAACTGATTATCTATTTTTAGCAAGATTATTTAGTAATAGTAATAGAATGATGCGATAGCAACGAGCCTTTTGGCCGTTTCTTAGGTCGGTACCAAAGTCCAATCATGGCAAAGAGTATTCTATTCTCCCTGGCCTGAGTATTCTATCCGCCAATGGTCATGCACAAAAAGACCAGGTCAGTAAAGTCAACAACTCACGGCTTTCTCACCGCAAGCGGATTCGTTCACCAGTCGACCATGTGAGTGTACGTTGCAGGATGAAATAACACGCACAAAAGAAGTCGATGAAAGAATTTCAAAAAAAGTTATGCCGGGAGTTGAATACCAAGTATCAAGTTACAACGAAAGTTCAGTCAATTTTTGGAACGAAAGTTCTGTCCATTTTTTGGTTGGAATGAAAATTCCCCGAAACAAGATTTATTTTATCATTGGCATAGTCACCCTTGTCACTAATCACTTATTTCCACCTTTCCATAATCTTTTTGATGCCTTTGTCATAGAATTCATTTGGTTTTGACTTAAAAAAAACTGGCTTCATTTCAACCTCTTCTCCTGAAGAAAGCATTTGTCCAGAAGAATGATTCTGTAGGCTTCTAAAGAGATTTTAATCTGTAGGAACAAGATCGAGAGAACATGGTGTTTCAATCAAAACTTCCCAACAAAACTGTTCAATGAGATTCTTCATTCCTCTTGAAATGTGGGGTCTGGCATTGTCATGGTACAGGATTGTAGCGATATTACATCTCCTCAAAAAAATACGTTCATAGAGTGTTCTAATTAATAAAAATTAAGTATAAGAAGTAAAATCTTCATTAGGTCCTAGCATTAAAAATTCTAGAATAATATAACCGTAAGATACAGTAAAAGCGTAAATAAAGAGTTACCCACTCAAATAATACCACAACTGTACCAAACTTATTATTGATTTATTTTACAAGTAATTGGTAACTCTACAAGTAACATATATGCATGTTTTTATTTTTTATATTCACAAACGGAAATACGTTTTTGTTTTAAGATGGTTCTGTCAGCAACATTTCGTTCCGACTTCCACTTCCTTAGACTATATATAGAGTGACTTCCAGAGCCATTATCCATTTCGTCTGAAAATCTGCGATTGTGTGTTTAAATAGCATGTGTAGAACAACGTAAGTTTGTGCCTCATTAAGTTCTTTAAACCTATATTATATGCTATGCCCATTTCATGCTTCATTTGGATCTCATTTCATGGTTCACAAGGTTAAAGTTAACTTAAAACAGAAACTGTTTGTGTCATTCTCAGGAATAATTTTGTCCCAAGAAGCAAGTGGCAGTTTCTCCCTGTCACGACAGCCTACTTATAGAATTTCAACACTTAGCTAGAGAGTCTTTCTCTCTATTTCATAGTTGGATCACAATTATTTTATAGGTTTTAAAAGGTTCAGTTTGATATCTTCCTAACGTTAATTGTTCCCTTCTTGACTGTGAGAGCTTTGAGAAGTGAGTTTCATAACACTTCTGAAAAAATAACTTACTCTCCCTTGAATTTGCTGTAAAATTCCTCGTGAAGGACATTCAGATTAATTGTAAAATAATTCACGTTTCAATCTTTGAATATTTGTCATGTTCCCTGAAATATGAATGGCATTAGATTTCCAGAATTTTAAATAAGGCATTGGGGTTCAGTCACTTAATATTTATATATATAATATTTATTTTGCTTTGCATTTGTGACTCCTTCGATAGTTGGATGTTAAAAGTAGAATGTTCATTTGCAATGTTTTACAATGGGATTAACATTCCTTTACAAACTCATAAGAATTCCCATCTCATAAGAGTTCTCTAGGTATTAGCTTTGTTTGATGCATGATTTTTGCACAGCTGCATCTTAAAATATTACCAGCATCCGTTTCTAGTGGCGGCATATATTGGAACACTTCAATATTTTTGCATCACCCTAGGTGATTCTTACTGAGGAAGTAAAGTGGTTTTTAACTATACTGATTATGGTAATTTACCTGTCACTCATCTCTCATGTTAATTTAGATTCTTGAATCAGGTCAATTGTTAGCACTGGCCTTAACATATTTTTTATAGCTTGTCTTTGCTATTTCCTTTATTTAATTGATTCTGTGATTCTAAGTTTATAAAAAGACAAAACTATATACAACAGTGCATGTTTTTCAGATGCATTTGTTGAAAACAGTATTCTGCCTCTTTTTAATTCTCTTAATGTGTGTCATGCGAATACAATGCATTACCCCTGTATAATAAACATTACCACCTCTACCTATTGATTACCTGAGTTTATTCAAAGGTTAAATATTCTACCAGAAGAATTCTGTTGAGTGGTAAATGTCAA
This sequence comes from Trinorchestia longiramus, assembly GCA_006783055.1. Classification (NCBI taxonomy): domain Eukaryota; kingdom Metazoa; phylum Arthropoda; class Malacostraca; order Amphipoda; family Talitridae; genus Trinorchestia; species Trinorchestia longiramus. Next base: position 45,269 of record VCRD01000086.1, read on the forward strand.
ACGAAAAATAAAAGATCCTCTCTCATTGGTGGAAATGAATGGACCGTGGACCTGAATATTGGGCACCAGGCTGAAGTCTGCAATCTGAGTGCTACATTGGAAGACCTCATATGGTTTAGTAATTGCAAATGAGTGGTGGTGACGAGGTTTTCTGTTTTTACTAAACTTCATGGAGTTGGCTCAGCCCTACAAATCTGCGCAGGCATTTTATAGCCCTGTCCTCACTGCTTGCCAACTCACTACGTGCCTACTTGCTACCCCCTTGGTATCACTGAGATACCGCTGAAGCAACTCCAACTCCTGGTGACGACAACTCGTGTAGCCTCACAGAACAGTAAAGAGAAGTACGATCATATGGGGGGGGGGGGTTGGCAATGACCACACCAACAACGGTTTTCAGGCGGGTACGTGATCCATGACGTAATAATTGTGTCTTGGCGCTGATTGGTAAATTTTTGAAGGGGCGGGGCTTCGGCTTCAAATGCGGAGATGATAGAAAACACGAACGCGCACGGCTGGGGTAGAACCTACGATGTTCACATAACCGCAACTTTACTTCCAATCCTTTAACCACTCGGCCACGATGGCTACAGTTTCACGCGACGTTTAAACCATTTTAACACTAGCACAACGAAGTGGGCTTGGGAGGTTCAATGTCAAAATTACAAGCCCATCTAATATAGTATTCATGAACCTCACTTAATAATAACATTTATGGAACAAGTACATATGACTTCTCTGTTACGTAGTTTGAAAGAAAAATAATTGAAATATGACAGAATTCAACTTCTTGGACTAAAACTCCTCTTTGTGTTACTCGATCTAGAAAATTATACACTTCTCTGTAATGGGAAAATTATAATTTTTTGGTTTTAATTCATCGTATTCTCATAGCGAATGTCACGACTGATGAATTTATTTTTGCACCTTCTATTATGCATGAACTGAGTGCACTCAGAGCATCCCAGAGTGTCTTATTCAATATTAACATTGTGAGTATGAAAATGGAATTTCAATGGTAGAAGTGGAGCTACAATCAAATTAAAGAGAAAGATAAGATATTCCTAATAATTTTGTTATGCGCATGTGCATTGTTTGTTTAATTCTATCTCTGCACTTTATTACATCTCGTAATTCTTATCTAAAGTATATGTACTTATGTAGTAGAAAATGCACTGACCAGCATTAGACCATTGTTTCAAGCTATTTCCCAATGTTTTTATTGCTTTGAAATCAGCATAAATTTGACCAAGTGACCGTTGGCTTGACTTGTGTGCCATGATTGGTTGACTTGCGTGTACGTCACTGAGACCCCCTCTCCCCCCACCCCTCATATAATTCCATGACATTAAAATTGAAATTGCTCCTACTAGTCTTTACTGTACTGTGTGTGGCCTACATCACTGCGAACGGAAACCCTGAAGATTTGGCCATTTTCTTTGTGGCCATTCCTTTTATGCAGAAAATAAAGCTGTGTACTAAAACTCAATTGGTCTTTCAGTTCTCCTCGAGTAGGTGCTATAACACAGGCAATTTCAACTCATATTAAATGAAAGTTCACCGACTGGTTGGCAGAATTCCCGCCTTAACCCAGAATGTAACACGATCACTTCTCTTCTGTTTACCGACCAGGGTCGTTTTTTCTTTAGAACAGTCTTCAAACGGCATAACTTCTGGCAGTACACTGCACAAGTTATGGTTTGATTGCCACCTAACAGCTCATAATGAACAATTCCCGTATGTCCCGCCACAAGCAGAATTTTTTTCAGCTGCAGACTTTGTCGAGGCTGTGGAATAAGGTTAGAATTACGGCCGAGCTTCAGTCTTTTACGTTTGACATAATTGTACGGTCTCCATTTCTCACCTCCAGTAATGATTCTATCTAATAATCGCGGTTTATCTTGAACATAACGTAGTAAGACAACAGTTCACAGGTTAATGGAAATTGCTCTCTGAAAGATCGTGTAGAATCCATTTTCCAGCCTTGGAGACTTTAGCAATTCATATAATTTCGTGATAAATGGTCATACAGCTCACGGTCAACTTCTTGCTCATTGTTATAGTTGTTTTAAAAGAATCATCAATGGCAGCGAGCGATGAGTTCTTCAAAACTGAGTCTATTTGAGCATTATTTTCGTAGCTCATCCTTAAGACTAAAGGCTAAAGGCTTCCTTTTTGAAACGGGAAATCATCTTCTACAACTACTTTTGGTTACCAAACGATTTCCGTGTGTGTTCGTGAGCGATCTTGGTGCTGGACTTGCTGCACTGCCCTTTTGAAATTCATGTAGCAAAATATGTCTGATGTGCTCATTACTTGGAGTGTAAATTTTGGTCAATAATATGTATTATAATAATCATCACAAAACTTGAAAGTGTAAATAACCTTTAAGTGATTTTGGCAGCCACACATATTTATGATTAATATAACGGTACACTAAAATTATAAATCAAGAAACGGATAAAAATTACGTTAAGACCCAATAGTAACCTAAAATGATGTATAACAAACTGTAAAGCAAGTTTTTTGTATATTATTCGCAATTATGAGCTATCCCCCAGGTCTATATACTGTAAATATTATTTCAACAGTAAAAAGTAAATTCATATCAGATTTAATATCATATTTTATTTTCAGTTAATTTTCAAACCTCAAGATTAGTCAGATGTACTTTTTACGAGATTGTTTACAATGACTCTATTTTACAGAAAGACAATAACAAAAAATAATTTAAATGTTTTGAGCTCGATAATAATAGTCAGAAATTTTATTTTTTATCCACAAAAAAGGTTGGTGCACAATTTTCTTCGACGAAAACATTAACCAATCACAAGTCACAACGAAAACACAAGTAAATCACATTAGTTCTCTTATACGAACTTGGTAAACTGAGATTTGTTTACTTCATCTGGGCATTATCGCTGCAGCTTTGAAACTGGTGAACTAAACTACTGCAAGTAGTCAACTTCACCTCGACGCCAACGCGACATGATCATACGAGAAGACTAGACTAGAGGATAGTAATCTACTCTTGCTCGACGATCCTGGTTTTTGGCAAATGTGTCGAGTAGTCTACTAATGCTTTCCACCCATCAATTGCAGCTAGTAATTCGTTCATTGAGAAATGGGTTGCATGCAAATATGGTGCTGCTCTTTTTATTGTTTATAAATAAAACACTAATTTTTTCCGCTCGTGGATTCTGCTTGTAAAAAGTAAATCAACCATAATAATAGATGTGCAAAGAAGAAAATACGCAGTAAATAAACTGCAACACTATTTTGAATAGTTGTCAAGTAAGGGTGGGAAAATGACAGATGTTAAGAAACGTGTATGAGCAATGATCACAAAAAAATATTGAGATATATAGACGATATCAGAATAAAATACAAGGCTCTAGTTGAAAGAAAAGAAGTGAAAAAAGGTGAATGAAGAAAAAGAGAAAACGACTAAAGGGACCACATGTGAATACCGAAGAATAGAAATGAATTAATGAATTTTGATTTGAGAACTGGAAAATTTTAGAAAAAAATTGAAAAGGGAAAAATGAAGGTGTTATGGGTGTCCAGCTTGGAAGGTGTTGGTGATATGTTTTACGAATGTGGATCGTTTACGAGTCGTTGGACAGAATATTGTGAACAGTAGTGGAATCTAGAAAATTAGCTAACTATTAAAAAATTCTTTGATCAATCTCTCTGATTAGTACCAGACAATCACAAAATTAAACAATTTATATAATAAATTTATCGAGTTCTCACAGCAATGCCAAAAGTTTTCTAACGAGAAGCTATGTTATAACACTAAGTTAGAAATTCACACCTAATTGGGCTTAGCACTGTTCAAAAAGCAAAGTTAGCACATTATTGGCGTAATATCAAAATGAGTAGCAAAATCTAAAATTCTGTTAGCTTTACCCAATGAATGGTCACTCCAAGAAAGCTACGATTTGATCAGATGTCAGCAGTTAGGCCAACGTAATCCAGTTCCTCCTGTTTCGACTTTAGCCTTCTCTTCAAGAACGCTTGATCATTCGTTAACAGCTGACTTAGCTTCCGACGAGACATCCCCGATATGGAAGGGTTCAGGGCTGATAATTAAATATGAGATACGTTGAATTTGATCACTAACGAACAGAGATTTCCATAAAGATAGAATAATTAAACCTTGTAATGTAAAGTCTATCCGACACCTAGAATCACCTTTAACATCAGTGACACCATTTCTAACTATGAAGAGATGAGCGGGCTGATATTAGACTAGATTAGATTACGAAGGTTTTCACAGGCAGGAGAAACATTGAAAAATGAAGCCTACTGATAAACAATCAAAGACACTCTTTCACGTCAGTCCTCTGGTCTACCATACGAGAGTTATGTGTGAAGAAACAAAACAACAGGCCTACCTACTGACAAAAACAAAAGCTGCATCAATCAGATTCCTTGCAAATGTATTGGTGGTTCTGTGTTTGGCAGTTCAGATCACTTTCGAGAAGAGTTGTATATCCAAGGCATTCTGACAAGGAAAAAACTTTTTGCATACCTCGTTTAAATGAATCCTTTCTATCCCTCGTGCATCCCTCGATGAATGTGAATAACAATCACTTATTGTTACTAATTATTTAACATACATGTATACAGGGTGTCTCAAAAAAATGTACTCACACTTCTAATGACGACATCCTTTATTTATGAACATACAGTGAAATAGAATAGCTTCCAATACAGAAGACAAATGTGATTAAAGAATCATGTTCGCAAATGTTCGAATTGATGACCATTATTGTCCAGACAACGCTGATAACGCACACCAAGGGTGCGTTGCATTTACATTTTTTTTAGACACCCTGTATATATGTAGTGTTTACAATTTTTATTGTCAACCCAGTGGTTCACTTTTTATCTTCTCTTTCAAGTTCTAGAAATAAACACGCTAAATTAAATAGATTTTTCTGAACAACTATGGGTTACAATTGAAGAAGCGTTGGAGAGTTAAATTATATTAAAAAGACTTACGTGGCAGGAGTGAAATAAATGCAGGCTCTTCAACTGTCGCGAGGGGTTGGATTCCTTCTACAATGAAATTTGTGATTGCCTTGTTCACGTCCTGTTGCTTGACTCGTACTTGCTGCGTTGCAGCTGGTGACATTGCCACGTCAATCCTAAGCTGCTTGGTTCTGAGACTTGGCTCTTCGCGTGTTTTCCGTTTCTTACTTTCCCGAACTGAGCTCACGTACTCTAGGATGGTGTTTCTCATCCCTGAACGTTGCCTCTGTTGAAAAGTGATAAAATGAGACGTGGGTTAAATTAAAACTATAGTAGTCAAACATATATTCTTTAGTTTCTACTAGCTTCGTTCCATAGTCAGGATTTACTCAGGTCGACTAAGGCTGGTATCATCAGAAACCAAAGTATGCCTGAATATAAATATTTATATAATTTATAGGTAAAAGAATATTGATTGTGATACCTGCTAAGTAGGAGAAACAGATAAATCTGCAAACTAGGATTAAATATTATTATTACAACGTACAGAAGAAAAATGAGCTGCCCGTTGTGTACCAACACTAAAGAGGGCACAACCACTCAGATTTTTCAAATGTTTCAATAAAACAAAAGGTAGAAAATCAATATAAAATAAAAATCATGGAATCATTTTGCAATGAAATTGCTCTTGACAAAATTGTCACCTTTAAGTACCTGAACAGCTTTTTCCTCAGATCATTAAACGTTCTCCCTGTCCTCGAAATTTTTGAGAATTCTCTGCGTACAACACAAATATTATTTTATGATAAAACATATATTTAATTCAGCTTAGGGAGATAAATTGTTCACCACACAATAGATTGTAGGCGAAATATTAGCCACATAGAAAAAAACAAAGGAAACTTAATTTTGGAAACATTTATCTTAAACAAGTGACAGAGACACCATAACTTATGTAATGAAAGAAAGTTTCATGATTTTTATTTATTATGGGTTATACAGCATGGACCCTTGGATTTATGTTAGAATATTTGCAATAAATTCTTCCCGCTGCTATTAAAAAAATCGTCAATCAATTAGCAATGAAAACCTTCTTTTATTTAATAAAATGATGTATACATACAAAGTTGCTAGCTTAGTAAAGAATTATATAGCTTAAAATAGTACAATAAAAGATCTTACTAACCTTAATAAGAGTGTAAAGGCTCGTTGTACTGTTCATGGCCGCTGAGATGGTTTGACCACAGAGCATGCACTCGCACTTGACTTTGACACTCGATTGTTCTGATATTTTAAAATATTTTCCACCCAAAATAGAGTGCACTGGAGACATTTCTCTAATATCGGTACTTGAAGAGGGTAAGGAACATTAAATAGAATTTTTAGAGGCTATTTTAACAATACCTATAGCGTACGACGTGCAACTAAAGTGTCAGAGCAAGTCTTGCCACGCTTAGTGAAAAGTGATCCTTACCTGTTCGCAGTGTTGCCAGAATGTTTTCGTGATTATTAACACCTTCTACTTTCAAAACGTAATAGATTAGACAAAACCGTAGCAAATTCGACAGAAACGTAAAAAATTAGACACAAACGTAAAAAATTAAAAAAAATCCTGAAGAATTTCACTATTTTTATAATAATATCCTCTTATGTATTGCTGCAACTAGATCCTAAACTCATATTATGCAGTCATTGAACATATAAATTTTACATCATGCGTTACAAAAGTCGCATCAAAAGTAACAACATGAATATATATATAGACAAAGAGGAACACTTCTGTTGCAAACGTAACAATTCTGGTAACCATGACAGCTTGGCAAGCAGTGAATGCCTGGAACCATTGAAAATTATTTCAATGTATTGATACTGTGTATGTAATTAGATTGTATTTAAATACACGAACTTTGTTTTTAAATACAGTATTTTAATACAGTATTTAAATACACGTCTTTCAATGTATTTGAAAATACATTTTCAGGTACACAAATGTATTTAAATACTGCCCAACACTGAGTATATCAGTTTCTCATGGCATTCTGTAGGGCAAAATTTTAAAATAATATTTTATTGTCATTACATCTTATTGCCCACCAATGTGTGACGAGTATGGTGAAAGCTACCATAGGTGTTGTCATTATCCAGTATACGTTTGATTTTGTGGGTTGTGGGTTTCTTCAGTCGATTCTATTTGATTAAAGGTAAGCAAATTAGCATCATTATGACGCTTGACGCTCACCCTAAGTAATCGGTACGGTGCTATACCGCTGGGGTGCATGACTTACAAAGGGAAGATGCATCGCTCTGCCAGTTACATGTTGAGCGAAGAGCTGGCAATTAAAACGCTGACAATGTTTGAAAGCAGTTTTACTGAATCTGTCATTCCCACTTTAATAAAAATTCTAATGGTATTTTTATTATTAAAAAAATGTAATATCTGCAGTCTATAAGTGGTGAATTGAAAAGTGGTGCCTTAGGGATGTTAATCTTTCCAATTGATTTCGAATTTATAAGGAAATTTTAATGACTTTTTGTGTCAAATATTGGTGAAAGCTGCAGTGTGATCGGTAAAATGACGTAGTTCAACGTGGGACAGCTTTGCTTTTCTCAGATTTAGAGTCCAGTGTTCCAACCAGGTACTCCAGCGCTTAAAATTTAATCAAATAGTATCAACAGATTAGACTTAGGAGTTTCTCAACAAGGCAATTCATTGCCCAACTTGTGCAGTTGTTTTCCTAAGAGTTTAGAATAAACGTATGTAGACTTTCTGTGTGCTTAATATCTTTTCTCGTGCCAGCCATCATGATAGGAAATTTTCAGTTACTTTAACGTGTGGAGGTTTGAGATCCTCAGGTAAGTAATTCTAGATTTTATTTAGGTCTGTCAGCATCTTTTACAAGAACTGATGACGCATAACGAAAGAACATAAATTGAACTTCTGAAAACAACGCATTTGTAGCGATCAGCTCATGCATGATTTAGTATTTGGTCAAGTAAACATATAAAAATTTAACATAGAATAGACATATTTTTCTTTGTCCCAACGCTACGTTACTGTGTTTTGGATGCAAATTTATTAAATATTATAAGTTTGATGCAGTAGTGGTAGACGACACAATGGAACTATCTGCTACTAACTAACGTACGCAAATAATAACACAATTCAACACTATTTCGTGTTATTTGTTGAACCACAACCATAGATAATATTGCTAACTTCCAAGAGGTTTTAACCCAATTTTTCTCTAAGCAGGATGATTACTTGGAAGAAGCTGGTGCTCTTGAACCTAACTACTTTTCCCTACTAGAGCTCATCGCTTACCCACCAGAGAGTTAAGATAGCTTAGTGTTAGTGGCATGTAGAAAACACTGAACATGCCCTTGTATAAAATGTGGGATGTTTCAGACTATGGTTTAAAGATGAACAGTTACATACTCATGGCAATTTGTATAATAAAATTATGTACTCCTTCTGGTCTTTTGACGTTGGTCGGAAACATATGGTGTAGGGGAAAAAATAAAAATTAATCCATACATCATTATTTCAATGTTATACATCATACATTAAAAAAAATCCACAAAAATAATATATTTCAAAAATATTCCCCCAAATATCAGTGCCAGAATTTTTTTCTGACTATAAATCAACTATTTCCGACCAGAGGAAGTGTACTTTTTTCAACTCATCGTGGTTGCTAATACGGAGAGAGGCAGTGAGGACGGTATTATCAAACTGACCAGGCAGCAAAAGTGTGTAAAGCATACTCTGAACCTGATCTCCAACGCTGAAACAGAATAAAGTTATCATATTGGGGCAGAAGAACTCGTAATGACTAATTTCAAGCACTATCTACAGTGTGGTTCATAAGTAAGGTACATTTTTAAATTATTATAGCTATAAAACTAAAACTCGGAAAGAGATTTGCTAAATTCAGAATAAAAGAAGAAATTTCAAAGTTTAATATAAATTTATAATGAAACATTAAAATACGCTTACCTATGGAATACAATATCTTTTAAATGACCTCCATTATTAGTCGGACAATGACGTGCTCTTTCAACAGTCCTGTTCATTACTTTCCTTAATATTTTTGGTGACATGTTGTTGATTTGAATGATGTTTAGTTTTAATTGCTCTAAAGTATCAGGAATTTCAATGTAAACATTTTCCTTTAAGTATCCCCAGAGAAAAAAATTAGGAGCACTTAGATCTGGAGATCGAGGCGGCTACGGTATATCACTAAAACGAGAAATTATTCTGTTTGGAAAAATTGTTTTTAACATTTGCATTGTTTCTTTCGCGGTGTGCGCTGTAGCTTTATGTTGTTGAAAAAAACTAATCTCTGTGTTATTATCCCCAATTTCAGGTATCAAATATTCTTGAATCATCTGTCTATCCAGGTTCCCATTAACACAAATTGCATCACCATTAGCATCTTCAAAAAAATATGGTTCAATGATCTTCGAAGACTTGATGCCACACCATACTGTTACTTTAGCTGAGTGAAGATGGGCTTTCATGAATTTCTTGTGGATTTCTGAATCCTAGGATCTGCAATTTTACTTATTAACAAAACCATTCAGGTAAAAATGTGCCCCATCAGTCATTAACCTGTTAACCGGTATTCACATCATATGATGTTTGTACAGGTTGCATTCTACCGGGAACTTACATCATATGACGCTGAGGCGCGACGGTACCACAGCGGCAATCTACATCATATGATGTTATAGCGTTTATTTGTTTTTTTAGCGTTGTCATCGCCGTCATATGACGCATAGTAGCGGAACATACATCTGACAACTATGTGAAACAGTCACACTTGCCATTTGAATCAGCTAGACAGATTAGCCAGTGCGTAATTAGTCGTGAATGAGTGCGGCTGCGCGTGAGCTTCGTTTTTGCAGCTAAGCTATTCAAGTGCCTTCTGTCACGCTTTTACCCATGCAATATGGCGAAAAGAAAGTATGAAACGGAAGAGGAAATTGAACATGCGTCACAAGAAGTAATAAGTGACAGTGAATCCGAGCTTAGTTTGAGCAGTGATTCAGAAAACAAATCGCTTTCTTCATACGTTTCAAGCCGTGAAGAGGGAGATGATGCAATAGTTCATCCTGCAGACTAGATGCGCACAGGGAAAGCACGTCAGCCATTCGAATTCATTGCAGACCCCGGTGTAAAGTTTGAAGTTGAAGACAAAAGCTCACCACTCGAATTCTTTGACAATTATTTTGATGACGAAGTTGTTGAACTGATTGCAACAGAAACAAATAGATTCGCCAAGCAAACCATTGAAGCAGCAGAAATTGATTCTTTGCCTACAAAATCACGATTACGGGAGTGGTTTGACACGTCGCCTGAAGAGATGAAGCTTTATTTTGCTTTGCTAATTTTACAAGGTGTTGATTCTAAGAATGAAACGAGATTTTATTTCGGAAAGCGGGAATGTGTTCGCAATCCGTTATTTCCAAAGGTGATGAGTGCTCGTAGATTTGAAATGCTTTCTAAGTTCCTACATTTTGTAGATAATACTAGTTATTCTTGCTCTGCAAATGCACCTGGAAGAAAACTTGCAAAAATTCAGCCATTGATTGATGTGCTTTTGCCGAAATTTATAAGCAATTATGTTCCTAGAAAAAATATTACAATTGACGAGTCCTTGTTTGGATGGAAAGGAAGACTGTCATATGCACAATACATTCCATCTAAGAGAAAACGATTTGGAATAAAAATTTATGAATTGTGCGAGAGTGCAACTGGCTACATCTGGAATTTTATTGTCTATACCGGAGCTGATACACAATATAATGAACAGTATAGGGATTTTCCAGTCACTGCACGAATTGTTTGTTCACTTTGCAATCCATTGTTCGGTGAGGGTTATTGTCTGTACACGGACCATTTTTACACGAGTCCTAGTTTGGCTGATACATTGGTTAGGAAACAAACTGATTATGTGGGAACACTGAGGCTGAATCGTAAAGATGTGCCACGGAATGTAAAAGAAGTGAAACTGAAGAAAACCGAAGTTGTAGCTGCATTCAGAAACAAAACGATGGTTCTAAAATGGAAAGATAGGAAGGACGTTACAGTTCTTAGCACAATTCATGATGATGCGATGGTGAAAACGGTATCAAGGAGAGGATTAGAAACTGAAAAACCAAAAGTTATTGTAGACTACAATGCCAATATGGGTGGCGTTGATTTGTCAGATGGTTTGTTGCATCACTACACGACAGCAAGACTTAGAATGAAGAAGTTTTATTTGAAAATATTTAGGCATCTATTGGACATGTCAGTGTTGAATGCCTACATTGCATACAAAGCTGTCGGAGGTGCCAAGACTAGAGTTGATTTTATAATGACTCTCAGCGAAGAATTGATAGCTAAATATAAGTCAATCGTTCCAATTCCGTCATCGAGCGCTGGAAGACCAATTCCTATTGCATCTTTGCCATCAAGACTTATCGGAAGACATTTCCCGGATTATTGTCCTGCAACAAAGAATAGAGCTCACGCACAAAGACACTGTACTTATTGCCAAAAGCAAAAGAAACGGAAAGTTACTAGTGTCTGGTGTCCTGAATGCAGCGTGGGACTTTGTATTTCACCTTGTTTTCGTTTGTGGCACACTCAACCGTAGGTATGTACATTTCAATTCAGAAATAACCTTTTTGTTCATGAACTATATCAATAAATATCTAACTATGTATGTACATGTAATTATATAGGAAATGTATTCACAACAAATGCATGAAATTTAGTGCTCTACGGGCATGCAATCAGTCGCAGTCGGCACCGGTGTCCTGGCGCCGCCAGGAAGGGACACCGGTGCCAGACCGGTGACGCTGTGGATGGCGCAGCGGGAGTGAGCGGCGACCGTTAACAGGTTAATGAATTCTTTACAAAGTTTTCATTTTCTGCAAGCTGCAGAAATCTATTTGCAAAATCTAATCGCTTATGGTAGTTCATAGGATGTTCTTGAATCAATTGAATTTATATGGATGATACTTTAGATCTTTTACCAAAGTACGTTGCAGTGAGGTACGTGACATTCTCAGTTGAATTGAACGTCTCCTAGTCGGCCTTTTGGGCCGATAAGCAACAAGTTCGTATGGTCCCGTGGCCTTCCACAACGTTGTCTGTCTGATGTTGTCCTAGTTTTTCTAAATTTCAATACCAGTTTTTTATGCACTTCTTCGAAGGACTTCTTTTAATACCATCAATATTCCTACAATTCATCTGAACTGCAGTAACCGAACAATTACATCGGAAGTAAAGTTCCACTATTTTTGCTCACTGTTCCATTGTGCAGCGATTCATCTTGGGGGTGGATTTTATGAATTTTTGGGCAATATGTTGTAATTGTCGGTAGACTTGATACGCTGTTAGAAAACTTTGATATCTTCTCATTCATTCTGAATTAACTAAATTTTTCTAACATTTGTAGTCTTATAGCTACAATAGTTTTAAAAAGATACCTTACATATGGGGCACCCTGTGTGAAACCAAAAATCCCATGATTATGAAAGTACATATTCGTCAACATAAACTCCTCTGATTTTTAAGAATATCATTCCTTCTATCGATTACAGAATGATATTCAAATAGTGATACTGAAACAATACTTTAGATAAATTATTTAGCAGTTTTTTTCATGAAGCAATGGTACTCAAGCTACGGCAGAGGTCGGTAATTTAAGTAGGGGGCATTTACTTCCACATTTCATGCTATTTCATTTAGCAGGTAGTATCCTCCATTGCATTCGGGCAGCTCCAGAGCATCAAGAGGGTCCAAAAACATTTGAAACAAAATTCTTCCCCAACCATGTACGTCAGGTGTTAACTACCCTAGCATTTAACCCTTTCCGTCCCGACGGCATCTCTGGTAGCCGCAGTCATTTTTCGTCTACTAAGATGCAGAGCAACATGTGTGTCTGTGTAAACGCTGGTAGGGCAGTGCAAGCCACAGTTTGATCAGGACAATGCAGTGATCGTAAAACATCACAAGGCATCTTTTTTTAAAATTTGATGTTAAATATGTTGAAAAGGTTCTGATATGTGCATCATGGTACCAAAAGGGTTAATAGAATTGTGGCAAGATTTAACAAAACAATTACAGTACCCCTCAGATGTCCATGGGCGAGAAATTTGTCGCATTGAAGAACCTAGAGACTGCAAACTATATTTTTAACAAATTCCGAAATCCTACATTCGGCATGTTGCGTACATGTTGGGTTTAAACTATGTAACCACCTGGTTGATCCTGAGAAAACAACCCAATTAGAAGGCATTGTGATGAACCGTAAAATATTCTTATGGTTCAGCTTTGGGGTGATTGGTTTCAGTGTTTAATCAGGTCAGAGGAGAAATGGTTTGTTTTTGCATCAGTCACTAAACAAACATATCAACAGGTGATGGGCCTCATCAAACCCCTGCACTATAATCGAGTACCAGCACGCTCATGTAAAAAGTATTTTTCAGTTTTGAATGGTCAATGGGAGAATCTTACCTGTAGTTTAGTTTGAAGGACCTTTCAACTCTGATGTTTATCTAGAGAAAGTACTGTAGAATACAGTCAGGCGTACAGTTTAGACTGTATCCACCAGACGTCAAATCTGGTTTCAGCAGAACGTTGCCAGCTGCCATGTAATAGTCCTGTGTCTTTAGTTCCTGGAATCAGAGTTTGGTGAGAGATTGATTTCCTGTCATTTCTCTTTCTGATGCCCAATTCATTACACACACCATCGGATTTCAACCGAACACTCTGACAGAGTTTAAACCTACTGTAGAGGACTTCGCAACTAACATGAGTTATTAGGATTGAAGAAAGATGACAAGCCACACCCAATAACGAAAAGAGCTTTGCAAGGGTGAGCTCGAAGGGCATTTTGAGCGTTTGAAGCTGTACACAAATGTCCAACTTACAGTTTATCATTGCTACCCTTGCCCCAATAAAATGTTGACATAACATATTTTTCCATGAATTGTGTTAATATCACTATGTGTAGAACAAGAAACATAAATGTTGCGCGTGTGAAATTGCTTAGCTTTTAATGAAGAATACGAATTAAATTAATTTAAAACTTTTTCTTATGATGTCAGCCTATGACCATCCAGTCAGTTATGTCATCCCCGACGTAGGGATAATCAGAAGGAACATGGTCAGGGGAATATGACGCATGAAACCATGTTTCCCAATCAAACTCCCAAAATAAATTTTTGATCGGTCGAGCTGTGCAGAACCGAGCAGTATCATGATGGAGGGAGATACTCTTTCTGTGAACAAAGGAGGGTTCTTTTGATTCAAAGCCACTTTTAACCGACAGAGTTGATCACGGTGAAGATTAAAAGTAATTGTTTATTGTTGTTTCATTAGCAGATCTTAATGAACAATTGAAGGGTGGACAGCATTAGTGGACTACTTGCATTTTTTCCCATGGAAAATATAAAGTAGACTACTGAACCATGGTTGCCTCTGACATCGCTGTGTCAGCGACAGTACAGGACAGCTAAAGTAGACTACTCGACAGTAGTCGCCTTTACCTTTCCTGCCGAATGCGTTTATTTTGCCCTGCTTTTCGAGCTGAAATGAGCAAAGCTCTACCAAGAAGTCTTTTAAAGCTGCTCTATGATTGGTTACTCGACGGGGCTAGGTTCCACCACTCTTGCTTCTGGTGTTTTTATTTTAGTTCAAATAAATTATTAATTTTGCAGCTCAATCAATAGTTTGGTATACTTTAAATATCTCTGTGTATGCTAGCACTTGTTTTAATTTTAAAACGCCATTTAAAAAAAAATACGGTCGTTCATACTAGTATATGTAAGAAAATATTTTCTCAGCAGAAAATGTGAGGGTTTTAATGTCCTACTCAATTAAATAGGGTTTGTTGATTCTGTGTAGTGAAGCGACAATTTTTATTGACAAGGTAATTCTATTGTTTACTTAATTTCGTCTGATACCTTTAGGTACTGACTTACCGTCGTAAATTTCAGTGATAGTATTTTTAAACAAACCGGAATAACTTCTCTGATAGTAACTATAGTAATGCAAACAAGTACTGAAGGCATTCGTTTCCAAAAGTGTTGATACATACAGAATGTAATATAACCCGATTATATTTTGAAATTCCTGAATATTAAAGTATTTTCTGAACACAACTATTATGATAAGTAATACAATGATCAAGAAAAACTTTAAAATATATACTCTGACGTTACTTGTTGGTTTTGAGTTTAAAACAACTCAGAAATTCTGGTGACAGAAAGAACAGCAATGACTCGTTAAAAACCCCGTGGAGGTTGCATCTTGCTTGATTATTCACATTTGTGGTTCGACAAAAAACAATAGCCTATTTTATTCAGAGCCTAACAATTGGAAAATAGATTATCATTGCGTGCGTGAAAATACTTTCTGCTGTGCAGGTGTCGAATCGCAAAATGGTCGAATCGCTATTTTGAACAATTTTTTGTGTGCATGGAGTTGAAAGGTGCTTGTGTACTACACGGCTAATTTAATCAATGACAACACAATAACTGATCATGTTGAAAGCGTACGAGCAAAACTAAATTATTATTGCGTCTAATAAACTAATAACATGGGTATGTACAACAAAACAGTTCGAATTACTCAGTACCTTTTTATTTTATGCTCTCAAAACTTTCAATGTAGGTAGATATTGGAACCGAAAATATAAGATCTTCGAATTTGAATTATTGTTAATGATTGAAAGCGTATTGTTTAGCTAATTTATCTATAAAAATTATGTAGAAAGTAATAGTGGAATTTACCACTATTACCTTCAGTTTGTTCCTTAACCATGAAGTTACGTTATTGTCTACGTGTTAAATGTCAAGACTGAACGATGATTTTCAACACTGAATGAATATTAATTCTATTTCTCGCACAAACATACATTACCTTGAAGGTTGTAGTAGGAAAGTTAGAATATATCATAAATGACATTGTATGTGAGGATACTGATCAGTGAAATGTGTATCACATACAGGAGCTTTATTTAGAGCATGACTTTGTAGTCGAGATCATTCTGAAAATTGAGTTTCGACGGAGGGTAAGAAGAATAAATCGCATTTCTCGGGGAATGTATTTGTTTTTCGTGACCCAAACTTTTTCATGTATCCACCTTATTACCTGTAAACTTTGTTCTCACCATTCATCAATGGTCAGATTTTCTGAGCGATGCATAGGAGCAGAGGTTTCACTTTGTTGGGTGCAGGAACGTACTTGCCTAAAAGCAGGGTTACTGTATCCTTACTAACTTGAAACTGAGGAAACTCATTTTCAGTAAAATATGAAAGCACTGGCAATTTCACCCAAAGCAGTTCTGCCTCATCACTGGTGAAATATTGCTGAGGTTTTTAATTTTTGTTACTAACTTATACAGCGTAATTGCACCATAAATTTTAAGGCCGTTTACTTTGGGATTTCTGTTAAATGTAGTTATCATTAATAACAACATTCACTCTCAATATTCTTTTCCACCTCCAGATGGTGGAATATGGACACAATTTTTTATGAAATGTAACTTTGTGGAACGTATTTCTACTGGTCAAACGTATCCATGTGTTCAAAAGTCTTTCATTGTCGTGACAGCGTTGAAAGACACATTTGGTCATGCAATGTTTCAGGAAACGTTCAGCAAATTGCTCGAGTTTTTAGCTGTTTCCTCTGCTTGACTGTTCAGCCGACATGGGAAGTCGCGCCAGACTAATAACTTGTCCAAATGATATACTACTGTGAATTCTATTCAAAATTTTCAATTTATAATCAATAAAACTTGTCATTTCAATTTATAATCAATACTTTTCAGGTTACCTGTGGACGCTTGTTTTTAAGGCTATTGCCACTAGTCGGAGCTATTATGTCACCCGGGAGAAATTTAAAACTTTTGAATAGATTTGCTTTCTGCGAATTATTTGTATTTTTTCCTTCATAGAAAGTGCAGGACATGAGGAAAAATGTAATGAATAAATTTGCACGAAAGAAAAATTTTTTGCTCACAAATATAATTAGCGTATGCAAAAATAATGTTCTTACCATATAGTCGATGTATGCAGCATGAATTTATTAGAACCATTCAATCCAAGGACATGTTATTGAAGGGTTAAGATGAAAAAACAAGCGGTATGCGTCTCTTTATTACGATCTGCGCAATGTACATTGTTAGCGCAAAAAACTACTGCCGACAATGACTGAACCACGATAAACTTCATTCAAAAAATACTTGGGTCAAGATGAACATATCACATTAACATTAACCTGATATTTTTTAACATTATCAGGAATAATTACCTGATTTACATATTTGACCATCAAACAGAGAAAAAAGTCATAACCGTCCTCCATACACTTGTATTTGTACCTGATGAAACACACATTTTACGTTCCAAGTTAATTCATAGTTTAATATTGTTCAACTTAAAATTATAAAAAAATAATCCAACTGATGTCACAAAGAAAGGGCAGGACAAATGAAGAATACCAATGTGATAATAAAAGTTACTGCGCTTCTAAGTCTGAATACTATTGGTGGATTTTACATATTAATAAGGTACATATTATTATACAAGAAAATGAAGTATATTACTGGCAAGGACCTCACTGCTCATCCCAGGCAAACACGCACGAACTACAAAAAATCTACCTGGGAAAGGTTCACCGACCAAACAGAACAACTTTTCACAGGACTCAACACCCACCCCATAAATGACATAAATCAAACGGCATCAGAATTCAACGCCATCATCACAAAAGCTAACAAAAAGCTCATTCCAACAGGTAACAGAAAGCACTATAAACCAAACTTCACACATGAGGTATATAGACTAATCAGAGAACGTAACAATCTCAGAAATAGACCCACTTCGCACACTTACGGAACAACACGACGCATCCAGAATCTGAACAAAGAAATCACGGGGAAAATTCCTAAAAAGCAAACAGAAAACGAAAAGTTTCGTCGAATCACTAGACCACAAACAAACTGTACAGTATAGACCCCAAAAAAGTAAACCCAACTTCAAATGTAAATTACTTTACAGTGAATGAAGATATTTTAGGTCTGTTGTTTGCATTAAGTGCTGAGAAATGTTCTCCATAAAAATGTCAGGTCACAGCAAATTAGTTCCACTTCTATCTCTCACCAATGATATAAATAATAGCTGTAAAAATATGAGTTGCACATGAAGTATATTAGGATTAGGATTGATGGCAACTTTCAAAATAAGTAACTTTCGATAAAAATACTTAAAAAAGAGCTTCGTTCAGGTCGGTGTTTCAATGCACATGTACGGGAGCTCGTAGAGATGTACGTATC
The DNA here is from genome assembly GCA_006783055.1 of Trinorchestia longiramus. Taxonomy (NCBI): domain Eukaryota; kingdom Metazoa; phylum Arthropoda; class Malacostraca; order Amphipoda; family Talitridae; genus Trinorchestia; species Trinorchestia longiramus. Next base: position 63,586 of record VCRD01000086.1, read on the forward strand.
ATGTTCACACGCAGAGTGCATCAAGTACAGGTACAGACAGAGCACAGGCAGCGTCGTGTAGTTCGGTTGTAGGATTGCCTTTGCTGGATTTTTCAGCTCTGAACTAGGCAAAACGAACGACTTAAATATGTACATAGTTATCTATGCATCGTATATATAGTGAATTAATACACTATACTACATACATGTATAGTAATTTACATATATAAACCGGAAACTATGCTAAGAACTGGGTTTAAGAATCCAGCAGTGGCAACGCTGGAATTTCTGAGATGATAACTCCTTGCTTCGAACTACACACATTCAAACGTTGTCTCTACTTAACTGCAAAATGTATAAGCACTAGAAATAGATTTAAGTTGGACTATGAGGTAAACTTAACTGAAACTAATATTAACTAATATTAAACATGTTGACTATTAATAAAGCTGAATATACATCCGTTTTGGGCAGTTACGCTGCAATAATTACGGAAGACGTGGATAAATTTGTATAATTGTAAACATAAACTCAGTCACATTTTGTCAGACGTTCAGTTCCGCACCCTCCAGCCCGGTTGAACATAGTTTCTGTTGCATAAAAATCTGACTTGTCAGGGGTTTTAGAAAACCAGGGGTTGTAGAAAAAATTTTAGGTCTTGTTTACATTACACTTATGTAGTAAGTACGTGTAATATAAATTCACACTAACTAACTTCTAGGAGTACTAACCGTACTCTATCGATTGGCGCTAATATATTTTAACCACTCTAGCTAGTCCCAGTTGCCGTGTTGGGATGATTTTTTTTCTAAGATTCGACTGTGTTCGAACTGGTGGCTTATATACTGCCTAGGTTTCGAGTTTCGCCCGCTTACCTCTCTCACTTGTCGCTCTGTACGCAGTGATGAGCAAGTGATGGACAAGCATTCGAGCACATGCGATTCCCTTTCAATGTTTTCTTCCATTTCGGCAGCTAAGCTAGGGAGAGACTGAGTCACCCCACTCATCATGTGGGGAAGGGTAAGGGTAAGGTATGGGTAGTAATGACAGGGAAGAATGTGGGTTTCCACAATAAAGTCAGGTCTGTATGCAATGAAGGTATAACATTCACTCATTGCATGATTCATTGGGAGGTGCTAAAAAATGAAAAACAATAACGAAGAATTGTGTGTAGTGTGACAAGATTCAGTTAATATGATTAATTATATCAAACCCAGTGCTCCTAATACTCTGTTCTTTACAAATTTGTGCAAAGAAATGGGTTCGAATTTTGAATCCCAGTTGCTTCAGACTGACATTCGATGGCTTTTAGGAGGTCGGGCTTTAAGAAGGCTGATCGCTTTGAAAATATTGTCATGTTATTTTTATCTGGTAACGACTCAGATTTGGTGAAATATTTCCAAAACGTAAATTGGCTTCCCAAACTTTGTTATTTATCAGATATTCTTCACAACCTTAGTGACTTCAATATAGCATTACAAGGCGAAAATACAAATGTTTTAATATTAACTTCAAAAATTTCTTCTGAAGCTTTTCTGAAGAAAGGTAATGTATGGTTGATGAATGTAAAACAAAACTCATGTGAGTTGATCCATGTCTGGAGGAGTTCATCATAAAAAACTAACTAAATTTTGAAATAATCAAAACAATTATAATTAAGAACTTGGTAAGCTTTAAGGAAAATTTTAAAAGATATTTTCTTCAAGAATCAGACATGAGCCGATTCCAAAATGAATTTGATGCTAAAGTCTAAAAAGAGTCATCTCACACTAAAGGCACAGGAAGAATTTGCAGAACTTTCTTGATTTTTCTCTAAAAACTCTTTCTTAAAATAATTCTAAATTTGTTTTGCGTTTGCATCAAATTTGAATGTCCAAACTTGTCACGACTTGCAATGGATACTCTTCTACCTTTCGCCTCAACATATTTGTGTGAATGGACTTTTTCGGTACAAACTAATCTCAAAAGAAAACGTCTATCTAGTTTAGTAACTATTGAAATTGTAATTAAACTAACATTAACAAAAATAGAGCCTTGATTTGACCTGTGTAAGAATATGCATTCGCATCAATACCATTGATTAAATACAAGTGACATTATTTATAAACATTTCTTTATAGACATTAAATTTTTCTTTTATGTATACATTTTATTTTTAATTTTCTTCAAGTTAAAGGGTCAGACAAAAAAAAAATCTTTCAAAGGTGGTCGCCGCAGTTGAAAGTTTGAAAACTACTGGGTTAAATAACGGTCGGACAACAGTTTAAAGCCATTCCCTGATAGGACCTTGGGACTAGAATGGATTTTTAGACACTAGTAAAGGAGTTTTCTGACTCTTGTGAATGAGGTCTTACTGACTACTATGTATGGTCTTCTCACAATCTTTAAGTCTAATAACACTGAGGAACATAAATGAAATTTTTTTCTGTCTCAGAAAGAAAAATATGTGATTCTGATAGTATTTTTTCTCCTGAATCTAAATATGATATCGGTTTTTCACCATCACGCAAGGCTTCCAAGAGACATGCATTTATAATTTCGAACAGTTTTTAATATTATTTAAATTCTTAACTACACATTATTTAAACATTATGACTCACATAGAAAGTAGGAAATGAACATTTTCTTTTGTATGTCGCCTGTGGATCATCCCTCTTGATGTTCTAACAATAATCGGCCAGCATATTAGGATTCCATTTGCCTTGATACCTTTTTTCAATAGCTGCAATCTCCTGATAAAAGCGTTTGCCGTGCTCATTCGTCATTGCACCAAGATTTTCAGTGAAGAAATCTAGGTGCAAGTGCAGGAAGTGTACTTTTAAAGACATATTACAACCCAATTGTTTATAAGATGTTATAAGATCGTTGACAATATCACGGTAATTTTTCGCCTTTCGATTTCCCAAAAAAACTGTGAGTCACTTTTTTAAATGCATGTCAAACTGCTTTCTCCAGTGGATTCAATAGTCTCTCAAACTTTTCATCATGCATTGGTGATTGTATTTGTGGGCCCACAAATATTACTTCTTTAATTTTTGCTTCACTAATTTTAGGAAACTTTTGTTTTAAGTACATGAAACCCGGAGTGGAATTGTCCATACTTTTCATGAAATTCTTCATTAATCCTAGTTTGATGTGTAACGGAGGTAGATACACATTTTTAGCATTACACAATGCGTCATGTTTCACATTTTTCTGTCCAGGAATGAATGATTCGCGTTTAGGCCATTTTTTTATAATGTAATGGTTTTTTCTGTCCCTACTATCCCAGTGACACAAAAAAACAGTACTTTGTGTAACCAAGCTGCAGACTAAGAATAAGTGCAATTACCTTCAAATCTCCACAAACTTTCCATTCATGCACTGTATATTGAAGCTTTTCCAATATAAATTTAAAGTTTTCATATGTTTCTTTCATACCAGCGGAGTGAGCTACAGGAACAGATGGGAGTTTATTGCCATTATGCAGAAGCAATGCTTTTAAACTAATTTTAGAAGCATCAATGAACAAACGCCGTTATGTGGGGTTATGTACAACACCAAATGTCTCCATAAGTGAAGGAATGTCGTTACAAAACACTAAGCCATTTTCTTCAGAAAAATAGTTTTTAAATTGCGAATGACGATTACGATAACTACATTCATTGTATTCTTCTGAAGAAGATTCTGATGAATGCGTACTACAACACATCATCTTAGTGCATGACTGTACATGTCTATACATGTCTAAACCTGCACCTGAGTAAGTTTATTTGGTCCCATCACATTGATAATGTTCTAAGAATTGTCAATTTACAATGGATAGATGGACGAAAAAACGTTTATATCAAAAAATTGAACTCGAAATATAAAAAACTGTGAGGGATGGAAAAATTCCGAATACATATTTGAAAAAATGACAAAAATCTGCATATAGTACAACTATTGGTACTCGCAAGACAAAAATCATGTTGACCAGTGTAATTATTGTATTTCAAGAGCCCATTTTGCCTCCTTACTAAGTCCATAAACCCCTGGCACATAGCTTCACGCACAGACCTGCTAAGTGTCGGTTTTGTGCTGCTACGAAGCTAAACATTCAGGTTTCGTCTTCTAGCGCAACTAACTAAATTTAAAATCTAAAGAATCAGGGTAGAAGATGACAGGCTTCGCCCACTACGTAGTCTCTTCAGTCTTCGCATTCATGCCCACAGTAGGGTGAAAGATTTCACATAGGACGACAAATTGATAATAGAACTAATAAAACAATGGAACACAATTTTAAGAAAATGGAAGATCACTATCACGGTCGATGGGATACGCATAGGACGACAGATTGATAATAGAACTAATAAAACAACTGTATTACCAAAGTTAATAATTTTCGAATGTTCCATAAAACAAGATTCCGAAACTAATGCTCATTTTATTTATGGTTTCACTTGCCTTATTTTGAAAAGAAGTTGTGAACGTGTATTAGGTTTTGTTCCATGCATTTGTATACTCGTGGCAATAAACTGTTTACAATCTTTGTTTTATTATATGATTCGTGTGATCAATATGAATTGGGTTAATACGGATAAATCGATGCCTATTTCGCAAAAAATGGGGGTGTTAGAGAAAATGGACGGCATACCTGAAATTAGCACTCGAAATATTCGTCATAACAGCTCAAAAACTATCGCCACCGAAACAAGTGTTAGCCTGTATATTGAGTGAATAATTTAGGCCATACAGATAGAGCAACCACTCACTTAAAATTTGCTTTAAAATTCGTATTTACGATTTAAGCCGAATAAATTGAAAAATGACGTTGGATATCCATTGTTTCACAGGAAATATTCTTGTTGAATAAATTTTGTATCTCCAGAAGGTCATAGTTACAGCTTGAATGTGAAACATTTTTCCATTTGACCTAAGATAAAGAAATTATGGACACTAAAATCATTGGTTATCAGGTAATTTGAAGTAGGCACTTAAACTAGGCTAAGTTAAAACAAGAGGAGTTATTTGATGCAAATAGCGACCTAAGTTGAATTTCTTCAACAAAATAACGCACATGAGTTTCGAATTGGACGTGAACAACTTGATTCGTTTGAATTCCGGTTAATAATACCAGAGTCATACAAGAAACTTGGCATCAATTGTTAATGGCGTTGAAAATTCAAGTAAATTTTAGATTTCAGAAAGGAAATTAGGCTTCAATATATTTATGATTCGTTTATCAAGAGTGTATACATTAATTATCTATTTCTAGCAAGATCATTTAGTAATAGTAATAGAATCATGCGATTGTAACAAGGCTTTTAGCCCTTTCTTAGGTCCGTACCCATGTCCCTGGCCGTAAAATCATTCTATCCGCCAATGGCCATGCATGAACAGACTAGAGCAGCAGAGTCTCGAACTCGTGTCTTTCTCATCGCAAGAAGATTCGTTCACCAGTCGCCCATGCAGATTGATGTTAGGGGTTGAAATATAACGCATAAAAGTAGTCGATAAGAGAATCTCAAAAAAAGTTTTGCAGGGTGTTGAACACCAAGTTTCAGGCTGCAACGAAAGTTCAGTCCATTTTTGGAACGAATGTTCTGTCCATTTTTTGGTTGAAATGAAAATTCATCGAAACCAATATTTATTTCATTATTGGCATAGTCACCATTGTCACTAATGACTTCTTTTAACCTTTCTATAAGCTTTTTGATGCCTCTGTCATAGAATTCATTTGGTTTTGACTCAAAAAATAAACGCTTCATATCAACCTCTTCTCTTGAAGTAAACATTTGTTCTGAAGTTTGATTATGTAGGCTTCTAAATAGATTTTAATCTTTTGGAGCAAGATCAAGAGAAAATGGTGGGCGAATCAAAACTTCACAACCAAACTGTTCAATAAGATTCTTCGTCCCTCTTGAAGTATGGGGTCTGGCATTGTCATGGTGCAGGATCACTCCTTTTCTGTTTACCGAAGAAGGTCGTTTTTCATTTAGAACCGTCTTCAAACTTCATAGCTTCTGGCAGTACACTATACAAGTTATGGCTTGATTGCCACCTAACAGCTCATAATGAACAATTCCCTTTATGTCTTACCATACGTAGAAATTTTTCAGCTGCAGACTACGTCGAGGCTGTGGAATAAGGTTGGAAATATGGCCGAGCCACAGTCTTTTACGCTTAACATAATGAGTACGGTATCCATTTCTCATCTGGAGTAACGATTCTATCTAAGAATTGGGTTTTAAATTGAACATAACGTAGTAAGAGAACAGTTCACACGTTGTTTGAAATTGTTCTCTGAAAGATCGTGTGGAATCCATTTTCCAACCTTGGAGACTTTAACAATTCCTATGATTTCATGATATATGGTCATACAGCTCACGTTGAACTGTTTGCTCATTTTTCTAGTTGTTTTGAAAAAATCATTAATGGCGGCCAGCAATAAGTTCTTCAAAACTGAGTCTTTTTGAGCATCATTTCCGTAGCCTGTCGTTAACAGTAAAGGCTTTCTTTTTGAAGCGTGAAATCATCTTCTATTATTCCTTTCGGTTACCAAATGATTTCCGTATGTGTTCGTGAGCGATCTTGCTGCTGGACTTGTTGTACTGCCCGTTTGAAATTCATGTAGCAAAATATGCCTGATGCACTCATTGCTTGGAGTGTAAATTAGGGTCAATAATATACCTATATTTATCATAATAGTTATCACAAAATCTGAAAGTGTAAATAATTCTTAAGTGATTTTGATAGCCGAACATATGTACGTTTAATATAATCGTACACTATAAAATTATAAATCAAGAAGTGGATAAAACTTACGTTATGACCCGATAGTAACCTAAAAAAAACAATCTTTATTTCCAATCAAGTACACAGTACATAGACATTTAGTACATTGGTTTTTCAAATTCTTAAGGTTAACATTCTTAGATTAAGGATGATGGTGAGCTCCATGCGACGATCCTGGGATGTGGCTTACCGATAAGTGCGAGCTCACGGCGTGAAACGAGAAACAGCTCGTATTCATTGCCGGGTTTCGAACTCGCAGTCTTTCTGCACAAGCAGAGACCCGATACAGAACACGGGCCGCAGACCACTCGACTACGGTGGATATCCATTGATGTGTTAAAAACTGTAGTGCAAGTTTTTGTATATTATTTGCAGTTATGAGCCGTCCTCCAGGTGTATATACTGTAAATGTTATTTCAACAGTAACAAATAAATTCATATCAGCTTTAATATCATATATTTTATTTTCAATCAGTTTTCAAACCTCAAGATTAGTAAGATGCTCGTTCTACGAGATTGTTTACGATGACTTTATTTTACAAAAAACAATAACAAAATATAATTTGAATGTTTTCAGCTCGATATTACTAGTCAAATATGTACGTATGTTACCCACAAAAAAAAGAATGGTGCTCAATTTTTTTCGACGAAAACACCAACCAATCATAAGTCACAACGAAAATTCCAACCTATCACATTAGTTCTCTTATACGGACTTGGTAAACTGAGAGTAGTCCTCTTCAACCGTGCAGCATCACTTCGGCCTTGGAACTAGTGAACTGGACTACTGCATGTAGTCTACTTCACCTCGATGCCAACGCAACATGATATACGAGAAGACTAGACTAGAGGATAGTAGTCTACTCTTGCTCGACGATCTCTGGTTTTTGGCAAATGTGTCGAGTATTCTACTAATGTTTTCCACCCTTCAATTACTTCAATGTCCCACAGCTTCTTCAGCATGATCTCTAGATGTTATTCTTCTCTTTGTTGTTGAGCTTTTTTTCCTCCTTGATTTTTGCGTGTTTGGAGGTCTTTTCAGTCATGGTAAAAGATCCACTACTCATGAACTGTAAGAAGTTGAATTACATAAAAATAGTGCTTGTAGGTTTTCTGTAAACAATGATTTACTACAAGCCACATCAATTAGTAGATGTCAATGGTATGTGCGATAACTAAAAAACGTACCACGATAACCCATACATCGATAACAATAAGGTTATCGAATAAAACTAACTGATAATTGACGATAAACCTATCGACCGCTTAGGTGAAAACGGATGAATCCAAAACTTAACTTATATCTTTATCTTAGGAAACTTGGAAAAATCTCTGAAAAATCTTTAAATTCAATTACTATCTTGTCTTTCTCACTAATGGAGTATTTTTTAGAATAAAATAACTAAATTTTCACAGCCACAGTATAGACCAGGTTTTGTAGTATGTTCCCCTTCGTAAACATGAGAATGTTGAAGTTTTCATCATACTGGGATCTCCCCGTAGCCCTGATGATTTACAGTATTTACCAAAGGAGAACCAGCGCTACAGCGCGGTCAGCTCGACATCACCGTGTTGTACCTCAAGAAAAGGTAAACAAACACTTTCTCTTGGTTAAAAACTGAGTATACCAGACTCTCTGTCCCTTTTGCGTGCTGTGACACAATCACAATTTGAGCAGCCTTGGACTTGGTCGACCTGTGATGATCCTCAGTGTCATCCTCCTCATCACAAATGTTGGAGCAGCAGTGGTGGATCTTAATGTCCTTGTTGCAGCTCGGGCCCACCTATTTGTGCCTCCAAACCATATCCAGTTCACTACTGGGTTAAAGTGGGACGAAAAACTGAAATTAAAAATCATCGTTGGTTTGGAACTAGAAGTGTCGGTGAAACCGATGAATCGACAACGCAGGAAGAAAACTATCGTGTCACCGATAACCCGTATCGTTATCGCTATAGTTTATCGCGTTAACGCTCACTCTGTCAGTAACGGGCATTTCCAGTACACTATAACCAGCATAGCAGTAGAGAAGTAGCAAAGAGATATTTGTATCATCATCACTGAAATTTTCAAACATGACAAACGAGTGGAAAACTCGTCCGAAATGCCCGCTGAATCCTCGGTTTTATTGTCAGAAATATTGAGTGCGATTCAAAGAACATCATCTGACCGCTCTCACGGGGTGGAAATAATGATGACACTCTACGCTTTTGCTCATAACTTTACAAATATTGATTGAAATACAATAAATTTTTGACCATAGATAAGGAATAAAACAAGAAGTAAGTGTAAGATCAAATTTTATATTAAAGTATAGTTTTTTCACAGTTTTTACAGAAATACCCTTCAGAGAAACAAAATTTGATGGAAATATAGATAACACATCCTGCCCTAAATAATATTTCCATAGAAACTATGAATGTTACAGACAAAAAAATCGAAATGACTAGTTTTTAAAGGTATTTCCTTTTCCTTGAAAAATATCTAGACAACGATCATTCATTGATTTCAGTAAATTCCTAAGAATTTTTTGAAAATTTTCCCCAGAACTCCTGGACAACACGCCAAAGTTCCTGCTTGTTTTCAAATCGTCTGCCTTCGGCGTAAACTTGTCTAACTAGTATCCCCCGTAGGTTTTTTATAGGATTTAGATATGGCAGATTAGCTGACGAACTCAAAAGGTGGATATTGTGACCATTAAGTCACTCTCTTGTGTGTTTTGTAGTGTGGATGGCTGCATTCTCTTGCTAAAACGCGGCAGTATTCTGGTGAAAATAATCTAAAAAGGGTATAAAACTTTTTTGCGATACTTCAGTGTACTCCACTGAATTTTGTTTTTCCTCCATCTGTACTAGACTCGCCTCACCTTCTGCTGAAAAAGCTTTCCAAATCAGTAGTGATCCTCCTCCGAATGGCCTTCTGCTGAAGATCTGCTCATCCTTCCTCGAATCATGCCAATAGTATTGAAAACCGTCAGGCCCGTCTAAATTGAACTTCTTCTCGTCTGAGAAGACAAGTTTTGCCAAATTGTCAGCATTCCATTGTACTTTTTCCATCACTCATTCTTCTCATCTTTTCTTGTGTATCTTCTTCAGTTGGGGTTTTGTTTTCCTTTTCCTAAATAAAAAATATGAAATATTGAGAATTTGCCTAACTCCTGTGGTAGTTACATTCAACTATAGACACGTTTGTAGATTTTTGGTACTCTTTCCTGTAGATGAAGCCTCACGCACCATTCGGGCCCGACTGGCTGGAGTGAGCTTGGGTGGGCGTCCAGGGGATTTATTTGATCCGTACGCTTCAAGATTTTGCAAAAAAATTTGAATTACTGTTCTTGACCTCCAAATCTGCTTTGAAATTGAATTATAGGAGCATCCTTGACCAATTACAGATATTATATGACCTTTTTCGAATTCCAAGAGAGAACTTTCTCTGACCCTGCTATAAAATATAGATTTTTCACAATTTAAAACGGATTTTAAGATATTACAATGTTTACTTGCAGTCTAGGGGAACACAGGTGTGTTGTTTTGATTCTATTCTTAGCTGTCAAAGGGGAAATATTTCAGATAGACGTAATTTTTTACAAGGTGTCTTATCTTTATTTTCATCAAATTTTGATCGTATGATGAGTATTTTTGTAATAACTGTACGAAAAACTAAACAGCAATGTAAAATTTGAATGTACACCTACTTTTTGTTTTATTCCTTGCCTATGGTCAAAAATCTATTGTATTTTAATCAAAATTTATAATGATATAAGCACAAATGTAGAGTGCCTTATCATTATTTCCACCCCTTTTAGAACGTTAGGTCGGCCAAATCTTAAATATACACTGCAACTGTGGCCTCAATAAATTTTTGCACTCAAATCGGTGACTGGTGAGCGCCTGGCTGGCCATGCGGTACGACCCTAGTTCTGTTCCCGTAGCCGCCGTGGTGTGTTTGTGCCTGAGCATCGGCTGACAACATAGAAACATGCCCAGAAGTTGTAACGCTGGGAACCCAACGTTTACGTTACTTTCACCACGCTCATCTACACGCACCTACGAGCCACTACTTCAGTTTGCAATATAGAAGATAAGCACATCGCTTGAAGCATCATCATTACTCATAAGATCTTTACATTAAGTATTTGATAATTCAATGTATCTGTACTGTTTACTTCATTAGAAAAGGAGTTTCTTTCTTTCTTTCTCATTCCATATAAAGAACCATTAACATAATTGAAAAATTTCCGCGTATAGCAAAAGAGATGGTTTCTGAACTCGATAATCTCAGCTACGAAAGGTGTATTCAGCAGTTTGAGTTCATTACCGTAGAGAAAAGCAGACTGCAAGGACAACTTGTTGTGCCTCATAAATACTTCAACAGCTTTACCTTTAGAAGAGGTTCTTGCCCTAGAGACACTTTCCAGCATAGACGACAATGTTCGTACCAGAAATAACGGCCATGATCTAGTAGCAAGAAATTTTTACGACAATAAAAAAACTCTAAGCTTTTCTGTTGTTAAAATTGTGGAGCCTTGGAAGTAGCTGCCAGAAAATATACCTGCTGCTGACATTGTGAAACAAATAAAAAGTTTCGGTATATATTTGAGAAAGAATCCTTTAGTTGTATGAAGTACTTGTGCTATATTCTCCTTAACTCACAGTATGTGTATGTGTGTGTGTGCGTATGTGTGAGGGTGTGTGTGTGCGTGAATGATTACAGTGCGTGTGCGTGACTGAAATGTCTGTGCATGATCGAGATACATGTTCATTATTGATTCCTTTACGCTAGACAGTAGGGGACTTGAGGTGCAAACCAAGAATGTTTCAAACAACTTGTTTCTTTAGCTGTATTTTAATGAATTCTATTTTATTTAACATATTTTGATTCAAAATTACTCCTACGCCATAAAACGTAATGGGGCTTTTCCTTTTCTTTGGTTATGACCACGATATTTTTAGGTTTGAGCCATCGCCACGATGAAGGGGCTAATGGAAAAAAACTGATTTTATTGAGGCGGAACAAATAAAAAGACTATCGTTTCTATAAATTTACGTTGGAAACGATATTTTGATTATTGATTTTCAGAGGTTGAATTTATTTACGCCCTCAGACTAGAAATTTTGTAAATCCCAATGAATTAGTCTTATTAGAGTTAAAAATTATATCATCCTACTGCTCACAGTGCACTGCAGTTATCAGTATCGTCCCCATCATGGTGCGTTCGAATCCAAATTTCCGCTAAGGCAAAGTTAAGTCTGAAAATAGTTGAGAGAAGAAATGTTATGAGGATATTCAAATATGTATTATTTGATTTTTATATGAATTCAGTCTAATTCAAAATCACCAAGACTCCTGGAAGGATACCTCTCTATTAAATATAGATCATGGAAGGACACTTATGAATAAAATATGGTCCAGAGAAACACATCTTTTGATTAAATATGGTCCAGGGAAGGTTAGCCATCAATTACCTGTATAAACTGAAAGTAGAAACATTCAATATATATATATATAAATTCAAATTTAACCAAATAACTTTAACTCTTACTATTTCATCAGGCTGCGTAGAAAAAACGATGGCTTTTTCTACACAGCTGCTAGAGAATACTCACCAAGAGCATATCACAACAATTCCTGTAGCCTCTGACTCAAGATTATGTCAAATGAAACGTTCCTATTGTTGCAGTTTCTTTAAAGGTGCTTCAAGGTCTCCAGGGGAAGAAAATGGATTCCTAGTGTTTATTTTCGAGGTTTGGCCGATCATAGTCAATCCAGACAGTATCACACTAGTGACCTGTAGTGTTTGAAACTTAAACTGCACCTGATCGAAAGCTGAAGTATCAGCAGTCTTGAAAATTGGAGTCGTTGATGTTCACCCGTATCTTTGACTGCCCCGATGCTCTCAAATCCTTTTGATGCTATTAATGTCACTAATATGACAGACTCAATGATAAAAAATTTCCCCCTTTTTGATATGAAAAAAGTCTCTTTTCGAATATAGTTTTTTCCTCTATGGAACTTTCTTCAAAGTAAAGATCAAGAAACTCTGACAGTTATGGGGAAAAAGAAAAGAGCAAGGTGTGTCAGTGGCTATTATTCTAATCAGACAAGCTTCAATTAATTTTTTCACTATTAAAACTAGCAATGAGAAGTTTTCTACAGGGTCTGGTTGCGTGTCCTGAACAATTATCATCGCAATTTTGTTCCGTATGGATTGAATTACGAGTTGGGACCAGCAAAAAATCTGCAACTACTATTGCTTGTAACTTTCCATCCTCGAGTTGACTTAAGAAAGGTTCTCAGTGTTGTTTTTCACGTTCCTTATCAGTTAATGTAAATTTGTGCATTGTTTGTGTTAGCAATTAGAATAGGAATTAGTGTTATCTGTACACATATTTTTTGTTGTTATCTATAGAGATATCTCTCCCCCTTGTGGTTTTCGAGTTCAGAGACTCCACTTACATTCTGACAACTTCTCCAGGGTTTTTGTCTGTAAAGAATTTACTATTCGTAGTTTTGAAATTAGGCTACATTATTTGCAGAATACGTTTCCCAATTAGTTGGCCTCGTAGTTGGTGTGATCATACGTCAGTCTTCGACTGGTGTGTGCTGTTGTTGCAGTATGGCTTGTACCAACATTTGGTGTGGACAGGTTGTCTTTCAGCCATCCTATTCTAGTATAATGTTAAATATTATTTTTTGTACCTATTAGGTACAGGATTTTCAATGGCAGTCGTACAATTCTACAGGTAATACTTGAATTCGAGGTTAAACTGGAGAATAGTTCAATTGTCTAAATGGTCACTGGTGATAAGAGCACGACTTGTGGCTCTCTTTTAAGATCGAATTTAGAGTCGTGAACTGTAAAATTCTTTGGGGAACGGATTTTGTTTAGTAGGGGTAAATCTCATTCGGTCTTATGGTCCCTACAGCTTTCAATGAATGTAGGGAGTTGAGTTGTAGCCTCAATATCGAAGAGTCTGTGTCCGTTAAATTCATTTACAAAGGAAAAGAAGATAAAGATAGAACTCGTGAAAGAACATGGGACTAGTTCCTCTATGAGCACGAAGTTCAGCTTGCAGAGTCAGAATTAAACAAGTTAAAAACCAGATTCTCACAAGGTCGAAAACAAACTTTCCATTTAGAAGCTCACATTTGAGAGGAGTATCCATGAAACTCCATTCAATGGGTGTTATAGTACGAATTTCTTGTAGGAAATCTAGTCTTCCCTCATAGTTTAAATACACAGAATATAAGTGAAACATTAAATCAGAGAGTACCTTATGAGGTTTGAGCAAATAGCTCCTGTGTTGAAATGTTAGCGGAAAAAGTTATTCTCACCTTTATGGACTACAAATTGCAATTTCTCAAAATCTGCCCTGCTCAAAAATTCCGTATAAATGACGAAGACTTTTGCCAAAAGTTTTTTGTTGAAAATAATTTCTGGCAGAATTATCATAAATTGTAGTTGAGAATATTTCATCTTTGGATGTCTAGTTTGAATATCGAAGGAAATTATGAATTTCTGTTTGGAACTAGGATAACAACCTAGATTTTGGTTCATTATCTCATGATTTAAGAATCTTCGTTAAAAAAATCTTTGAGTACTGACCGTGTGCAGATGGCTATTCTAGCCGATAATCTTTCTATGGCTTGGTAGGCCTACATACTAGTAATTTATCAAAATCAGATGTCAAGAAAAAGCATAAATTTAAATCATATTATACATAGATGTGCCCACAGAGGCATGTGAACTTTGAAAATTTTTCGTGTGGTAATAGTGGTCACCATATGAACAATTGCGAAAGTATATTCGTAAGTCCTAGGATCGGTAAACCCAGAGATGTTATATGAATAGAATAGAATAGAATGAGGCTATAGGAACGAACCTTCTGGCCCATTCTTGGGTCGGATAATTACTTCGATAATTATTCGGTTGTTTACCCAAGTCCCATGCCGTATTTCTAGCCGCGTCAACCATGTCGGCAAAGGGATACGAACCCGGGTCTTTCCGCTCGCAAGCAGATTCGCTCACCAGTCGACCAAGCTGGTGATAGAATGAAACAAGCACTATAAAAACACACACTTGCAAGACCCTGAATGCCGTTATTTTTGATGCAGAATTCCTGCCATGTTCCAAGAATTATTTGCGCATAGGGTTTTGAACAAAAAATTGTTAGTTTCACTCCTGAGTGTAGTCGTGCTAATTTTCCAATATTTTTTGTGCGTGACTTAGAATGGATTTTTTTGCAATGACTTGTACCTATGGCTTAGAAGCATTGTTGCTGCGATTCTTGAAAGATAAATCGCTCGGTATCTTCTTTCGGTCATCAGCTGCTTAAAAATGTTAAGAAGTATAGCAGATTAGAATGAATGTTTAGTTATAGTTTAGACAATAAATATATCAACGTACTTGTCGCAAGATTTCCATTTTTTCTAGACTGATTATTTCAAGTTTCAGTATTTGATTTCATTCATATGTATGTGACAATAATAGGCTCATACACGATTATATCTCTTACCACGGTATAGTGCTTGTTTCATTCATCATGAGGGTGTATTCATTGAGCCTAAAGCAGTCGACTTTAGACTTAACATTTAGGCAGACGTCCTCAATGACTCTTCAATTATCGAGCATCAAAAAATGAATCTAATTGAGCGTTAGACGCACACCTTCACCAACAGATAATAATTAGGAACAGGGGTTTAATAGTGGAATACAAGGCCTCAGCTTATGAGGCAAAGTT
This sequence comes from Trinorchestia longiramus, assembly GCA_006783055.1. NCBI lineage: Eukaryota > Metazoa > Arthropoda > Malacostraca > Amphipoda > Talitridae > Trinorchestia > Trinorchestia longiramus. The sequence goes on from VCRD01000086.1 coordinate 79,060, forward strand.
TTTATTAACAGAAAAACTTATTGTAAGGTTTTTATTCACCTGTCATTGCGGATAGAATGTAAATACATACAAGTGATACATCAGAGTCATAGAATAAATATCAACGGTTAATTCTTTTGGCCATTTGTAATTTATCTTGGGGAGAATAGTTCTGCGTACTTCACATCAGTAAAAAATAATTTCCTGCTATTTTTAAGATGATTTACCTTATTAGAAAAAATCACTCGACAAAGTTGTGTACAATTTCTAGTTTGTATGGGAAAATAATGATGTTAAACAGATATTCCCATGCATGCTAAAAATGTTACAGACACACAGTTATAAATCAATATCGTTAAACTTTCAAAAAAAGAACTGTCAGGGATGGAAACTTTTTCAAAAATGGACTCCTAATAGATCAATGGACTCCTTGGTGCAATTGAACTCCTCAGGCGCAATGTATTGAACTCCAGCGAGGCTAGGTCTCAAGCCCGAAGGTTAATTTTGTTCGAAATAATCAAATAAAGATAAACAAATAAGTGTTTATTAAAATAATTACACTTAGATCGATGAATGTACAGTTACATGAACTACGATCCTTTGGTGAAGCAGATTTGTATTTTAAAATATTTCCTAGTATAGTGAAGCTTCAAATAGAGTAACTGGCTGATAGTACCATGAGTTATCAAGTCAGAATAATGGCAATGCAACATGAAATCCAGATTCGTAATGATTTTGTAGTGGGACTAATTCATTATAAATTTTTCGTCGTAACGTATGATTAGTTTTTCAGTAATAGTCGATTAGCCGTTTTTTTAAAGATTACTTCTCCATTGCATTCGTTTAAATAAATGCATTTATTCAACTGTGTATGTATACTCAATTTATGTAATAAAACAGTTTGATTGTAGGGTTTTCATATCATTTTAAATGAACAGTGTACACAACAACGAATTAATTGATTATCAAGTGTGATGTCATAATATGTCATCAAAATAATTTAAAAAATCAGTGGTGATAAGATACAATAGAATTTCGTTGAAAAACGACTTCTATTGGAAAGCAGACAGTGATATTCCACAATTTAAATTCTCTCCTTAAGAGCTCTCTGAGTCGTTCTATGGAGGTTCTACTGTACTTCCATTTTACGCAAGTGATCTGAATGAATATTCGTGCAATCACTCTTCATAATTAATAAGAATACGAAAAATTAATCCTTTCGGGACTATATGCAGTCACTTACTTGATTTCTAAAGTAAAGTCATGCGAGCAAATGCTTTCTATAAATCATTTTAACATCATATCAGAACCAACAAGTTAATTTTAATACCTAGGATGAAGTTTCAATCATTGCTAGTTTGTCTTCTTGGTGATTATTCAGTTCCAGTCTCCTAAATTCATCCCGATTTAGTCTTTGTTCAGAACTACATATTCTACTGGAAATACTATATAGGATGAGTAACTGAATTGTAGACACATATATCATACTCTCGTTTCGTTTTATTACGAGCCGTTGACTTTTTTGCCTAATCTGTAAGTATTAGCGGGACCCATATACATCCACGACGTCTACTTCATGATGACAATTCCTCTCTTCTAGAATTCACTCTAGTAGCACTGTCCTTTGGTTCGTAGGAAGTGTCGTTTTTGTTACGACTAGTACGTTGAAAAGAAGTAAATTTGGAAAAAGTAAATTTTGTGTGACATCTGGTATCCTATTTCCTCGTACATAACTCCAGACTGATGGCCAAAAGATAATGCCTATCGTGCTCTCTATTTTCCTTAAGTTGCAGCTTGTCAAATTTATTTTCCTTCAGTGCCTGTCGGATTCGAGGTCCGATGAAAATACCTTTTTTAAAGCAATCGTTCTTACGGCTTTGAGTTTTCGTACTTATTCTGCCTTGGTAGCTTGAGGCTTTCTAGCAATAGTTTTAACCATGTTTCTGATTGATCGGGGAAAATTTTATTCGAGGCACCAGAACTAGACTGGATCACTGAGGGATAATATATATTTTATTTATTAAATATTGAACTAAGCGTGCTGAGATTGACTTTAAACTGTTTTGAAATTGCTTTACAGTTTTTACCATCGATATGGATTTCAACTCTTTGATTACAAAGTTCTACACTAAACTCTTCGGCTTTCGGCATGATATTTCCTAGGTAACTGTTGACTCTCCATTGCATGCACGTAAAATGACAATGAGATTAATGATTAAGTCTTCCAAAAATCTGAACATGCTCTCAAGTTTCGGTTTCAATTGATAAAAGCTAATATCACCCCAATTTCCTAGAACTTTATGCTGAAAGCTGAATAAAATCATATGTAGACTCACTACGTTTGAGTTTAGGTGATTTGAATTTTTTGTTGACATTTTGCTTATGCAACGTTTCTGCAGTTCTTATAATAACACCATTATTTCAGTGTAAATTGGCTTTTTAACACATTTCTGCCAAGCGGTAACCATAGTTACCAGATTAAATAAAGTCTCATAAACACCATAAAATATATGGACTGCCACTTTTATCGTGTTCCGTAGTTTGATACAAGTTCAATTTGCGTTCAAAACGAGTACAGTTGGCTTGGCTGTGCTCAACTGCCACATTTGAACTTCAAAGCTGATTAAGATCGGGTGTGTTTCAAGATGTCCCGACCACGACTCAGAAAACTGTGAGTTCTATCTTATATTTTGGTGCTATTTTTAAAATTTTACTATGACATGATGGAAGAGAGGTATTTCTTTTTTGTCATGTAAATTAAACTTTTCTATTTTTATGTTTAGCAATGATATGAAACAAAATATTTAGTGTGGTAACTATAGTTATCGCTCGGCAGTAGAGTTATCATCGGTGACACATTTAGTTTTTCATTTAGTAAGTTTCCATTTGATGTATTTATTTATTTTAGATTAATTTAAATTGCTCAGTGTTCTCTGAATTCCGTATTTTTACACAATATTCAAATTTTACCTAATTTTTTACATTTCCCCATTTTTTTGATGTCGATAAGTGGACAATGGGTAGGAGTTAACCTATATTTATAGTTGCTTATGCCCTTGCAGATTAACACTAGATGATGTCCATGATATGTTGACAGAAGAGTCTGATGATGAGACTGAACTATTTGCAATTGAGCCACCAATGAAAAAATGCAAAAACAGATACAAATTGTGACTCAGATTGCTCAGATGACGAAAATTCGTGCAATCTTGTACACTAACCAAGGAGAATTTTGCTTGCAAACACCATTCCTAGATCAGAACGAGAGACGCCAGATGGATTAGAAAGTGAATCATCTCAGCCACCAAGCAAGCGACGTCGAAAAGAAGCTACTATCTGGGATAAAGATAGATTAAAAGTTGTTGATTCTATGAGAGATTATGACGTTTAACAAGCGATGCAAGGAATGAAGAGGATGCAAAGAATATTTTGAAACATAATGAACTTTGCTGGACAGATGAATGGCTTGACTATGTCTGTGAACTGAGCAAACTTTACGCCGAGCAAAAATCAATACAGCATGATTGTGTTTCTCGTAATAATTTGAGAGTGCTCTTCGTTATTCTTATTCTTTCTGGGTTTAATAAGTTGGCAAATAGAAGGTTCTACTGGACTCAAATGCCTGATGTTAAAGATTTACTGGTTACCAGTGTCATGAGGAGAGACACTTTTGATCAAATAATGAGATATCTTCATTTCACAAAGAATATGCACATAGACGAGGATAGACCCTACAAGGTGAGACCAATATTTGAACATTTGAATGAAACTGAAAAAATCAACAAGGCAGAGAAATTCTATAGTGTCGATGAAATCATGGTTCCTTACTATGCGAGGCATAGATACAAGCAGTTTATACGAGGAAAACCTGTAAGATTAGGATTCAAGCTCCGGGGTGCAGCTAAATCAGATGGAACTCTGCTCCAAGTTGAACCGTACTGTGGTTCAAACACACGAGTCGCTGACCATGGGCTAAGTCATTAACCCAATGTTATTATGGAGATGGTTCAAAGACAAATCTATGAACAGAACAACATGTAATTTGCGATAACTGTTTTAGGTCTGGTGCCCTACTGAAAAAATTAGCGAGCAAAGAAATAGTTTGCACTACTACACTGCGTAAAGATCGTCTGGACAAAGCACCCTTAAAACCTATAAAATTTATGGATAACAAACCTCGTCGACACATGGAGGAGGAATATAGTGCAGCAGTCTTGATAGTGGAATGGGAACAATAAAAATATAAGCGTAGGATCTAATAAACTCCGTGCTCATCCTATACAAGAGGTCCGTAAATCTATTCAAAAGATGGGCCCGTAAATCTATTCAAATTCAGGTTCCTAACTTTATACAGACGTATAATAAGCATATGGGTGGAATAGATGTATGATCAACAAGTAGATGCATATTGCATAAGAATGCGGTCAAAGAAGTGATGTTGGCCTTTATTTTCATAGAACCTGAATGCACAAGTTGTGAATGCCTGGATGGAATATAGAAAAAATAAAGATGGAGTCCCTCTGTTAAATTTTACAAGACATTTTGTGATTACACTGTTAACATCTTCTGGTAGCAAACGGCAGCATCCAGGGCCAACAGCTGTACCTTCTAAGTCTTCAGTGGATAAAATCAGATACAATAAACAACAACACTGGTCAACAAAAGGTGAAACAAAGAACAGTAGATACCGGGAATGCAGACGCCGTTCAGCTTATATTTGTGAGATGTGCGACTTGCCTGTCCACCCAGAATGTATAGAGTTATTCTATAAACAAAATTGAGCTAGATATATGTTTTAGTAGTAATTGGAAACCGTTCAACAGTATTATTGTCATAATTATTGGTAATTCAATTGCATTTAACAATAATTTGTGCTTGAAAGGATCAAATATTTTAAAAGAAGCAATTTTGTTATGTTAATGGCGATTGGCAACTATAGTTACTAGGTTATATTTTTTGTTTTTACCTATACATTATTTATTTGAGTTACTTCACGTGTTACATGTATCCCATAGAACGGTTTTAAAGTATAAAATTCATACAAATGCCGCACGATAATTATCGGCATTAATGGGTTAATAATTCTGAATATAATTCATTAAAACTCAATACAGTTTTTTTCAAGGAATGCTGAATACTTTTTAATTTCACCGTGTATGGAACCATACCTCAAAGTTAGGTTTAAATAGCCAATTTTATGATCATCTCAATATATACGTAAGTCAAATTAATCAGTATATCACTGGCAATCAATTCAATGCCTTGGGAAACCATACTTGAATGAACTATTGATAGCTCATCTGATGTTTGTTCTTGAGTTTACAGGGTACAGCAGATAAATACGCGACGCTTTTAGGTTTCAATCAAGGATTACTATAAACAGGACGTGCACCGTCATATAGCTGACCACGCTAGCGGAGGCCATTGCATTCTTAGTAACATAACATTTTCTATCGGACAAATTGATCAAAAATTACTTCATTCAAGCAATAGAAGGGATAATAAGGTTTTACAGTGAATTTTAAATGGTTTAAAGAACTGTTATGCTCTGAAATACCAATTTTAACCGGACTTAACATGTATTATTGTATGAGCTTAGTGGCCACTTTATAGAAAGCCGAGTTGCTACAGTTTTAGACTTTACAAATTGATTGTATTTAAACCTTTTCCAATGCAAACAACCAAACATACAAACATTCACGCACATAAACAAACAGACATAGAAGCAAAAACCATTGTTGGGATGAAATGTCTTAAACAGTGGTACTAATGCCGTTCTTGAACGCACTGAGCGTTAGTGGGGAACACAAAGTGGGCTTGTTTTCGACAATCACAGACCAACAAACAAAACAAAAACGTATACTATTTCCAATAAAGTTGGTACATAAGAAATGTAACAGCATTGGTATTTAAAGATGCGTTATCATAAAATCCTTAAGTGGTAAGTATTCTATGCATAGTATTATAGATGATAGAACAACAGTACCTACGGGTATACGTAAACATTCACATCACGCAATGAACGTTAAATATACATGGGGAAACGAATGAAACTTCGCTTTTTCAATGATGACTTAAGAGGTAATCATTGGTGATACATATAAATTATGACGTGGTAGGTATTATACGCATTTCAGGTGATAAGCGAAATATTTTCTTTGGGTACAGCTTAGACTTGACATCATTACATTTAACTGAATTGGATGTTTAACATCCGAGAAAGACCAAAAAAGGAAAATTATGAGAGCGAAAACTTAAAACATAAAGTTGTGATTGTTATTAAATTGAAATTGTATTTTCTAATTACTTGTTGTCCGTATGGTATGGCTTGCTGATGATCGATTTAATTTAATCATTATTACAGTTATCTGTATATATATAGTTTAATATGAACGGGCGTTACATATCAGAGAAAGAGAGTAAAAAATAAAATATAACAGTGAATGCTGCATTCACTGAAGTTGTCGGTCATGAACAAACACACAAGCCTTTCTTTCGATCTTGAAATAATCAAGTTCTTGTACTGCTTCTGCAGGTTACGTTCAGGTTTGAAAGCACCAAATGAAGTAATCTTATTCATCTGAAGAAAATACGTCAGTTGTTGGTTTTCAGCTTTCGCCGGGCGAGGTGTGAGTTTTGGAGATAGCAGACATGAAGCAGGCATATTGAAGATACTGTGCAGTGCCTGTCCTCCTTATTGTAATTACCCCGACATTTCACAACCCCTCACTTGTTCAGCTTTTTTAATACATATAATTAGCAATTAATTTTCTAAACAAACAGTATCCACTTCGAAATGCAGCAATGTGCCTCGAAGCAAACAATAATCTCCGATTCAAACCGAGCGACAGACTACGACAATGTTCGCACTATGACAGATAGAGGATAACTGAACGCAGTGAACGGGCCTCCGCTCCAGCAGTCAGCTACATGGCGGTACACGTCCTTTTTATAATAGTCCTATGTTTTAATATAAATATGATCGCCTTTGTAGAGCCTCTTTCCTGTTTTTACTCGACAAAGCCATCCCCTACCTCGAAAACAGCTTCAATTCGGCATCAGAACTCACTGCAACACTTCTTGACGACCCCTCTTGAAAGAATGGCGAAAATCACTTTGATATGCTCAATCAATTCATCCTTGATTGTGCATGGGGTTCGGTTGGTGTACCATTCGATTATATTCCATACCAAAAAGTCCATTGGATTAAGATGAGTAGTTGGGAAGCCATATATCAGAAGAGGCAAAGTCATGGAAGTTCCCTCGTGCAGTCAGATCTCCTTGAATGATCCTGCCATGCAGTTTCTTCAAAGTTGTTGCTGGAAACAAATAACTCACGTCGAACCTTCTTGACCGAGCGGCCGTCCACCTCAAATCACTTTGCACCATTGCGAAACCTGTTTCATAGATCTGGAAATTTGAATTCCACTTCTGATGCTATGACGACAAGTGCCAATAGTACAGATACTACTGATGGTCTGGTGGAATTTTTACCGGTCGAAGAGGTATAACCTGGCCACAGGGCGTTCCAAAGGAAACGCGTTATCTATCCTCTATAATGTAGAGTTGGACGGCGAGATTCGAGTGTAAATTTCATACATTTTCAAAAATTTTTGACAGTTCCAGTGTACCACAGAATAATTTCCACCGAATTAAAAAATGGCCAGGGCTTGTTAATTATACTGAAATGCGAAAAGAGTAGACATTAGTCAATGACTTTGCGGCATCGTTCTTAATCAATACACGTTTCATCTTTCCTTACTTGTGGCTCATTCTAGGAAATGATAGAGAACTTGTGGTGGATATTAATTTATTTTTATTTTCCGTAACGTAGTACATAATTCTGACATTATACAGATTTATCAGTCACAGCTTACCTTCCTCTTACTACCACCTACGTGCATGTGAGATGAAACAAACGGAATGTCATGAATAGTAGAGAGTTTCAGTATCAAATCGGCTCGTTTTACCGTCTGACACTTGAAAAAAAAATCCGATTGAAAATAAATAATTCGAACAGTTTCGAGCCATCGGGTATCAACTGGATATCACAGTGCGTTTACTTTTCACCATTTATCCTGTGAGTGAGGATATTGGACCATAACAATTCGTGAATCTACGTATGAAAGAATAATTCAATAAACTTGAAAAGCAAGACTAGTAATTACAAGTCAGGGCTGAACGATAACTTGATTGGACACGTAAATAACCGCATAGCGAGCACATAATTTTATTGTGAATGAATTATTGTGTTAATATGAATTATTGTGTTAAAGATGTGTTGTAAGAAGTTGAGCTACTCCGTGTTCAAACGTTTGATGCACGCCTTCATAACATACGTGAACTGATTTTCACAGTAGAAAATCTCAAAGCATTATCGATTCAGTCAACGAATTATATACATGACTTAGCAAATTTTATTTGAAGAACTCTCTCTATGAAATGAGTGTAGCTGTTACACTCGATTTCAAAAAACATTCTCATTCAATACATGAAACCATAAGATAGGATTGTATGATATTTCATTTTCGAGTATATATATATATATACACACACACACACACACATATATATATATATATATATATATATATATATATATATATATATATATATATATATATATATATATATATATATATATATATATATATATATATATATATATATATATATATATATATATATATATATATATATATATCTTACACTGCCTACTACCACCAGCTTGATTGATTGGTGAGCGAACTCGCTTATGATGCGGAAAAACTCGTGTTCGAAACCTGCGACCGCCGTGGTCTGTTTCTGCTTCACTATCAGCGGCTAGAATTACGGCATAGGACTTGGGAATCGACCCAAGTATGGGCAAAAAGGCTCGTTCATAATGCCTCATTTTATTCTATTCTAGTTTCATGGGGGCGAAAATTATCACTCAACGTATATATCTTACATATTCCTATTGTCTGACTTTGGCATCCTCTATTGAAGCTTTCAGATTTTTAAAAATTATTTTTATTATGCTCAAGTAATTTGGAAGTGCTAAATGCTAGGAAGAAATGCCATAATGTACATTTTTGATTCATTGGTGACATTAATTTCGTGGATTCAAGTAAATAGCTGATTTGGTATGATTTGTCAGTGTTTTGTCTGCTATTGCCCGCTAATGGTTTGCTTTTGAAAAATTTTTGTGTGTTTTTTTATGTTAATTTGTGGATTGCTGTTCATGGAGGTGATTTTAATGAATTTTCTTCATTTAATGGCGGTGAATCGAGATTTAGTGAAAAATTTAGTAATTCAGTGCCTGTTGAACAAAAATGTATTTCAATGTCAATTAGCAGTAAACTTCAATGTTTCACAAAATTTTATTAACAGAATGAAAATTTTAGGTAATGCTTTCTCACCAAAAGGGAAAAGTTAATGTGTCAGACAACCAACAATATCCACAAGATTCGAGAGGAACCTTGTTCAGATGGCTAAAGAAATCTCAGAACAACAAGGAGATTTTTGTCACACCACTTGAAACAGAGTGGAGTAAAATTTACAGCATCTGCAGTTAGAAAGAGAATTTCCTCATTCCCTGTTGGACTCCCTCCTCATAGATCAAGAAAGAAACCAAAAGCCACAGCTGCATTGGATGCTAAAATCTCGCCATGGAGAATGGAGGTGGTTGAAGAATAGTTTGGAATTAACTGGCAAGAGGCAAGCAAGCAAAATTTTACTTATGAATAAAATGATGTAAACATGAGTTGAATTTGTTGATGTTTGTTCTTGTCCCGTGTCGCAATTCTAGTCACTCTTATTGACTTTGTTACCTACCCTTCGCTTGGTCCAATGGTGAATCTAATAAGATTCATTCATTTCTTTGTTTCAGGTCGTTTTCTCGAATGAATCCATATTTCTATAGGTTGGGAGAGCGGTCAGTATGTATGCAAAAATTTTATGAACATGTTTAACAACAGTGTGTCTTCCACACCGTGAAATGTCCAACATCAGTTATGGTTTGGAGCGGCATGTCATGATACGGCCCCAGCAGGTTGTACATCGTAGAAGCCGCTGCAAGACATATTCAGTGGAATAATGTGCTTGAAACCCGACTATTTGATGATTGGTTTCCTGATAGAAACTTTATTTTCATGCAATATGGAACTGCTCACACCAAAGCTATGTAGTGCCTCAGATATATTGTAATTAATTTAGAATGATCTGTGAGTCGATACAAAAATATAAGGTATTTTAGTAATTTTTTGAAGTTAATTTCCATACTTATTTCACGTCATTTGAAGCTAGTATTTTAAAGTGAAAATTTTAATCGTAGTTACAACTTCAAATTGTAACTCTCGTTTATCGAACACCATAGTCAACCACGAGCCTATAGGTTAAGTGCCCGTCAGTTCCCTCGCCACCGTTAGCTAGTGAACAGCAATTTTATTCGCGCTTACAGTCTCTCTGACGGGTAAGTTTTCCATTGACCATGTGTTCGGAAATAATGCATTTCACTTACCTACCATATATTCCCTAAACTTATCATTTTAGCTTTGCCTGGATGTGAAGTTGTGCTTTGATTTGCGTTACTCCAAGATTTATAATTAATCCAGATATAGAACACTTTGAATAATAACTTTTGCATAAGCTATCAAATTCATTGTCTAATTTCGTCTCATTCAAGTCTCTACGTTCGAGTATTTTGTGACAATCATACTGAAAGATCAACCAGCCATTTTGACACGGTTATTAAATTTCATGGCCCCGGGTAGAAGCTGCATATCCACATCTCGTTTTATTTCTTTGACTGCCATCTAATTAGGTACGATGCCGTAGTGTTTTACTCAATAGTTGTCTTATAATGTTGTCTCATGATATTAATTCTTCTTGCTAAATTCTGTATTTATTTTGAGTTACTTATGGGTCCTTACTCGGGCAGGTTTCAGTTTCAGGTCTCAGTTTCGGTCTCAATTCAGTATCAGTTCCAGTTTCCGTTTTACGGATTTCAAGTTCTCAGTTTTGGTCTTCGATCTCGGCCCCAATTTCTGTTCTAATTTTGATCGTGTTCATGAATAAATCTGCAATCTACGGAAACTATCGTATCACTTCCTTCGAAGAACATTACCCACGAAATAATTACAACAGAAAAATAACACGTCCCCTAAAGCTAGATCAGTCATGAAATATCTCGTTTATTCCGATTATGATATGCTACTTCGGTCAGGTAACAGTCCAGGTTCAAACTACGTCGAAAAATAGTGGAACATTGTGAAGAGAAGACACAAGAACAAAACGATTACAGCCAGATTCAAGCTCATCGATAAAGTCATACAGATTAGGCAACAGCATGAAACCACAAACTCACAGAATATGATTATTCGAGAACACCTTAGAACGTGTTAAATCGATCATTTCTAATAGAAGTTACCATATAAATTATTATATTTAAAAATAGATAAAAAAATTATTTATGAACAAGAAATTGTTTGTTGCAAAAACTTTTGCAATGTGTTGAATGAGTTTTCCACCTCAGTATCTACAAATGTTAAAAACAAAATTTGGCACCTAATCGGTCAACTGTCTATGAAGGTAAATTCAACAGTTCGTCTCCCTACCTCTTGATGTACAGTGTGTAGCAACATAACTTCCTTTTATCAAATAAATATTGCCCAATAAAGGAAATTATGTTACCGCACCATGTGTGTTTGTTGAACTATCGGTCTGATTTTTAGACTGTATGTTAACACGCTTTGTTTTTGTTATGATCATAAACTCGTTGTGCATAGATACACGAAGTGTGTTCTCATCCATAATACCAACACTTAATATGACCTTCAACAATTTCAATTTTACCCGATAAAAACACATATTGTCTAAATTTTTGTTGAAATTTATTGTACGTATTGATGGGCTTCGGCGAATTCTCACACATAAGAAGTAAAATTTGAATGTAAATAGAACTACTTACTAAAAATCAAGACTTCACAATGCTAAGACTGTATCTTCAGTATTGAAATAGGCAAAAATCGAGTTAAAACACATTGTAAATAAAAATTCGAAGTAAATGAATTGGTCGCTGTACCTAAAACCTAAATATCTTCATTCTAGAAACAATTTATATGCCTCAGTTTTTTCATACACACACTCAAGCATTACTATGTGAGTTGCAACAATACATTGCTTGATAGCACTATGGTAATGATTTAATTTAAGTTTCTGGGTAAACATGAGAAACGAATTTAAAAACAGTAGATCTTGCTAATTATTTGCTGTACAAAGTTGAATTATTGGTCATTTTATGTGTACAGATGATTGGAAATTTCACAGTTATCCCTTACAGCTGACCGAGATAACGATGGTGAATGGACGGTCTGTCTTGCGAGACATTCTTGAATATTGACTATAGATAATGGACTGCTTGAGTTTATCTCTTCCAACGTAAAACTGGTTGCAGCAATCATACATATTAAAGTGGACATATTCATTTCGTAAATATTATTTTAGGTTTTCATTTTTATTAGGGATATTTGTCACTTTATGTGTATTTCAATAAAATCTTAGCTTGCAAATCCTTGAAATCTCCACAAAACATCATTTTTTCGTTCGTGCCCGTCGATTATATTTTTTGTTCTTTACTTAATTACATCTTCATTGAACCTACAAATGTGTCCAAATATTTTCTCAAAGCATGTTAGTTCTGCTGAAAGATTGAAAGAATTCCTGGTCAAAATACTTGTGGAAGATTGCTGGGAGCAAACTCCTACTTAAACTTTCTAATGTTTGAAGAAGTCCTTCAACAGCATGAAAGTGAAATCAACTATGCCCGTCAGCGGCTCTACAGACAGAATTCTAATTATATATTGAGATGCTCTGCCGAACAATTTTGAAGAGGATTTTGCTTCAGATCACCTTAAAGTTGAAACAGGGATAAGTAATTTTGCCTTAGCCAAGGTATAATATGTCAGCAATAAAGACTTTGTCATAGATAAAGTTATTTATACATGGTCGTAAGAGGTATGGTGTAATGAACTGAACCTGAAAATCTTTGAACCTTCTGCAATGCAATACAATAATTTGACCATCATTTGGTGAAACATGCTATGACTCCACTAGTTTATTTGCTACCACATACAACGAAAAAAGACTTCGTACGCCAACCAATGTTCAATACTTTTAGCTATTCCTTAAAATTTAATGACATCATGATACCAACCTCTTTCCATGCGATTAAGCACATGACAAAAATTTAAAATTCAATTTTCACATGAACAGATTTAATTGAACAAATTGAACGCTAACATCGTGCAAAATTTAAATTAACATAAACATTCGTCCACTATAAAATTGTCATTTTATGGGTACTGATTCATGCCATTTTTAACAGTAGCGCATGTATCCACATACATCGATATCTGCATAATTTTTCAGATTTGCATCTGCATCCACACTTTTTGACAAGGAAATATCATTTGGAGGTTTTAAATAATGCATTACAATAATAAAATGTAATGTATTTTTTCATTTCATAGATAATTGGAAATCAATCACCGGAACATTATGATGTGGTTAATAAAACTTCTTGTATGACGCATAGAATAGAGTTTGAAACTGATATGTGTTTGTGCAAGAGACAGACTAGACACAGCGTGAATGAACATGTAATGCTCTCTGAGAACGTGTAGTCATTTCTTAAAGTGTCACATTAGTTTTGGTCCTGTGTTTACGCAGTGTGGTTCAGGTTGTCTGCATACACTTATTCATTTTTTGTTTACTGATTAAAAATAAGTGATAAGTTGTGTAATGACGTGAACAATCATTTGACTCACTTCATGTACTATTGATTTAATAGTCTTATTCGTTTATTTATATTCAACGAGTTCAGAGCTGATTACCTACAATTTTATTCTAATTTAATATTCCCACATTTTAGTCACCATAAAAAGTGGTCAACTGTTGTTGCGTTGTTTAGTGTGCATGCTTCTTTTCTGGGAGTAATATTACTCAGTGATAGTATACTAGTTATTTGTGCTACTCATTAAAGTATCTACTTGTTTTACAAGCTATTATTGTCAAACTAGTGATAGTGCACTGCTGATCAGAGTTCTTGAATAAATATTTACAATTTTATAGATACAATGACTCCTCAAACACGCGCAGTGTAGAAATATGATATTTAAAAACATTTCTAACCATGTAGCCAAATGTTACTCTTGTAACACAAGTTATTCCCGTAGAGATAAAGGAACAAAATCATTACGTAACCAGTAGAAATCTATGCATCTTAATGAGTTCATGGAGTTAAGAAAAAAAGAGAAAAATTTTGTAGTGAGAACAAATGATGTGCAGTCCCAGGTACCGTCAACGAGTACATATGGAAGTAAGCAAACAGCAGACATTAGCGACCTGTTATGATAAAAGTAAATCATGGGACAAAAATGATGATACATTATTATTATTGGATGCTAAAATTGTGGAAAATATAGTGCTCATGACATGCTTTTCAGTCATGATAAAACAATGGCTTTGAATATCTTGTGAAAACGGCATCTCCTCGATATAAATTTAAAAAAAAAACTTTCACGCCGACAAGATATCTAAAACATTTACCTGTCAGTTGAAGAAAAAATATTTTCAACTATCACTAACTTAATAGAATCATCGAAACTGTCTCGGAAGTGTCTCTTTATCCATGACGTGTCATGCTGTTAATGGCCAATTTCAGAGACAGTATGTTGTGTTTTGTGCTGAACCTCTGATGGAACACTTTACTGGTGAGTAGTTTAGTGCAACAGTACAACGTTTCTGAAAATGCTTGACTAATGGACTGTTCCAGAGAGAATTCATTGTGAGATGCAAGATGCAGGCGTTAAGATTAGAAAAGGTTTGTTGCTATTGGTACTGAATAATTTTTACTGCTTTGTGCATCAACTGCAACTCGTAGTCAGAGCTAGAGTTACGACCCACAAAAGTGTAAGTGATTTGCTCTTCAAAGGCATAGCGGTTTTAACATACTTCAACCATTCAGCAACTCCGTAAGAGGAGTTATGAAAGCCGAAAAAAGGCTCAATGTGCAGCAATTTAGTGCTATTCAAGATTTTACAACACGATGGAATAGCAGCTTGTATGTGTTAAAGAGAACTTCTGAAAGGAAGGAGGCTGTATGTTTGTACACTGCCAGTAATAACAGAGTAAAGCTAGTTTCTGATCAGGTGATGTTCTAGTAAAGAACTGTGTTGCTGTCCTCAAATCTTTTGATGATATAACCAAGAGCATCTGTGCTGCCCCATCGTGGACCTCAGCGAGTTTATCTCTTATTACCACTTTGAACATCATGCTTAACAACACCAGCTTAGAACCATATATGGGTGTTAAAGCTGTAAGAGCCAAGTTGTTTTCCGGAATGAGTGCATGGTTGGATAAATTACTGTACAATGACCTGTACATCATCACAATATTTCTGGATCTGAGATACAAGGGAAAATTCTTGGAACCACATGCACATCAAAGGTGTGCTGCAAATTTAAGGCCTATGTGGTAAGAACTCAGATATAAGGACGGATTAAAAAGGACTGAACACACAAGGAAAGAAATAGAAATATATGAGACAGATGTGCCTAGGTGCCTTGCAGTCACAATGAGTGTCTTACTCTCTTCAAATAGCGATACTAAAGAACTTTGCCAACAGACATGTTCAACGAAATTTTCACAATCATTGAAAATTTTCAAATAATGAAACGCATACAGATATCAGAAAATTGTCCCCTTTGGTGCACGAATGCTCAGTCGTATCCTTTCCTTGTTACACTTACTAGAACATACTTAGTCTGTCCCCCAGCAGTGTAGTTAGCGAGTGCCTATTTACTGAAAATGGTATTATCTATGATGGGAAGAAATCCACGTTAGCTTATGAGCGAGCACAGATTTTTTTGTTTTTTAAACAAAATTTGCCAAAAATTAGCTAGAAGTATTAAACGTAAGTTAGAAGCAGCCTTTTTTAAATGGATGGTAGCCGAGGATTATAACTATTGTCATTTATTACCGGTGGCTTAAACTCATTTTTCATAGCATATAAAAAATGACAAAACATCTGCATCAGCCTACATTAAAATTCAAAATCTGCATCTGCATTTACAGATATTGAAAAGTCGACATCCAAGTCGTGTATAATCGATATAGGGTCTTTTCATTTATATTTTATGTGTTGAACATAATGGGATATCTATAAACCTGAATACTTTGAAAACTCCCTGTAACTACCATAACGTGGTTCAATATGCATAGTAATATATGCATATATTATTTCATAGTAATATATTATTACTCATAGTAATATGCATTCATTACTACCAATATGCATAGTAAGAATTACAATGATAATTATCATTGTAATTCTTACTTTGACAACAGGACGGTTGAAACAAAAATATACTGTGACGATTTGAGACAGACTCTCATCAATAGGTACTGAACTATTTTACAATGTTTTGCTGTCTCTGGATCTACCAAACAATTTGTTATCAAGAAGCTCAAAAACTTTGGTACGACAGCAAATTTGCATGGCATGGAAGATAGCCGAAATTAGTACTAGAAGCTACAAGTAAAATAAGCATCGAGGTTAATATGAGTCAAACAGTTGTTTGAAAGATATTATCAAAGACTTGGATACGATGAGTGTCGGTGTACGTAGTCGTACTATTCAACGTTGCTTAAATAGGAATGGTTTACATGGACATAGACGACGACAGACGCCTATACACAAGCCTTGTAATCTTTCAGTACGGCGATTTTTTCTATACCCTTTAGTTCAAGTGTAATTGAGAACTTAATTACAACAGAAGGCATAATAATAAAATCTGATGAGTACATCAAAATACCGAATGAAAACTTTAAGTTATCGGAACAAAATTTAGGCTTATATGGTGTTTTAAATTTAGGCAACAAAATGACCCCAAACTCAGGTCAAAATTTTTGACTGACTTTAGAAAGATGGAACTACAGCTTATCCATTGTCTTCAATGAGTCCTGAAAAAAATGTATTTAAAATCTATGGTGAGAATAGAAAATTCATGTACAAATCAAGGTTAATGTGAACCAAAGAGTTGTGTTCAAAAAAGTTTCAAATACTTCGATTCGCAGGTATCAGCGTTATTACTCGTACAATTCAACGTTGCTTAAATAGGATTAGCTCACATGGTCATCAACCAAGAAAACTCACATGAACACCTACCATATAATTCCTTTACGAGTCACATCATATATAAGAATGCTTAAATGTTGCAAAAGTTTTATACTCAAAGAAAATTGCTTATAGCAACTAGTACTACGGAATGAGGAAAGATATATTGAGTTATTTTCATATACAGCTTTTTTCGTAACAATGAAATAATATGGCAATGCTCCTGTCCGTTAATGTCGTTTGTCTGTTATATCAAATAACTAAATTTTACTCTCCTTTTGTAGATGCTAGATGAGTCTGTGACTGTGACGTATTCCTGATACGTACTGCAGGCACAAAGTGAGTGGAAACCAATCACTGAAGTCGTGCATAGTAAATCAAGTTTTCTTGGAGTTGTAATGAATCATTGGGGGTTGCTGTATTACGTTTTTTAAGGCCCAAGTACGTGCAGATTCCCCACAACAACGAACTTTAAGCGATGCATTCCGTCAGTGTTTGTACAACACAGCACTGAGAACCTTTCTTTGTTTATTTCTTGCTTTGAATAGAACTTTTGTGTTTAAATGCTTGGGTATTTCGTGAGAACATTTGTTGAAAAAGTTGTCCGATATACCAGAAAACCGATATAACGATACAAAAAGGTTCATATTTTAGAAGAGGAGGGAGGCTGAAGTGATGTAAACAAGATTTAGCGTCAGAAAGGTGAGGCTTATCTCCCCCAAGAACACTGTGTCAGAATATTTTAGGAATTATATAATTTGATGAATATTTGGGGAACATGTATTACCAATTTGGGAAACGAGTATTTTCTGTAGGAGTCATTTTGTGGGGGGTTGTGTTAGTGTTTTCTGTAGGAGTCGTTTCGGGGGTTAGTGATACAATCGGCTCCGTAGCTTGCAGATTTATTTATGAACACAATCAAAATTGGAGTAGACGTTGGGGCCAAGATCAAGAACTAAAACTGAGAACCCAGGGCTGAACTGAGAGCAGGAAACTTGAGATCCGTAAACTGAAACTGGAACTGAAACTGAAACCAAAACCTGTTCGGATAAGGACCAATAAGTAACTTGAAATAAATACAGAATTTCGCAAGAAGAACCAATATCACGAGACAACATTATAAGACAACTTTTGAGTAAAACACAAAGGCATCGTACCTAATTAGCTGGCAGCTAAAGAAATACAAAACGAGATCCCGATAGACAGCTTCTACCCGAGGCCATGAAATTTAATAACCGTATCAAAATGGCTAATCGATCTTTTAGTATGCCCTTCATAAATACTCCGACGTAGAACCTTGAGTGAGACGAAATTAAATAATGAATTTGATAGCTGATGCAATAGTTATTATTCAAAATGTTCTATCATCGGATTAATTATAAATCTGGGAGTAACACGAATCGAAGTACAACTTCAAGCACAATTTAAATCATTTGAACGAAAACGTAATCACACTGAAATGAGATTTTTGCAATACAATCTGTCATATACACATGGTATCAAAACTGCTTCAAAAAGGAAATCTTAAACCCACAGGGGAACATCTAGGCTCAGCAAAAGACAAGTTCAAAGAATATCTAGTACGTAAGTGAAATGCAAAACTCTCTAACACATTGTTAAAAGAAACTTACCCGTCAGAGAGAGACTGAAAGCGCTAATAGAATTGCTGCCAACTGGGCGATAGCTGAGACCGAACTGCTGGGCACTAAACCTCAAGCAGAGTACAGTAAAGAATAGAATAGAATAGAATAGAATGAGGCTATAGGAACGAACCTTCTGGCCCATTCTTGGGTCGGATAATTACTTCGATAATTATTCGGTTGCATACCCAAGTCCCATGCCGTATTTCTAGCCGCGTCAACCATGTCGGCAGCGGGATTCGAACCTGGGTCTTTCCGCTCGCAAGCAGATTCGCTCACCAGTCGACCAAGCTGGTGATGTCGACCAAGCTGGTGATAGTCGACCAAGCTGGTGATAGTCGACCAAGCTGGTGATCGGACCTACCTTTCTAAAGACTAGTTTCACCTTTCTAAAGACTAGTAGGAGCGCTTGCAATTTCAACGTCATGGAATTATATGACGTCTCAGTGACGTACACGCAAGTCAACCAATCATGGCGCACAAGTCAGCCCAACGGTCACTTTGTCAAATTTATACTGATTTCAAAGCAATAAAAACATTGGGAAATATCTTGAAATAATGGTGTAATGCCGGTGTGTCGCATTCGCTACTACATAAATACATATAATTTAGATAAGAATTACGAGATGTAATAAAGCGCAAAGATAAAATTAAACAAACAATGCACATGAGCATAAAAAATTATGAGGAATATCTTATTTTTCTCTTTAATTGGATTGTAGCTCAGCTTCTACCATTGAAATTCCATTTTCATACAATGATATGTACTATTGAATAAGATACTCGGGGATGCTCTGAGTGCACTCAGTCCATGCATAATGGAAGGTGCAAAAATAATTTCATTCGTCGTGATATTTGCTATGAGAATACGGTGAATTAAAACCAAAATATTATAATTTTCATATTACAGAGAAGTGTATAATTTTCTAGATCGAGTAACACAGAAAGGAGTTTCAGTCCAACAAGTTGAATTCTGTCATTTTTCAATTATTTTTCTTTCAAACTACGTAACAGAAAACTCATATGTACCTGTTCCATAAATGTTATTATTAAGTGAGGTTTATGAAAACAATATTAGACGAGCTTGTTAATTTTGACATTGAACCTCCCAGGTCCAATTCCTTGTTCTGGTGTTAAATTGGTTTAAACTTCCCTCTTTATCGTAGATCTCGCGGCCGAGTTGTCAGAGTACTGGGTACCTATATGTTTGGAAATTCTCAGCTGCGACGGTTCGAATCTAGCCATGAGGATTCTTATTTTGTGACACATTGGCATTTTAGCCCCACCTTTCTAAAAAATTGACCAATCAGCGCTTAGGCAATTTCCACGTCATGGATGACGTTACCGCCTGAAAACCGTCGTTTGGGTGGTCATTGCCAACCCCTGCATGTGCTCTTACTTTTCTTTACTGTACTGTGGCCTCAAGGCTCGTGGTTGACTGTGATCTTCTATAGATGAGGATTAAAATTTGAAGTTGATGTACTAAAGTACATCATATTTATGTATCGACTCCAAGACCATTCTAAATTAATTATTTTTCCGAGGCACTACAACTACATCAAATACCTAATGAAAATCTATAAAGTTTTCAGCGCAAACTCTTGCGTTTGGCTAGCGGTTTAAGCTTCAGCTCGACAATGAACCTAAAAATGTACTGTGAGTCTGAGTTTTATAAGCGATATGAGTTCTATAAGCATGGTGGGAGGAATATAATTGATATGTTAAAATGTTTGCTTGATGAGGTACGGAGGAGTGAAAAAGTGCCATATGAATGCAATAAATGTAATGTAGTTTTATTGCATAAGGGTGGGCATAGGAGTATAAAAGAACTAAAAAAATATAGACCTATTGCTCTAGCTGACACAGTACGTAAGATTTTTTGTGGAAACCTAAATGAAAGATGGAATATGCGGTGGAAGAACAAAAAGTAATGGAGGAAATAAAGATTGTTTTTAGGAGAGATAGACGTGATGAAGATGATTTATTGGTGGTAAATGAAATAATTGAAAGAAAGAGGAAGGAAAATTAAAAGGTGTATCTTGCATTGTTGGATATTGAGAGGGCGTATGATAAAGTAGACCATATGAGGTTGCTGGACGTACTAGAAAAATTAGGTTTTAGTTAGAAGATAGTGAATATTGTGAAAATATCGTATGAGAATACATGTGCAATATACTGGCTGGGAGATTTAGTGACGGTGCAGGGGAAGAGTGTAAAGGGAGTGAGACAGGGTTGTATTCAGTCTCCTTTACTGTTTGGCCTATACATAAAATAATTAGCTGTCCACCTTAGAATGAGTGATTTTGAACTGAAAGTTGGAGAGGAGAAACTGAATAGTTTGCTTTATACTGATGATATTGATATGGTTAGTGAATCAGAGCAGGAACTGAAAAGTATACTTGAAATTGTGAATGGATACTGTCTAGATTTCAAGGTGAAACTTGGAACAGATAATAGTGAAGTCATAGTTATAAATGGTGATGAGACTGACAGTCATAAAGAGTGGAATATTGGAAACGGTATGATAGCCAGAACTATGGAATATAAATACCCATGATGTATGTTGAATGAAGATGAACGTGTAAGTGCAAAAAGGGGGAAAGTGGCAAAAGCTATGCAGTGGTACGGTAGACTAAGCAGTGGGACCAAGTATAGATCAAACATGTGTGAATGTGTCAGAGGAATTTGGAAGCATATCGTGGTCCTTAGCGAAATATTTGGTTTGACTGTTATGATATTGAATAGAGGATACTGTAAAAAGTTGGAGATCATTCAGAATAGAGTAGGGCATTGAGCATTAGGCGCCCTAAAATGAACGGCTGTAGAAGATATTAGAGGGGATCTAAGGTGAAGTTTGTTTTCTGAAAAAAATAATACAGGCTGTGATGAAGTGTGAATTGAGCGAATGGAGAATAAAAGGTGAGTTAAACAAGTTTTTGAATGAAATATGATTGAAAGTCTTTGGGTAAAAATTTGCTAGGGGCATGCAAGAAACTTAAAGATTCAGAAGATTGTTCGTGTTAGAATTGGAAGATTTATGGACGATTGGATATTGAGAAATCATGGAGGTAAAGGACTGGAGTGAGATTGCAATGAGTGGAAGAAAGAAATAGAAAGACTATCGTAAGAGTATGGTCTAAACAAATGGAAGAGTAGTACGATTGGAAAAACTACTTTAACACGTTCCCTGCGTATTGGTACACGGGTGTACCAATACGCGGGGAACGTGTTAACTTGGTTTGCCCCTAAGAGTGTACCAAGGTGTGAAATGTTGTATGATGGAAGTTTTGGCTGCCAACTCTTGTTTTCCGTTAGATGTAAAACAATATGTGTGAATAGGCATACATAGAGGTGCAATGAAGGGAATATAAGGTTATGTTCACAGTGTAACAGAGGAGTAGAGGAAATAGTTGAACATCTAGTCTTAGAATGTAGTAAATATGAAAATGAGCGAGAGAGCTTCATGGATGTGGTCCATGAGCATTATGGAGAGAATCAGTGGAATGTCAGGTGTGCTGAAGAGGACTCTGGTGTGAGATATCTTGCAGGGCTGGATAAGGAATGTAACACGACTGTTGTGGATGCAATGAAAAATTTCTCAGCACATGCAGGGAATAGGCGACATTGATGTCGACTAGTCAATTTCCTTGACTAAAATGTGACTACCTGCTAACCACGTGGGACTGTTTTTGAGAAGTTGGATCTTCCAGTGATGCCCTCACTTGGCTGATTTTTTTGCATTGAATGACTCAGGGTGGCCCTTGAGGAATTAATATAGACAACCCTGGCTCACAGGAGAAAAACTCTGGGATGCCACCCTGTTGCATGTGTGTGTGTGTATTAGAGGAAATTAAAGGCCGTTTGAAGGTCCCAGAAAAACGCTGGCCCTCAAATCTAAGTCTAAGAGTAAGTCTGTATTCAGATTTTTTCAAATTTCAAATTCGAAAATTTGCTCTAGAAAAACTAAATACCACGCCAGATATCTACAGTTTCCTTATCAGTCTTGAGGAATGATCTAATATGTGAAATCAGTACTACGAATACAATCGAAATGTATTTTGTATTTTTGCATAAGAGTCACTTACTATATATAGGCACAGAAACCATCTGGCTAATCAACAAGTGTCGTGACTTTTATACGAATACCTGTGTACTAGAGTAGCACAACAATAATGTGATAACTACAACCTTTAATAAGATCAACTAATTTTACCAAGATCGCTGTAAAATATGACCCGTTGAATATCTCGTATGATAGGTACAGTAACCCATTCAATTGCAAGGAGAAGGATCATTCAAGTCATGATATTGTCATGT
The DNA here is from genome assembly GCA_006783055.1 of Trinorchestia longiramus. Lineage (NCBI taxonomy): Eukaryota > Metazoa > Arthropoda > Malacostraca > Amphipoda > Talitridae > Trinorchestia > Trinorchestia longiramus. The sequence goes on from VCRD01000086.1 coordinate 102,154, forward strand.
ATCTTATGTTAGCCTTTAGTTATTAAGTCAAGCTCCAGGGCCCCCTCCCATAAAGTCATTGCTTACTAAAGGCATGGACATCAAAGATGTTTCTCTGTTCATCGTGGCCTGAGTTTAATAATTGTTCTCTACCTACACACATCTGGGTAAACGGGTCGATGTTAGGAAGCCCTTTGCAGTACAAACTGTAGTTGCTCTTCATTGCTTGAAAAGAATAGATTACTTGACTAGATAAAAACCACTTTTCGTTCAGCAGTGTTATTAACTATTTCTGAGTTCATTACCATATCTAAAGCGGAAACCCCTCTTTTCTGATTCACGTAATGGTATATTTTTTGTTGAAATTTTTCCCAGTGACAATTTTTTCGAAAGATCTCATTGTCGGTTGTTTACCAAAATCTTTCATATGTCTCTCTTTTAGAAAAGAAACATGATACTGAAATCTTTTTGAAGGTTCCTCTTTGTCAGCCCACCATGAAGCTAAGCAATCATGCTTCATACTATCACCAGTAATACATCGGTATCTTGTCGAATATTGCTTTGAAGTTGTTGCATTAGGAAGCTGAAGTAGGGCCCCTTATTAAAGTCATATCATACCGAAGTGTTTCTAACATATTTGGGGCAGTAAGCCATGCCCAATGTAAAATACATTTTTAAGGCTAGAAATTTGTTTTCTGGTCTCTCCTTTCGCACTGAAGGCAGAACTGTTTTCAAAATATTACAATTTTGAAAGCATTCACTCGAATCAATCAACGTGAATAATGTATCGGATCCTGCATCAAAACCGAGAATCACTGAAAATATTCTGCATTCATTGATTCTTTCGAAGGCTCAATTCTGAATCATTAGAAGCTCCAGAAACTCAAGAATCAACAGAAGGATAAATCTTCTCAAGTTGTACAGTTTCGAACTTTGCGTTCAAAATAGTGTGATCTATCATCTCAGAGATGACGTTAGCCCCAATCTTTCTGTCGAGAGTATCTCCTGACAGAAGGGCTGGGGTTACCTCAGAAACTTCAAAATTATCTTTCATTTTCCCTGTTTATTGTATTAATTTTATTGTTTTTTATTTATTTAGATAATTTACCCGTTCAAATGGTCATCATTGTTATGCTGTTTTATCCAATTCGATTATTCTCACAATGAAAGGAACATTAGGGTAATTGTTCCCAAGTTCAGGAGATGAATAGCCGGTCAGTTTGTTGCAACTTCAGACAAATCAATTACGCAAACTCTATGACTCTTTTGCATATAGAGCTACCCGGACTGAGATTAGAACTATAAACATCAATTTCGACCCAAGCTGTGCAAAATGAATCACTCCCAACCCCAACAAATCGCATTTATTGGTTATTGAAGTGTATTTCGTTTCGAAATCTTTTCAACACCACCTGACTCCAGAATTTATCCCCAAATTCACATAAATATCGTCAATTCAAATTATGACAGCCGAGTGGTATGAAGAGTACAAATGATTATGCTGTGGACTGTGGGTGATAAATGAGGTGTTTATTGTTTTGATGGTGGAGAAAACCCCATCAGTTGAGTAATATACATCTGATATTCGTGTTTGTATTGCTTCCTAATAATGAAAAAGTTAGTGTAATGCTAAAAAAAACTATAATTTAGAAAATTTCAAAATTTGCTACCGTAGAGTCTGTATTCACAATGGTGCATTTTGATGTTATATGAAATAGCTATGTATTATCTTGTGCATGTACATATCAAATATAACTTTAGTGGTTATGTTAGTTTGTACTTGATCAATTGGTCCTTGTAATTGCAATTTCATTCAAAAAATCAAACAAGTGTTAAGAATTAACGTACCTGTTACGAATACAAAACAATGAGTGGAAGTGGTGGAATCACACTTTATCAAATAATAATTCATTAAATTATCTATTAAAATTTTATTTCGATGGTGCTTTTTGAAGAAAATGTTAGCGATAACTGACAGCCCTCTAAGCCCGTACAAAGCTTCAAATAGTTATATGCAGTGTTATTTCATTACATTATGTTTTAATACGGATAGTACACGTTTAACATTGGATATATGACCAGTAATTTTTGTATTAGAACACTACAAGCTGGCCGCAATGCAGATAACGTACAATCAAAGTTGAATATTCTAACCTTGAAAACTAGTATTAATTTTTTTTGGTACAGAATCCCATACGTTATAATTTATTTATTTTTTTGGAGGTACATTTAATTAAATATCAAAGACATACTGCAGATTTGGCAATATCCAGAAGGAATGTGAGCTATGAGTTGGCCCTACTGTTAATCAAGTTTTCCTGCTCATGGCACTGAAGTGTTTATTCAATCGAGAAAATACTTAGTCCAGCTTTTCTTCGGCTACGATGAAGATAGATCAACGCACGTTTGTCCAATTCTACCATCACATGTAGTATAAGAGAATCGCAAACGATCTACTCATATAAACAGATGCGATTCGAAAAAACGGCAACCGTTCTAGTCGACAAACTTAAATTGGCTTCTTAGAATAGACGTTGCTAAATTGGGTTAAGAGAATAATATGAGACATGTGTGTATGTAAATAATGTTCATTAGTAAATTCTAATTGAAGGATAACTATTCAAGTGCAAGTATATGCATTCCTAAGTAGATGATCGATTTCTCTTGTCTAATAAACCACACTTTACTGGTACTCTCGATTCTAGTCTCGATCGTGATTGAAAACTTGTGACTGAAATTACTCAACATTTTGATACTATTAACAAGTAGTTCCTGCAGACTGAAAATAAAAGTCACCATTGTTCTGGGTTTGCCATTTGTGCTTGTAAGGAGGTAGCATTAGTGTTTTTATGATACTCTCGCACTTTATCGCTCGCCTATTCGTTGGTTATTGTGGCAAGTAGACTACATTACGCTTACTTCCTGACGATGTTATGAGTATAAGTGTTACCAAACACGTTATTTTCTCTTTTCAGGTGTTTAAGGGACGTAATTCTTTACTTTAGCTAACATCAAATCAGTTATCACTGCTAGTGCTTTAACTATGGTTACAATATGTGCAGGTGAATGCGTTTTTGTAGTTCAGAAGGATACTCTCTTCTAGATATTATTATCTACCAAGTCTTTCGTAAAAGGCTACCATTAAATTGTGGTGTATTTGATGTCATACTGAAACAAAAATACAACAAATTAATCTGCAGCAAAATCGATCCTAGAACCTACTCTTACTTTGGCAAGACTAGTAAGGACTATGAAACTTGATCATCACTTTTTAATGTAACTTTAGGTTCTTTTTCCGGCTGAAAAATAACTAAGCGACTCAGATATTGGCAAACCCTAGTTTAATTTGAAAATAAAAACATTTGTGGATAACATGAATGATTTTTTTATGAGTCTCATGCTAATGTGTTAAACATCATATTAAGGCGAAGAATTTCTTCTTTACAAGAGAAAAAAGAGATGTCATTTCTGTCAGAGATCTTTAGGAAAGGAACATGCTGATAAATATAACGGATTGAACAAAACAGGAGAGCTGGAACAATGCATCATAAAAAGGCTAAATAAGAATGCAGAGCATTGACTTTAAAATATGGTATTTTTATATGATATTCAGGTATATGATAGAAGAACTACAATTTTTCTGACAGAAACCAATAGAAACATTGATCATGATCATAATATTAAGTTTAAATTTTTTTTTGCTCGTTCAAGACATAAACAAAGAGCAACCTTCATCTTGAACATTCAGAAAGACCTAAACGCAAATGAATCTCTCACAAGTTGCTTAAAAGGAAAGGTTCTATAAGATTTAATCCAGATATATTAAGGTCGTTTTCCAATTCAGATTCTTCCATATATTATGTTGAGTGGTGTTTTTGAAGTGCCCAACCTAACTTCCAGAATTGGCGACACACGTGCTGTAGCTGTAATTGACTACAAAAACTGGATTCGTCTGAAGCAGTAACAGCAGTGGGCTTTGACACTTGTCGAAACTGCACGTGTGTTTTGTTGGGTCAGAATCTTGTTGCAGATCTTTTACGTTGGTTCGGTAAAAGAACTAATATTCATAAGGAATACAAATTTTTAGCAAGCAATTAGTTCAGAAGGAGAACATTTCAAGAAAAAACTAAGAATATCAACTGACTCCAGGTAAAAGTGATGATGTATGTGTTCAATACTGTTAAACAACAGTTATAGATAAAATATGAAAGTTAACGAGAGTAAGAAAGTCGGACATTAGATCACCAACGGCCGAGCATAAAAGAGTTAAGGAGATAAGTGCGGCGAAGAAAAAAAACACAATAGAACAAAATTTAGTATGGCAACCGGAATGAGATATTTGGAAAATTCATGTGTTGAATTATTGAATAAAAGTATGTGATCGTCAAAAGGTTTTTGCTTTTTCTTTTCTGTTTTTTTTTCGGGAGAAAGTTTTTAAAATTAGACAACTTTATTCAATGAATGTTCAGGCCTGACTGTCTAACACAGACGCAAGTCCAGGCAACATAAAACAAAAATTCATTCATATTCTGCACGAACTACACCGCAGCGCCAAAGCGAAAATATAGTGTGTTATAACGAAGATAACTAGATAACTGGGTATTTTAAAAGACCTTTATACACAACATCATGATACCTGACTTAATATTTTCTCATTAGTAAAATATAATGATCATGCAACCCTCCATGCACTACTGCATGAATGGTCAAGCATGTACGGGCTGAATGGTCATTGTATTTTACTAATGAGATTATAGTGAGTCAAGTATTATGATGTGGCGTATATAAAGGTTTCTTAAAATACTCAGTTATCTCCATTGTAACACATTGTATTTTCGCTTTTGGGTTGCAGTGTAGTTGTTTCAGTTGGTAAATGAATTTTTGTTTTATGTTGCTTGGACTTGTGTCTGTAAAAGCCAGTAACGCTCGAACATTCATTGAGTAAAGTTGTCTAATTTTAAATTGAACTCTCTCCCAAAACAACAAAGAAAAAGAATCAACAACTCGTTGACAATCAAGCAACTGAATGTAATAATTTAACTCATGAACGGCCCAAACAGCCCATCCCGGTTGCCATATTAAAGTCTATTCTATTGTACTTCTGTTTTATTCGTCGTACTTATCCCCCTAACCCTTTACTATTCGGCAGTTAGGAATCTAATGTCTGATTTTCTCATGCTCGTTAAGTCTCATGTTTCATCTCTAACTGTTGTTGTTTAACAGTATTAAACACATACATCATCACTTTTTCCTGGTGCCAGTTAATGTTGTGAACTTCTCATGCAATTTTCTTGTTCTGAATCCATTGATCAATAAAAAATGGACATTTTTTATGAGCATGAGTTCTGTTACCGAACCAATGCATCACAAAGAATTCCACACATTAATAAGGGTTTTTGGCGAAAACGTGGCAGAAAAGCGTGCGGTGCTTCGATAGTTTGAGAAGTGTCAGAGTGATAACTTTACTGTTGAGAATTAGCTGTTTGGCAGACAACATTCACTTTTTGCTGCCCAGAATTTTGTGAGCCGATTTAAATAAGTTACATATCGCAGGCAAAAAGTGTGTTGATAATGTAGCTGGATACTTATTTGGACCAAAGGGTTTTTTATTCGGAACAAAGAAGCACATTTTCTATTCAAAATCGGACATTTTAGAGTTGACATGATATAATGTTAGATTTATGACTTTAACAGGCTATACGCCCAAAGCTTTACTACCTTTTAACTAACATGAATAAAAATATGTTGGGGAAAAAATTCGAATATAATTGAGAACATAAAAGCTCCTGCTTCTAGTTACTATAGACCAAAAATACTGCTAGATTTACTGAACCTAATGCACTCACTTTTGTTGAATTCATGCAAGTTCTGGAGGACTAAACCTTTTTCTCATTATCCATGATGCAATGGATGACAGAAATGTTTTTAAAATACTTCAACTGCATTACACTTGGAAGAGCAGGCCTCTTATTATCACCTTATACACGGTACCTAAAACACTAGAAAATGGCGATATAAACCTCGACCGACTTTTTTTTCAGGCAAGGAAGGTAGTTATGGTAGTATATGTAGCATGTGGGTAAGACTGTGAAGCACGGCTTATTGTTAGCGATAACACCTAAAGAGTTCATTATATTGTATTGTTATCACACAGCGAGTTTATGAGGCGAGATTATTGAGAGCCGCGCTTTGTAGCTATGAAGCAACAGAGGACTAGCAAATCAACCACAAATATCAATGTCACTGGGATGAAACGTTTGTTTGTGTAGCAAATGGCATGCTACTCATGCTGCCAACGTGACCACAATAAGTACCACTGCAATGACGTTAGCGCCAGTGTTTTCGTTGAGAGCAAGTAGTGTTACAATTTTGAATCTCCTACGCGATATTCAAAAAAATGCAGCAATATGAGAAGTGCAACTAATGCTGTTACGGAAGAAAGCTTCAATCCACAATAGTTTGTCGTGTAATTTTTATTTGTGATGCTGTGATCAATATTAATATAACTGATAAGTTTATCAGTACACTGAGGTGTTACTTTATCTCTTATTTATAATAAATTCGAGTACATCGTCGGTGGTCGTAGTTTTGGACAATGGATACATTTCGTACAGGTGGCTGATGAGGACTGTGCCAATAACTTAGTATTTAGAAAAGCGATGCGTACAGAGCATCAAGTGATACAGGTGGTTAACTCTGTAATGTTTTTCTGAATATGTCCTCAGTGCTCGTCCATCTGCAGTTTCAGTGCTTAAGGGTGTTTTCTCTGTAGTCGACAGGTTAGCGACTTATGTTTGCGCTGCAAAGTTTCCACAGCACACGAACGTGTCCACGAACGTTTAAGCCTCCACGAATTGCTGTAAGTTTTCCTGCTTGCGATGCAGGAGGGCAGGAAGACTGACTAAACAACTGATTACTTCCTCAAATAGCTCATCTGTACATGTTCCTATGAGCCTCAAACTTATTTCAACACGGGAGGACGGGAACAGTCGCTAAAAGCATCATCATTGATCTCAAGATATCAGCATGGATAATTTGGAAACCACTGTTTACTTGATAATTAAATCAAGTCTATTTTTTTCATACATTCAAACAAAATCGATCGTTTGCAAAAAAAATAGTAGTTTCCGATATTTCTCCTCCTGAAGGTAAGCTTCTCCTTCTTTACAACAAAATTTAAATTTTGATTTTCAGCTCTGTTGTAAATTGTATTAAAATACCCACTCCTAAATTTTCGCCTCACTATTTATTTCCAAAGATTTGAATGAGCTACTTTCATTACATTAGAATGAGGTTGAAACATTTTAACAATTACGTGATGTTTGAATACCCTTAACCGCACAAGCTGCAACACTACTCAGAGCTTCAAGTCTGCGCTTGCCAATCAGCAGGAAGAAAAAACTATAGTTACCGTCTGTGAGAGTATTAAACCTACCTCACATATTTGAACATTCGATTGCTCTGTTCCCAAGAGCATTGATTGCAATTAGAGTCTCTCCATGAGAGTCAAAATCTATTCATGAATGCCGCTTTCTTAATTGATATATTTAGTACCTTTTTCTTATTCCACACAGAATGTAGAAGCCTATTTACAGCCGTTCACACTTCACTGAATTGATAATAGTACTAGCATGATTATTGTTCTATTATAAAAGACTTAACAAATGTTAGTAACACAAATTCGTTAATTTTACAATAGCTTTTTAACCCGAGATATATATATATATATATATATATATATATATATATATATATATATATATATATATATATATATATATATATATATATATATATATATATATATATATATATATATATATATATATATATATATATATATATATATATATATATATATGTTTACGTTTACTGGAGTCAAGTACAACTCAACCTGCGACTAGAACCACTCATCACTATTGTCTGCAGAAACACCGACCTAACGATCGTTGTAAACGATTCAGTTGTGCGATGGACTGACAGCTAATGAAGGGTGACCCAAATGACTGGTTAAACGCAGGGGTTCACTCACACAAAAACAGGTCAATGCCGTCAACAATTGGTAGTCATGTAGGATTAGGCTTTAGAGATGTCTATCACAGAAATACCCTGGGTAGGCAGATCACCATGGAGTGGAATTTAGATTCCATGTTGCAGGTTTGGTTGTCGGCAGTGCATTTCGGCACCGGCACAGAGCTAAAATAATGATGGGCTTTGACTGACCTAATCGATTCCATGGGAGTAGATGGAGGAGAGGTTGGTATGGTGTGAGCTGGCCATGAGCTTTCTGGGAGAACATATATATGTTTATATATATTCCCATGCACAGTAGTAATGCTAAGAGTGCATCATTATGCACAGTAGAAGGAGATAGCTTAATGCGCACACTTGTATTTTTTCTCGCGTTCCAGTGTACAAGTCGTGACCTGTTGACTATTGAGTGGGATGTGGTTTTGAATGTCCCTAAGATTTTGATTTCTCATATGATAACAGAAAGAATCGAACCCAGGTACTGCATCAAATTTTGACAAAAAGCTAGGCGATTCTAAAAGAGAAACGATTTCTAGGATTCAATAGGTATTTGTTATAGGGTTCAACACAAATTTAGGAGTGGTTCAACTGATTCAAAATTGACCCCACATAGATGTGGAGTAACCAGCGTTCTGGGAGATGATCAATCACTCAGAATGTAACTATTGATGAAAAAGTATAAAATTTGATTATGGTGATCGTCATTTGACCGCATGTGAGATTGCCGAAGAAGTTGGAATTCATGTAGATTTTGTGTACGCAACTTTTACTTGATAATTTAAATATTCTCTAAGTGGCTGCCAAATATGTGTGCATATGCTTCTGTCTGCGGAACATCGCACCTGATTCAGACTTTTTTGACTAATATGAAATTCCAATCGTTCGCCAGCCTTCCTATTTTAGAGATGATTCTTCTCGACTTCAGCTTGCTTCCAAAATTGAAGACTCCAGTGAAAGGATCCCGTATTGAGATAAGAGAAGAAATAAGGTAGAACACGACGGCAGAGTTTATGAATATTCCATAAAAAGCCTTTCAAGTGGGTTTTCAGCAATGGATGTCACGATGGGCTAAATGTGTGGAGGCACAAGGGGCCTACTTTCAATTAGAGTCCAAATCCTGTCCTATAAGTAACATTTTGTCTTGACAAAGTTCACATTCCTTTTGCTCAGGCGTTGTGTAACAATAAGCATTTGAAAGATACAACGTTTCCTACCATGTAATATTGTGCCATTACATGTTAATGGATCATAATACAGAGTGCACCGACGTAACTTCCTTGTTTTAAAGGGAAGCGCTTTGAAAAAAAGAAGTTATATTACCGCTATAACACGGATATTAATACCAATGCAACTAATCTCTCGATAAAACAGAAATGATAGAGTATAGATATAGGTTTGCACACAAATTCGAAGAAAAAGAATGTGTGTGTACACATCCTGAATATCAAAGTTACATGAACCGTAGGGATGAAGCTTTGTCGATTTAATTAAACTGCAACGGTAAGTGGTTAATTTAAATTGTTCATAATAATTACTGATAGTATTTTCCAAGAAAACATCCTAAATTTCTATTCCAAAATCTCGCACAGAGGATGTTGGAAAAATAAATGTTGATAAAATTCGACACAGGCAGCAACTCAAGTTTCATGGAAGTAATAATACAACACAGGCTGTGGATATGGGAAATATTATTGAATATTTATGTATATATATATACATATATATATATATATATATATATATATATATATATATATATATATATATATATATATATATATATATATATATATATATATATATATATATATATATATATATATATATATATATATATATATATATATATATATATGCACCGATGACCCGTGCTCCCAGATTTTAGACGCCCGACTTTGGCCTCCCACTTCTTCCTGCCGCTAAATAATAGATTCTTATGAAGTTCTACGGAATACCGGGTAAAGGTTGCTATTAATTCCAAATGTAATTCAGGGACCTAACTGCAGACGAGTAACCTACCATTGGCAGCGAGGACTTATGCACTGGAAAGAGTTCGCCCGTCGCTGTCCCAAAGCTGGTAGCAACCACCCAATGTATTTGTACTGTTGAAAATTTAACGAATTAATTACTCTGTAATAATGTACTTAGCAAGGAGAATTTCAGTATGGTGGTATTTCAGTTAACTTTTGAATGCTTGATACAAACCTAAAAGATACGTGCTCTTTCAGTGTTTCCATCAGAAACTGCTAGGCGTGGTAGAAATTTGAAGATAGACTGAAAATAGTTAAAGAAGCGTACTCCACATAGATAGTAAAAAATAGTAGTAGTTTTTACGTTTAGAAAGGGAGAGGAAATTTTAATTTGCAGAGTAGAATTCTGAGTTGAGAGTCTTTTCAGACCCTCATTATTAGACGAATTCACTCGTATTTAAGTAATTTTAATTAGCGTTAGACAATAGTCTATTTTTAAGTTATTTAGAGTTCTGGATAAACCAGTTAAAATATGGAGTACGCGTCAGACAATTGGTGCTAGGTTGCACAACAAAACATATTGAAAGAAATTCTATTCAAAAAACAAAATATAGGCAGGGGAAAGCAAGGAAGAAGTAGTACGTCACGTCTTCCGACGATGAAGCAGGATCAGTTTCCACCATCAGCTCGAAGCCCGACGAACCCGCTCCACACTTGCATCGAATCCTTGGAGTCTGTACAGACTAGATAAATACAATACGGACAATTTGGGCGGTTTGGGACCGGATGAAACCTCTGAACGCAACGGTGCTGAAACTCTTCAAAAATAATAATCATAATAATTCCCCGACTATCCATCCGCCTCTCACTATATAGGTACGTTTGCTACTTATTCCTAGTTCTCTGTATGAGTACAGTAGTTCGGAAACTACATTGATCCTATCGAAAGTGGAAATTTCGATACTCCCTTTGATATTTTCCTATGGGGACACTTAGAAAGTAAAGTTTATAATTTCCCACCAAGAGACATCGACGATCTGAAGCAAAGAATTGAACAGGAAGTGAATCTGCTTCGACAAGATAATGTTCTGATAAGAAGAGTTATGAATGCAATGAGAAAGAGAATGCAACTGTGTACTGAAAGAAATGGAGGGACAGCTAAGGGAACTAAGGAAACAAATTTTTAAGTATTTTTTGTTTGAAATCACATTTGCCTCTCATTCATAATAAATTGTTAAAAGTTGTTTAAAATATTATTTAGCACCTTCGAATTTGTATTTTAAATATTGTGCACAAACATGTTTTCAGTGTATCTTATTAAAAATAATGCTGCAAAAATATGATTCCAAATTTTCTCATGAAATTTTCATCACAGATAGAAAACTAATTGACAAACAACATGCACTTTTCCAAATTTTTTTAACTTTAATAGTTTTTGAATTATAATTATTTGAAATTGGGTTAACTTTTTTCACGCGGTCTCATTTCCAATCACAATGTCTTCAATGAATCGATAATTTTTTGCAGAAACCACTGAGCAAAATTTAGCCGCCCAGGAAGATTAGCTAGTAGTTTATGCCTTACGTGCATTTTGTAAGGATGCCCTTTCAATTCTAACTTTATAATTCTATTGAATGTGTTTTTACTTTTGCCCAATTCATTCTTTCTTGATAAAATGTTTGGATTTGCTAACAGTGCTTGGTGAACAATTTCGACATTTTCTAGTGCTCATTCAGAGCTCCTGCGACCTGATCAACCTTTGTTTAGATTTCGGCTGGTTCCTTCAGTTTTGTACTTCCTGACATTTTTCCAGATGGTCACCTTCGATGGAGAATTTCTTTCATGGAAGCGCTCTTGAAATAATTCTTGAACATTTTGAATACGGTTGCTATCCAAAAAAATTCACAACTATGAAGATCCTTTGTTCTTTTGCAAGTTGCTTATTGAAGGTTGGCTCATTGAAGGATAAAAGTGGTGACATTAAAACTTGACGATGCATATATATGGGAAATTTCCTAGAAAATAGTATCCATGATACAACATAGAGAATCCTTGGAAGGAGCATTCTAACTGTAAAATGTGTATTTTAGATATTGTGCACAAATATGTTTTCAGTGTCTCTTATTAAAAATAATGCTGCAAAAATGTGTTTCAAAATTTTCCCATGAAATTTTCATCACAGATAGAAAAATAGTTGATAAACAATATACAATATTTTAAATTTTCATAACTTCAATGGTTTTTGAACTATAATTATTTGAATTTGGTTAACTTTTTTTGGGACACCCTGTATATCCATATATACAACATGGACCACAGAAAAATCAACCCAACTTTAAATGTTAATTACTTCACAGTGAATGAAGGTATTTTAGGTCTGTCATTTGCATTTAGTGCTGAGAATTGTTCTCCATAAAAATGTAAAGTCACATCAAATTGGTTTCACTTCTATCTCTCACCAATGAGATAAATGATAGCTGTAAAAATGTGAGTTGCACATATGTAGAGTACGTTAACATTAGGATTGATAGCCAACTTTTAAACATTAGTAATTTTCGATAAAAATACCTGTTTCATTTGCTGCATTACACACAGAGATACGTATCGTAGATACAAAGCTTTAGGTTAGAGCATAAACAAAGTCCAAATAGTCTGAAAATTAACATTTAAAGCTAAATTTCCAAATGACGAAGCCCATCGTTATGCAATTCACGAATGAACAACGCATTTTCAACAACGTCGACGCAAAAAGAAAGAGTTTAAAGGTAGTTCAAAATGAATTCAAACAGAGATTTCTGGAAAGAAACTCTCCAACAAAGAAGACTGTCTGGAAGACTGTTAATAAGTTTAGAACACATGGTACTATTTTAAATTCAAACAAAAGAAATTCAGGACGATTGAAAACTGTAAGAACCAATGAAAATATTGAACGTGTTCGACAAGTAATAAATTAAAATCCTAAGGTACCTAAAAGTAGAAATGACACAAAATTGTCATCATCCTATTGTCAAAGAATTCTTCGTATTGATTTGCAATATTATCTTTTCAAAGCTAAAGTTAAGCACCAACTTCTCGAAGGAGATTATCCTCGAAGGAGATTTGCTCACTAGTTCGCTGAACGTGCAGAAATTTTTACTAAATGGTTAGTGATGGTAGATGAATGTGCATTTCATATGAATGAAGCAGTAAATAAGCAGATCTGTATACATTATGTTCCGAAAAAACATCCTCCTGAAGAAAATACTTACGAAATCAGCATGAGTAGAGAAAAGGTGTCTCTTTGCTTGGGTTTGTGCGGCATCGGATCGGTAATTGGGCCCTTTTATTATGCAACGACGCTAAATGGTGACAAGTATTTGTAAATGTTAAACACATAAATTATTCCACAACTTCAGATTGCTTACGGAAAAAATTTTGATCGAATTTGGTGGATGCAAGATGGTGCTCCCGCTCACAGAACCCTAATCATTAAGAATTATTTGCAAGAAATGTTTGGAAGGAAAATAATAGCGCTTGGTCATGACGTTGAATGGCCACCCAGGAGCCCCGATCTCACCTTGTGACTTTTTCTGTGCGGTTATTTGAAGAATAAAGTATATTTTTCACCACCCCAGGATTTGGAGAAATTGCAAAATCGAATTAGAAGGCAAATAAACAATTTGAAAGACAATCCTGATGTAATTAAACGTGTTATGAAATCAATAAAAGTAAGATGTGAAAAATGTTTCAACACAGTTGACCGCCATTTGCAATATATATAATTTTGGCTGTGTATCTATTAATCCATTTTTGTTATGCTTTATTAAGTGAATCGTTATAACTCGTTTTAAAATTATTTTAATCTAAAACTTCTTTAGAATAATATTATAATGACATTTTAATTTTTTGCTCACAGTTTTACGTCAATTATTTATCTCATTGGTGAGCGATAAAAGTGGAACCAATTTGTTGTGACTTGAAATTTTCATGGAAAACATTTCTCTGCACTTAATGCGAATAACAGACTAAAATATCTTAATTCACTTTGAAGTAATTAACATTTAAAGTTGGGTTTACTTTTTTGTGGTCCATCCTCTCTCTCTCTCTCTCTCTCTCTCTCTC
>VCRD01000086.1:116335-142178 GCA_006783055.1 Trinorchestia longiramus
TATATATATATATATATATATATATATGTGTGTGTGTGTGTGTATGTGTGTGGTGGTAGTAGTGATAATGTATAGTGATGTATATTAATGTGTGAGGATGTGTAAAGGTGAATGGGTACGTGGGGAGTGCAAGCAGCTGGGTCACAGTTGCATTAAAGCCCAATCGTCGAGCCCGCATAAATACAAACAACTGAGCGCAAAAACAAACAAGGTAAGCAGTTCTGAACGCCTACTAGTTGAAATATGTTCCACGATTGTCTCGGAACCGTGGGAAGCATCGGATAAGAAGCAAACGGTAAAATGAACACAGTACACCTTTAAAGCAAGACCGAGTACGAAAGGAGGAGCTAAAAGTCAGGAAGCGTGTTTCTAGAACACATCAACAGATTATATCGGCAGCAGTCGGGAAATCAAGAAAGGTCAAAAGAGTAAGGCATTAATTGGAATCTACAATAACTACTAGTACTGCCAAATCTACAACAACAAAACTACGAACTACTAGTACTACTAGAGCGACTACCGTTATGTCTTCTACTAATACTTCTACAACCACTATTACGACTACTACTTCTGGGAGTAACTGGATACTTGAAAAGTTCATTTAAACATGGGAAAGTTTCGTCAGTATTTAAGTCGGAGAGGCTCGGAATTTCAATGTAAAGTTTGATTTGATGTCTTCGTGTTTACTTTGGAATATTGACCACTGGAACCAAATGTAAATATTAAGTAATACAACTTTATCTTGTGACCTTTAAACCTGTAGAGATTGGGGACCAGCGGGAGAAGCATATGCATAAAGTGTAAACAACAGGATGGGCCGGTGCCACTCGTAGGGCTCTACTGCGTGTATGTTTCGTACGTACGGTGAACGAAGTGTAACGTAATTCTTCGCATTATTAGTCGAGAGTGAACTGAATGATTTTGTCGGTGAAATGGTGAATGCAATTGCAGTGATTATTAATTCATTAGAGTATGTTAGGTTAATTATTAAGAGCGAGATTAGGTGATGGGATTGGAGTGATTTTTAGTGAATGTTAATATGTTTGCGTGTATTTATGATGTGTGGTTAAATGGAACAGTGTTAAATTCTGCAACAACTCGGCATTGAATGATCTAACTACTTATTGTAAGTGGAATTGGGTAATTTGAGGAGATAGATGATATTGATTTCATAAGAATTTGTCGTGTTTTTCCGTGTGTTTTTCCAGTAAATATTGAGCTTATTTTTGTGTTTCTTCCCTTCCTGTGTTAGCCTCATTGATGTACCATACATCATTCATGTCATGGGGTTTGGATTCCTCCAATTTGCGACGTCTCTCTTTCGTTAGGACTAATGCATTGCAATTCAATTAACGTAAGATGTGTATGTAACACATTTACCTCGTAAGAATTTAATTAATGTACGTAATTATAACATATTTATATTGTAATTGTCTAAAGACATAGCACGTATCGCCGTACACACACAGACACACACATATACAATGTATATATATATATATATATATATATATATATATATATATATATACATTGTATATCTGAAAGTCTGGGGAGTTTAATACCAGTATTTAAGGGAGACTCCCATTGTAATAATGTAGGAGAAATTACGCACAAAAAATAATTTATATAAGGTGACACCTGGCGCTCTACTATATATTGTTGATGTTGATAATAATACACAGTTTGTTGCTTGCTCGATCCATGTCTTCGTCACGATCTTAAGGATTTATATAAGAGGAAATTCGGGGTATGTATGTATGTATTGTAAGCATTATATTGTGGATAACAAAAGCACATCCATCAATGTGGAAACCCCTTCCCAAAGCCCGTGTCTACTGGCAAATCAAACAAAAAATAGTCAAAACACTTACATTTTCTCGGGCGAGTCTACTAGTTTTGAATATTATACAACATACTCAAAAAGTGTGTTTTGTTATAGCGTCATTGATTTTGAAACCGAATAGAATTCGAAATCCGTTTCCCAAAGGTCTGTTTCTAAAGGAAACAGGCAAAGATTCGAAGCTAAGGATACATTCGTTTGAGTTCAAGTTGGCATTCATGAGAACAATAAAAAATCAGACAAAAGTTTGTCAAAAACATTTTTTTTAGGAAAGACGTAATTATTTTAGGTTACCATCACACATCAACAAAACGCAAATTTTGTACGTACACGGATTATTGTATCACAGCAGTCGATCAATTTACCTATGACATAAGTTTGGATGAAAGTTTCTAATGATTTAGCTCTGCGTCTATAAACGAAAGAACTCTTCGTGGTTGACTTAGAATTTTATTGTCCCTAGTGGCTGCTGTCATTTCCTAACTTTACAGTAAAATACTGCTAATTGTTAGTTAAACCATTTCCAGCCTCTGAATATTCAATACATTTGATAGACTTGTGTTTAAATTTAGCAGTGGCTCTTGAAAACTGTTCTACTGAGCTATTATACACATAGGAATTGAGCTAAGTGTCAGTTTTTTGTCTAAACAGTTATTCGGTAACTGTTTCTGCCTAGAAAACAAATGAATTCACTATTAAGACCATCAACCTTTGTGTTTGGTGCTGTGTCGAAGTTGTATTGAGCAAAAGTGTTTCATTCGCATTTCAAACAGATTTAACATTCGCTTAGAAGAAGAGAATTTCATAGACCTAATTATCTATTTCAAGAACTCACACGAAGTTTCTATAAGTTTCAAGAACATGTACATCGTTCTGCCAGTTGTTGCCAGAGGTCAGTACAAGTACAAAGAAAGTAAACACAGCATTTCAGGGTACCTGTTTATACAGAACATCTACTAAAACTGAAACGTTATAGAGAAGAACAACATGGCCCATGCACAAGGATGACATGGAGAATCGGGGAACTCTGCACATTTTTATGGAGATGTAGAGAAATCAGGTATGAGCACCCAATTCTTTAGAAAAAAACATCTAAAGCCTTGATGGAGAATCTGATATCATCCGTGAACATATTTCATGAATTGACTTCTACCACTCACAACATGTTCGCATTGCACATTTTTCCCTCTCACTATCCCTTTTGTTACACTTGCTATTCTTAGGCATATCTTGTGTCAAGATATCCCTTACATCTTTCTTCTTGGTGCTGACCACCGCCATCATTATTTCAGTTTACTTCTATGCGTCACACCGCAGACAAGTAGTAATAGCTACACAACGGGTGGGGCAAAAGTCACTTCACATATTTAAATACTATTGCAACAAAATCTAATGAAGCCAAAAAAAACAGATTATATATAAAATGAAAGAGAAAATCTTTTTGTCTTATTTCGTATCCAGGAAATCGATTAAAGGCTTATATTAGTTGCCATAAACTATTCCCTATTATCAATAACCCCATAATGGCAAAAATATAGCGAAAAACAGCGAGCAAGCATAGTGAAAAGTTATTTCACACACAACAGATCCTTAGTTGCAGTGCAGATGGACTTCATGACAGCATTTAATCAACAAAAGTCCTTCCACACATTGTATAATTGCAATAATTTCATGATTCAGAGAATCCGTATCAACAGCTGATAAGGAACGCTCTGGTAGACCGAGAGCAGAAAGAAATGCAAATGCAATTCAGCGTGTTTCAAACAGCATTCAACAAGAGCCACAAACATCGACTATGAAACGATCCAGTGAATTAGGATTGTCTCTTTTGTCAGGATGCAACGTAGTGATCTTCGACCAATTCACAGAGTAGGAAAAATTCGTATTGCAAATGGGTTGGAAGAGTGCTGGCAGTAAACACGGTGTTAATGTTTGAAAGCGATCACAACTAAATCTGGCTTTTGTCCCAGTTATTGAAGTGCTAGTCGTGCTCTTAGATCACTAGAACAAGGCATAATCTGCATCTCCAAGCGCTAGGTAAAGAAGTGGTGCCGTAAGGGGGTGTTAATTTCCCACGCTGATTAAGGATTGGTCTGCAAGAGTCAATAAATTTTCGTGCCAACAATCGGTTCAAAAAATTTACAAATTCGATAAAGAAAAAAATTGCAGTTGAACGTGGATCTGTTCTGCAAGTATTTGATTTGCAGTTCAGTGTCACAAGAGACTTAGGGGTTCAAATTGCATCAACTTGTCTGAACAGGTTGTGCTTAGGATTATGTCAACTGGACAATTCTTTGTTCAAATTTTGCACTTATTTTCGTGACTTAAGCTATAAAATTAATAAGGCTAGCCTCTTTGTGTTTTTTATATCCCTCTCACATCTTTCATGAAGAATAGGAAACCTTTTATTAATTTATATGGAGATTTGGGGCCCTCCAGAGGCGTTTATAACGTGTTTCATTACTGTTTGTGTTTAACAATACGAGTATTATTGGCAAGAACAGATGAATCGTAACGAAAATAACTGAAACAATGAAAAAAGTATCTTAAGAAACATGCATATGACACAATTTTATGTTTTGTTTTTTGAGAAGAAATAAGAGAAAAATGATAAATTGACATATAATAAAAACATATTCCTATTATCATCACACCCAAAAGCAATCCTAATGTCCAATGGCTCTAAAAGTTTTTCTCTATTTATTGCTAGGAGAACGAGAAGGATTTGGTCTTTTTTCTATATTTTCTTGAAAGTTTAATTTCTTCCATAAGGTTGCATTTAGTCCCTACCTCTTAGGACTTTTTTTTTACATTTAAGAAATTGTAGAAAGATGTTTTAGCATGCATGGGAATTTACATAAGTTCTAGTATTTTGACAAAAGCGGACTAATCCAAAATTAATATTTCGTGACTATGTGTTACAATTAATTATGACTTCTCTTAATCCAGACTCCATTGGATTAAAAAAAATGTTAATTCTCGAACAATGCAAAATTCAGTAATTCATCAGACTTAAATTGTGATTGCATTATTATTAATTTAATTTATTATTAATCCCCTATCATTATTTATAAAACAAATTCTAGAGTTCATGTCAATAAAACTCAGTGTAGTTTAAAATACTTTGAACGTCCCATAAGTGAATTGAATTTGGTGCGCACTTCGTCAGTGTTAAATTTATTGGTGTACGAATAGAGTGCAGTTATTAACTAGTGAGTAGAACTGACTCAATTTTGATACACTGTAGGAAGTTTCCGTAGATTAGATAGAACAATATTTTTTGTGATTCGTAAAGGTAACTGTGATGCATAAGTCAATGGAAAATTATATACCTCTAGAATAAGTAAATTTAGTTAAATTCACATTAAATATAGTAAGAAATTTTTGAGCTGTGCATTTTTTCAAGGGTTTTTCACAATCCTTGAATAGTGAATACGTTGGTCATCGACAATAAAAAAGTTGTTGTAAATCTTTAAGTTACTGGCTTGCATGGTTATCACTCACCAGCGGCACATTTTTTTGATTATAATTATAAAATTTTACTGCAACAGTAATTTACAATATCGTGTTTGAAGTGAACAAAGATAGCAGCTTCAACGATGATGTTTTGAAAATGGAGTACTTTTGTAATTGCAATGAGGATAATACTGTAAGAGTAAACGCAGATGCTCGAAAGTGAATTTTTTTCTTCTACTTAATTTTCATGAATGAAAGGAAAGCGAAGTTGCAATAATTGTAATCAAGATTGATGGGAAAATGATAAACATGTCATGTGCGTGAGATCGATAAATAAAGTGGTGAAACAAGGGTATGTAGAGTGTGTAGGGCCTGCTGCAAAGGGAACAACGAAATCAGTAGTAATAAGTGTTCAGTTTAGTTTACTCTTTTAATTATTATGTGAGTCTAGATGTTTGATATTCCAATATGTACATTCTGCAGAACTTAGTGAGGAATTGAGTATGATTTTTTAAACATTGCTTTGATTGCTTCTCCGTCAAAGTGACACTCACGCAATATTAAGCTTATGTCTTGTCATTATTAATATGGCGATGAAAACAACGCTTGTGGTGAGCAGTGCTTCTACGCGTACTGGCTAATGTCATAATTTTAGTGAATCGTTATTCAACACTATCAACAGAATATCTTTGCAGAGAAGTAAGTCATCAATTTAATGAAAATAAATAAGATGGTACATGACCATGCACAATAATGACTTGAAAAAGATAACGGCAATTAATTCACGTAACAGTATTATCTACGGACGACTATCCTAGGAGTCAGGTGGGACTAATGCCATGTTTATCATCGATTTCATGTTACTACAGTTATAAGCGTAGTCAGCGAGGCTCAGAAGTTGAGCAATGGTGTACACAGACAGAAGGGCAGTGATGAAAATCCCTGATAAATATTTATTTTGTGTTGATTTTGTGAGGTTTGACATAACTAAACTTAGCGAAAACAGAATTTGTTAGCGTTTATTCACCGATCAGAGAAAAATGAACGAGGTGGAGGATTTATTTAGTGTGTTTATTATGCAAGTTTTGAGATAACTAAACTTAACGAAAACGGAAGAATCCTAGTTGTTTATTAGCTAATCAGTTGGAGATGAGTGACGAGGAAAAATACATCCAGTTGAGCGTTGCTACAAAATAATGCTAGCACCACTATGAGTAACAAAACACACGGAATAATCTTACAAGTGTAAATGCTCAAGTGAGGAGTTGAGTTGAGGAGTTGCTGCATTCATCACACGAAGATCGAGTATTGCTGCATTTCGTGTGCGACGAAATTGAGTGGCTGCGTACATCATGAAGATTGACATGGAATTTGAAAAAATTATATTGTCACATGGGCGTTAAAACAAACTTACCCACCAACAAAATTAAAATATCAAAGAATAACCGTCTCGACAAGAAACTTCTACAGCAAATAGTAACTTACTTAATGTGCTAAATACTTATGAATCGTACAGTTTCTTCCAAGAACAATTATAGTAAATGTAAATGCTGATCCTCAAATAAGGATTAAAATGAATTATTTAATGTGTAAATACACTTGTAATTTATGTTTGCTAGATTTCTGAGACTGTCTCACACATAACGACGAGGACAGGGAGATTATTTACGTGACGCTCAGTTATTCAATTGAGCCTTCGACCAGCTTTGGGCTAAAACTAACTAGGTCTATAAAGTATCTGTTCAAGTGGTGAGGAGTACTGTTTTGGTTACTGTGTGATGATATAAGAATTCATTTCATTGTTCACCAGTTGAAGGGTTTCAGAACGTTTCATGATGTGGGCTGCTCGGAAATATTTTGTTGGAATATGTAGCCTTAAATAATGAGTATGAATGGCATTATTGAAAACTTATGATGCATGTGTGCAGATGGTAAACTGTGCAGAAAATCAAATACATTAGATACTTGCTATCAATTGATCAATTAACATCCAGTATATTTTTAATTAGCTTATATGAATGAAGTGTTTTACAATGGATTGAGTTATAGCGGTATGTAAAGGTGTGTTTCAATATGAGTAAGTAGTAAATGTCGCGCACATGTTAAATCACGGGTCTTGGGTACGTGTGTTAGATATATGTTTTTAAAAATGTTAAGCTTGGAGATTCCTTTAATTACAAATCGCACAAGTTAAAATCTTTGTGTGAAAGGAGAATGGAATATTGAAATTTATTCGTTTAGAAGTAATTCTGATGTATGCAGGCATACAAAACATGGTGGATGAGTTTCAAATTAAAATAATTTTTTCACTGTATTTATTTCAGTGGTCTTGAATTCAGGACAATTTTTTCCCTAGAGGAAGTGCATGTGTCATGAGAATAGTATTTTTTAGGAAGAAGTAGGGTCTTTTCAGACATTAATCATATTACTGTATGGAAAAACAATTGTTATACTAGGACGATGAAGCCTGGGATCAAAAATTCACTTGTAAGCAGAGCGAACGTAGTATCTGTTATATGGCAAATTTCCGCACGTCGAAACGAGTAAGTTTATGGTCCCCCCTCACGAGTGACACGGGGAGTTCCAAAGAAGAAAATATAAGCAAAAATTTAACAACGAGTGCTGCTTGTCAACTTTCAATTTCATTTAGAAAATACAAAACAAAATCATCACAGAGTAGCTGGAGCATGTTCTAAGGGTTATCTACAGAGAAGGACCATGCCAGAGATCAACTTCATATTCGTGGCCGAAAGGAGTTACATTGAAAACAGATGCTACACGAGGGAGGAGAGGAGGCAAAAGAGGTTAGTTGGATACGAGGGTATCTTCAACATGGTTGTCAAGCTACTCTAAATAGAATTATGTCTGATATCGAAAAAATAAATTATAGGTGCTTTCAAGTTTCTCAAAAAATTATGATACAAGTGAAATGACCACGTGATAATTTTTAAGGCAAAATCATCTACTCACGGCAGTGTTTAGAGTGTAATTTTGTATATTCTTATTACTGTCATCACACGTCATAGTTGGACAATGTGTGGCATGTATGGTAACATATACCATACTTGCTATAAATTCCTCATTGTAACTTTCACCTTGTAGGGTGGTGGATCTTTCCCTAGCGACTTCCTGTTTGATTGATTAAAGACATTCAAATGAGTATCATCATGCGTACGGGTGCTGTAGATCCGACGCTGACCCTAAGAAAACGGTACTGTGCTGCGTGTGTGCAGAATGTACTGGGAAAATACTTATTGCTGATGGGTTGAAAAAGTACTGACAGTCAACACGCTGGTAATGTTTGAGGGCAATTACTACTAAACATAGCTTTCGAAGTTGATCATGTGGTGTAGAGTATCAAACGCCTAACCAGAGATCTGTAAAAAAGCTATACGTGAAAAATTCTCAGAGAATTGGCAAAAGGTAGCCCACGTGAATTAAGTGTCGATACGACATATGTAGATGAGGAGTACGTCACCAATTACACTGACCTGCATAAAATTGACCCTGACACCATTCGAGCGGACTCTTGTGTAAAATGACCATCAGAATCCTAATACGACCCCCGTTTTCCCCCATCACTCACCGTTTTCGAGGGAGGTCCCCTATTTTTATAATTTTTCGATAATTTGGAATGATCAAAAAGATTATTTAACCTTTACAGTTCTTCCGAGGGGACAGAGGGGAGAAAAGTTTTAAAACATGAATATTTGTATTAATGAAGCAGATTTTGGTGAGGGATTCGCCCCTTTAATTAGTTAAATAAATAATTGAAAACCATCGATTTTCCCAGTTTTTTGCATTTTCTCACTTATTTTCTACGTACTTCAGCTTTCAGCCCCGCTCATCTTCTCTCAAACACTCCCATGTAATTAAAATATGTAGCGACAATATACAATAACAATAATAAACTATGTAGCACCAGTTCAAAAGATTCATAATAACCCGCGTGTACGGGTTTGCTCAGGAATTTTAATCATTTGAAAAGTTTATACTTAAATTGCTTTTGTCAGTATAGTCCTGCACTAGAATCCTTATCTTCCCTTATATAATCATTTTTTCGATAATACTCTTATTACAATAAATTTGATTTGTAGGGGTGAAAAGGATTAGTTTACCAGTAATGAATACTAAATAACAACCTGAATTATTAAATGTAAAATATGAAATGTAAAAAAAATGGAAGGAATAATGAATAAGTAAGATAAGTGCCTTCACTTAGTGCTTACTTTTCTTTTGTACCCGGCGGTAGAAATTTCTCGTACCAAAAACGAGCAGTACTCTGTCATGCTCGCATTCCCCTTCCCTGAAAATCTCCTCTCGAATTTAGTGATATCTTGATGGAACTGTTCCTTGTGGTCATCCGAAACCCCTCTTAATTTTTCAGGGAAACAGTCTCAGTGTGAGTGAAGACAACATACCTTAAGAGACGTGTTACACTCCATGGCCTTGTACGCTGTCAGCAATTCCTCCACATGAGCGACACAATCATCACTTTTGTTGTTACCAAAGAAGTTCTCACACACGTTCAGGAATGCAATCCAATCTCGTTTTTCTTTTCGATTCAGGTATTTAATAAACGTAGAATCTTGGAACAATTATCTAATCTGTAGGCATACGAAAACTCTTTCCTTGATTTTAGTCTCACTAAGACGAAGAAATTTAGTTTTCAAACATTGAAATGCATCACATATCTTGCCCATTGCTTTAACAAACTATTTGATCAAGCTAAGTTTGACGTGAAAAGGTGTCAGGTAAATAATTTTCTTCTGCACCAGAGTATCGTGATCAACATTTTTCTGACCGTGACTAAAACTTTGTCGCTGAAGCTAGTTGTGTACGATGTAATGTTTGTCTCGGAATCGGCTGTCCTAGTCCCAAAGGAAGCAGCAGTATTTTGTGAAGCCTGATTGTAAGCCCGTGAGTAGAGCAATAACTTTTAAGACCAGGCAAAGTTTCCGATTAAAATCATGATAACTGTTTTTTCGAGGATACGGCTGAAGTTTTCGTACGTCTTCTTCATATCCACAGAGTATGTAACTGGAAGATGGCAACTCATTCCCATTGGCCAACAGGATAACTTTCAAGCTTCTCTTCGATGAGTTGGTAAACAATCTTCATTTCTGTGGGTCACATGGTATCTGCAGTTTTATCATAAATACATTTGAGTTAGGGCAGAACATTAAGTTTTTATTTTCCATAAAAAGTAATTTCAGGGTTGACTGCCTGTTCCTGTAAGAACACATCTTTATGTCCTTTTTTAAGAGATTTTACTGCCGAAGTCAATATTAAAGAAGTTGATATTTACTCTTATATGACTCCAAATCTCTGACGACATCATTTCATTCTGACTGAGTAACACGGTGAGGTTGTCGATGAGCTGGGCCAGCTGGACACTCTTCATCATCGGCAGACGTATCGTTTGATGGTCCAGGCTGTAGCTCAATGTCTTTCAAATCCGTTCCAGGCTCTTGGGTATGGGCTTTTGGGGCACTAGGGTTGGCCAAGATTCATTGCGATTAACTGATCATAGAGCTGAAGGGATATTTTAATACTGAATTATATACTTACTTTTGCTAGAGAACCCAACGGTAGAAGTCATACAAAAGTGAGATAACCGCAAGGTTTGCGCTAAACCATGGGCACAACAAATGACATTGATTCAAGGGTACCTCTGCGTCCTTCGGTCAAGATACTGTACCGAGTAGAGTAGCAAACTTTTTGAGACCAATCCTTGTTCTGATCCCAATTTGATAATCAAAGTAAAATTCATGAGTAATTTAAAAACCGGAGAATGGGCTCTTTGTTGTGCTTTTAAAGTAAATTCCCTGGAAACAGAAAAAACTATCGGTATGACTTTTCCCCTTTTGTAGCATAATTTACCTGTAAATAAAGCTAGATACTAATCACAATTCCCACTTACGTATTGTAATTCCCTTGGAAAAGCCGGAGTAAACAAATTTTTACCATTTTACATAATTTAAACAACTTTGGAACACAGAATCTCTGTCTAGAACTCTGACAAGTTGACTCTACGATCGTCAGAGATGCACCAGGGAAAGATAAGGGTTACAGTGCAGGACAATAGTGAGGAAAGCTTCTGAACTGTTACTGTATATTTTTATTATTGTTGTTTCATATTGTTGCCCTATGTTTTCATAATTTGGGATATTTGAAAGACGTTGAAGATGTGCTGAGAGCTGGAATATGGGAAAAATTTGTACGTGAAAAATTGTGAGAAAAACAGAAAAAATCTATCGTTTTTTATTGAATATTTTTTCCATTTACGAGGGTAAATCCCTCCCAAACCTAGCTCCTTGCTACAAATGTGTATATTTTAGAGCTTTTCCCCTCTCTAGCCTTGCAGAAAAAATGTAAAGGTAAAATACTCTTTTTTATCCTTCCAAATGATCGAGAAGTGATAAAAACAGGTGGGAGTGCCTCCCTCAAAAACTGTGGTTGATGTGGAAAAAGAGGGGTCATATTCGGATTCAAGAAAGCTTTTTACATTAAAAGTAGGAGAAATGATATCAGGGCCATAATTTTTTTCTCTGACCACTGTTATTATGTAGATTCTTATTGCAAACCGTGCGTAATCACATGTTAGCTGCTTCTTGTATCCCTTCTTTTAGGTCATGTTAGATGTCTTGCATGTACTGTAGATCATGGTAGGGAATGTAAATACTTTATGTGCGACCTGGAGTGTTTGTTGTCGCGCGATTACCTGCAATAAGTTAACGTAAAGGTTTCTAGCGATTGAATTAAACACGGTGTGTTTCCCTATTTGTCTACGGGGTTTACCGGGCAAGTTTGAGGTCGTCCGAGTTCAAAGATGGTATTGCGTTTATTTCTTGCTCCAGATATATCAAAAGCACAAATTTTTCCATTACTTACGTTTAGGGGTGCATTTTACGACACTTGTTAAAATACGCAAATAAATTTAATCGTTTCATCATTTTTATGCTGTCGATATCGAAAATATACTTCAACTCTGACATACCTAAAATTTGGTAAAGAGAAGAGTTGAGTGCATGCATATGCACAAAGATCATGGAGATGATAGAAATGAAATATCTGAACAATTCGTTCAAAATAGATCAAATTTGTACCCAGAATTCAGTGATAATTATCAATTGAACATCGTATGAACAGTGGATTGATTGTTTTATTTTCATGGTTTAGTGAAGAGACGGTTCTCCTGTATAAATATTTTGAGACTCCTCTGACTGAAGGCCTAAAATGTTGGTAATGCTTTAGCCCAATTTTCTTTACTTATCAATTCCATCATCTCCTCCCATGGGTTCTTTGTGCATAATTGTTTTGTATTAAAAGTCAAGTTTTAGACAGCATTGCACGAGTGGTTATTATTTAGGCTTTGTCCGCATATTATCTTTGTGTATGAACAAATACTAGAATTAGTTCTATTTTAATTGATTGATACACTTTTATTTTGTAACATTATCAACCATTTTCACACTAAGAGAAAAATTCATGATATGGAATATAGTTAATTTCAGAACCCCACTACATTCCCACTTGAAGTGACATCAGAAACCTTAGAAGTAACCTTTTTTAGGAAAAGACTGCAATCGGGCAAAGGATTCTTAAGAGTTACCTGCCAATA
Organism: Trinorchestia longiramus; assembly: GCA_006783055.1. Lineage (NCBI taxonomy): Eukaryota > Metazoa > Arthropoda > Malacostraca > Amphipoda > Talitridae > Trinorchestia > Trinorchestia longiramus. The sequence continues at coordinate 129,259 of VCRD01000086.1, forward strand.
TCTACGAAACGATTTTGTGATTAAATCCTGTAACCAGAGAAGCCAATACCAGCTTTATTGTATATTATTACTGTTATTAAGCAGCATGCCAGTTACTGAGTTGCACTTATATAGCTCAGTAAAACTTTACACAAACGAATGAATATGACAATGTCTTGGTAAAGGAAGTTATGACTGCATACTGACTATATAAGAATAATAACACTTTTAACATGCTTGCTCTAAAGCTTTCAACAGCGTAGCAATTTTCTGATATCATATTCACGCTACTACTTGAAATATATATATGGTTCAATTTTTAATGTTTGAGAACAAATTTCATTGACACGTATGGTATCTTAAAAGCTGGTAAAAATCAGGAACTCGTGTGGAAAAAGTTTGGATTACATATGCATCATACGAGTATAGATTTCCGAGCGAACAAATTAAGGGTTGAGTTTCCTCAGTAAAATAAGTCATTATTTTACTGCAAATGTACAATTTCATAAACCTACACAAAAACTTCAACCATTTTTGTTCGGACCTGTATCTGCATTTGCACAAGTCAAACACTAATCTTGGTCTCTCTGAGCTCATATTTTTTCTGTTTCAATATTTATTTGGTTTGTCCCGGTTAGAAAAATATGGTGATAATAATGAACTTAAATCCTGAATGACTTCAGATTTCAATTTTTATACATATTATTATGGAATTTCATCTTAATTTCTTTCAAATTTATCGTTTCTAGACAACATAAAGCTTGTTTTTATTTTAATTAATTCTTATCGCGTTGTAGCTGCCTGTGACTCACTGCTACTTCTAAACTTCAGTGGTGATAGTACTGTGGAATGATGTGTTAACGTGTAAGGATGTTTGTGATGCATTTTAAGGATGTGTGAAGGTGAACTGGTATGTGGGGAATGCGAGCAGTTGGGACTCAGACCCATTAAAGGCCAACGGCTATCTCGTATCAAAACACAAACAAAAGAAGCAGTGCAAGCAAGCCTGAGCAACGGACGCCTAGCAGATGAAATATGTCTTACGAGAGCCTCGAAACGTGGGAAACATTGAAGAAACTAACGGTCAAAACTGCAAACGTCTACAAGCAAGACCAAAGGTGAAAGGAGGGGCCAAAAATTAGGAGGCGGATTTTTAGAAAACACCAACGGATTATATAAGCAGCAGTCAGGAAACCAAGGCGGTCAATATAGCAAGGCGCCATACGTGAGCGACAGTGCTAGGAGCGAAAACGATTCTACAGCGGGTGTTCACAGGCTGGCGGAGCGAGTGGCATCGGGGCGACAACAAGCAAAAGACAGACACATCTGTGGGAGGTGAGATTACTTCTGGGATAAGAAACAGAAATAAATGTAATAATAAATAAATCACAGCAAAATCAGGTATGAACCTCCTGTAAAAGTTTGCAGTAGCTACAAATGATCGAACCTTCCGCACGGTGCTGGGTCTGGGATAGTTCCGAATTGCGTCTACGTTCTTCGGGTTGGGCATTATTCCCTCGCGACTGATGCAGCATCCCAGGTATTGCACCTGCCTCTGAGCGAACTTACATTTCTTTAGACCTATTTTGATGCCTGCCTCTTGAAATTGGTGTAACACTTCCCGTAGGTTTTCTAAGTGGCTCTCAAAGCTCATGGAACTGATGCATACATCATCCAAGTAAATCGCAGCGAACTTTCCCAGTTGTTTCTTCAGTACATGACTAATTATTCTTTGATATACTGATGTGGCGCACTTCAGTCCCATTGGAAGTCGAGAGTATTCCCAATTCCCCGTCTTAGTTCTGAATGCAGTATACTGCTTGCTTTCGTCTTCGAGTTCCACCTGATGGAAAGCTGATTTAGCATCGACTATGGAATAATACTCCTTTCCAGCAACTTCCTCCAGCGTCTCTACTATATTTGGGATTGGAAAATGTTCGTTGATGACCCGTTTATTAATTACTCGAAGATCCAGACAAATGCGATGCCCTCCACTTGGCTTCTTTACCAACACTAGAGGACTGCTCCATACGCTGGTGCTCTCTTGTATAACTCCGCTTTTCACCATCTCCTGGACTTTAGTTTCAATTATTTCTTGACTTACGTAGGGAATTCGCCATTGTTTAGTTTGAATGGGCTTATAGTCACTCAATAGGATTTTGTACTTCACGTCCTTTACGTGTCCAATGTCACTGTCGTTTGCACTCACTATACTGTGGTGTTCTTTTAACAGTTCCCTCACTTTTTGTTCTTGTTCATCATCTAAGTAACTCAAATCTAATTCATTAATCTGTCGGATACGTTCCTCTTTACGAGCGTCCTCGAGACTGTTGTTTACATTGCCGACATCAACCCCTCTTCCTTCGTTCGCGCTCAGAGGGTGGCATCTCGCAATCATGCTGCCCTCAAGTAGCTTCGCATGGTTTGTGTACGGGTTCAAGATAGGTATACACACATGTGCATTTTGAACCTTCGCCACTGTCGCACCCACATACGCAGCCCACGGCTGGCTGGGTTCGATTACCACGCTCTTTCCATTGCGCCGTTCATCTGTGCGACATTTCACTAACGTTTGTGTCCGTGGAAGCAAGTTTATATCCTCTGCTATGTGCACAGGACTTTCATTTTTATTCACAACGAAAATCTTTGGTGCCTTTTCTCCAGGTGTAGAAAAGATTTTCATTCGTGTTCCAAATAATTGTACATTGTGTTCTGCGAGGTCAATTTTTGCCTTCGCTTTGGTTCATACTTCCATTCCTAGTAACATTTCACTAGGGAATGCATCATCTCGTACAATGTAACATTGTTGCATAATAAATTTGCCGCCAAAGTTGAGTTTTAGCTTTATCTTTCCCATCACAGGTACCGGCTCATCTCTTAGTGTTTTGAGCTTCATTGTTGTACCCTCAATCTTCATCACCCCAAGTCGTGCAATCGTTCCCTCCTTGATCAGAGATACAGATGCTCAGTGTCCAGCAACGCTGTAACTCAACTTCCATTCACTCGAAGATTGATGCTGGGATTGATAAGTGACTTTGGCTGCTTCTGTGTTAGTTTTTTGGCTGATGCAGGTTGTTTCTACAATCTTTTCTAGTGTGACCTATGCTCCCACAACTTAGACACGGTGGTGGCACAATTTTGAACGGTATACATATGTGCAGACTTCATTCCTTCTTCTCGGTGTCGTGTGTCCTCCACTCGTCGATTTTGATACTTGTGATTTTTGAATCTGTGTTGTTTGAGCTGCTCATTTCTGCACCAATGATACGCAGACGGGTGTTTTCTACTGTACGGTGCACTCCTGGCTGTGTATATCTGTTTCACAGGCTCTCTGTACACCATCAGCTCACGTCGTGACATCCTTCCTTCGCGTGACTGCTCTACATGTGGCACCGTCACCAGTTTCCTCTTCTCCATTTCTACAGCCATCTCCTTGATCTTGCTGACTGTTCTAAGACTTGCATCCCTTCTGAAACCCCTTGATACTTCTGATTTTAAACCCAGCCATATTAAGTCTACCAAAATCAGTTCTGCTCCGTCGCCATATTTGGCTTTAAACGCAGCTTCGCTTCTTACAACATAAGCAACAACACTCTCGTTTTCAACCTGTTTTTCGGTGATCATTCTGAATAAACATTTTGTAGGGTGTTCAGTTACTTCACAGGTATTGCGTAACCATTCAAGACCATCCTGTAGACTATTAAATGAATCATAAACATTGTCACATTCCCCACATAACTCCTCCTCTAGTGAGAAATAGAAAGCCTTTAATTGTTCACTTTCATTCAAATGATCGCTTGCTCTCCTCAGTCTAGTGGCAAATGCTTCTATATTGTCACCCTTCTTGACCTTTGTTCCCATCACGTTGATACAACTTTGAACGGCTACCATGTCCACTTTCAGTTGTTCAACCATAACTCCATTGCCTGCACTTCCACTCCTGTTCTCATTCGCGTGACGCAGCATTTTGAAATAGACCAATCAGCTTTCACAACTTTTCATAAGAGAAAAAAAATTGATACCTGTAATATTCTATGTTAACACACGTCACTTCTTGTGCTGGCCTTTACTTAAAATGCTTAAGAAATGTACGCTGTTGGCTTGGACTTTTATTGGTGTGGCGATACGTGCTCTCTCTCTCTACATGTCACAGGATAAATTCATAATAATTACGAGCATTAATTGAATTCTTACAAGATGAATGCATCACATACACATTTTACGTTGATTGAATGCAATCAATTTTCATGAAGCGAGACAGAGACGTCGCAAATTGGAGGAATCCAAACCCCCTGACATGAATACTATATTATACATTAGTGAGGCCAACACAAGGAGGGTATAAACACAATTAATAAGTTTAACATTTACTGGAAAAATACACGGAAAAACACATGAAAACCACAAAAATTTGTTATGAATCAAAGTAATTTTATCTCCTCAAATCGATTAATTCCACTCACAATAATTATTTAAATCACACAATGCCGAGTGGTTGCTGAGTTGAAACACTGCTCTATCTAACAATACATCCTAAATACACACGGACACGATAAATTTCACAGAAAAACACTCCAATCCTGTCACTTAACCTCACTGTTAATTCTAATTAACGATACTCCTGACCAAATGATCACTGCAGTTTCATCAACCAGTTCAATAACAAAATTATCATCATTAGGAATTCAGTTTTTATATTTTCGCCGTACGGACGCACACACTATCCGCACACACGCTCAGTAGCCCTACACGCCGCACAGCACACCTATCGTTTACACTATGCATGTGCAGGCTCTTCTCGTTGGTTTCCAGCCTCCACTGGATATACAGGGCCCTAGGTAAAGTTGTTTTAATTAGTTTTCCACTTGATTCCTGTCGACGAAATTCTGAAGCAATCATGTAGACATTAAATCCAAGTTGATGCTGAAACCCCAAGGAGCTCCAAATTAATTGCTGGTGAAGCTTTCCCAAGTTTATGTGCACTTTTCCAAGGTTCCAATTACTCCTAGAAGTAGTAGTCGTAGTAGATGTAGATATCCCGATAGATTCCAACAGTTTCCGTTAGATTCTGATCCCGATCCTGATCCTGGCTGATCCCGTAGATCCCGTAAATCCCGTATATTCCGTAGGTTCCGTAGTTCCTGTAGATCCCTTAGGTCCCGTAGGTTACGTAGGTCCCGTAGCTTACGTAGGTCCCGTATGTACCGTAGCTTACGTAGGTCCCTCCCTAAAATGAGAGAAAAGTCCTCCATAAGTGCATGCCTTGATAGAGCTGCCCTACTATGCTTATGACTTGATAAAGGTGCCTTATTAGGTTTATTCCTGTTTCCTATACCAGATGTAATCTCACCTCCCACCGCTGTGTCTGTCTTTTGCTTGTTGCCTGCTCGATGTCGTTCGCTCCCCCAGCTTGTAGACACCCGCTGTAGAATAGTCGTCGCTCCTAGCACTGTCGTTCACACTTATCGCCTTGCTATTCTGACCGTGTTGGTTTCCTGAATGCTGCTTATATATATATATATATATATATATATATATATATATATATATATATATATATATATATATATATATATATATATATATATATATATATATATATATATATATATATATATATATATATATATATATATATATATATATATATATATATATATTCAGTTGGTGTTTTCTAGAAACACGCCTCCTAACTTTTAGCCCCTCCTTTCACAGTTGGTCTTGCTTGTGTCCGTTTGCATTTTTGACCGTTAGTCTCTTCAATGTTTCCCACTTTTTGAGGCTCTCATAGGACATATTTCACCTGCTGGGCGTCCATTGCTCAGGCTTGCTTACGTTGCTTGTTTTGTTTGTGTTCTGCTGCTCGATGGCCGTTGGCTTTTAATGAGTCTGAGGCCCAACTGCTCGCACTCCCCTCATACCTGTACACCTTCCCATATCCTTATAATGTATCACCCACATCCTCACACGTTAACACATCATTCCACATCACTATGATTTATCTCTACTATCATTACACATCACTACTATCCCCACATCTACGTGATCATTTCGGAATATCTACAACAGGAACCAAGTGGAAATATCAATTGATGCAACTTGATCTTGGGCCCTTTAAACCAGTGGAGGTTGGAAACCAGCGGGAGAAGCCTATACGTACATAGTGTAAATAATAGGGTGTGCCGCAAGGCGTGTATAGGGCTGTTGAGCGTGTGTGCGGGTAGTGTGTGCATCCGTACATCGAAAGTCTTCGAACTGAATACCCAATGATGATAATTTTGTTAATGAATTGGTTGATGAAACTGCAGTGATTATTAAATCAGGAGTATCGTTGATCAAAATTGAAGGGTTGAAAGCAGTAGTAGACTACTAAACACATTTGCCAAAAACCAGCGATCGTCGAGCATGAGTAGACTACTGTCCTCTAGTCTAGTCTTCTCGTATGACCATTTGGCGTTGGCGTCGAGGTGAAGTAGACTAATTGCAGTAGTCCAGTTCACCAATTCCAAGGCTGCAGCAATGCTACCCAGGTGAAGTGGACTACTCTCTGTTTACCAAGTCCGTATAAGAGAACTAATGTGATTGGTTGGAGTTTTCGTTGTGACTTGTATTTTGTTGGTGTTTTCGTAGAAGAAAATTTCGCACCATTTTTTTTTCTGGGTAACAAAAGTAAATTTTTAACTATTAATATCGAGCTCAAAATATTTAAATAATTTTTTGTAATTGTTTTTTGTAAAATAAAGTTATTGTAAACAATCTCGTAGAATGTACATCTGACTAATCTTTAGGTTTGAAAATTAATTGAAAATAAAATATATGATATTAAATCAGATACGAAATTATTTATTACTGTTGAAATAACATTTACAGTATATAGATCTGGCGGACGGCTCATAACTGCAAATAATATACAAAAAACTTGCTTTACAGTTTCTAACACATCATTTTAGGTTACTATCGGGTCTTAACGTAAGTTTTATCCGTTTCTTGATTTATAATTTTAGTGTACGATTATATTAATCATACATATGTGCGGCTTTCAAAATCACTTAAATATTATTTACACTTTCAGATTTTGTGATAATTGTTATATTAAATATATATTATTGACCCAAATTTACACTCCAAACAATGAGCACATCAGGCATATTTTGCTACATGAATTTCAAAAGGGCAGTGCAGCAAGTCCAGCGGCAAGATCGCCCACGAACACATACGGAAATCATTTGGCAACCGAAAGGAGTTGTAGAAGATGATTTCTCGTTTCATAAAGGATGCCTTCAGTCTTAGGAACGAGCAAAGAAAATAATGCTCAAAAAGCCTCAGTTTTGAGGAATTTATTGAAGGCTGCCATTGATGATACTTTCAAAACAACTAGAACAATGGACAAGAAGTTTAACGTGAGCTGTATGTCCATATATCATGAAATGATAAGAATTACTAAAGTCTTCAAGGCTGGAAAATGGATTCCACAAGACACAGTACAGCAAAGAAAAGTAAGAGCACATGGGGGTTGGCAATGACCACCCGAACGAAGGTTTTCAGGTGGTGACGTCATCTATAACGTCAAAATTCCGCTAGGCGCTGATTGGTCAATTTTTTGGAGGGGCGAAGGGGCAGATGCCAAAATGACACAAAATAAAAACCCTGACGGCTGGTTTCGAACATCCACAGCTAAGAATTCCATACCATATTCCCAGTACTCTAACCAGGCGGCCACGAGATCTGCAAGCTAATGAAACGTTTAAACTATTTTAACCCTAGAACAACGAAGTGGGTCTGGAAGGTTGTGTCAAAATTAACGAGCCCGTCTAATATTGTATTCATGAACCTCACTTAATAATAACATTTATGGAATAAGTAGGTACATATGATTTTTCTGTTACGTAGTTTAAAACAAAAATAACAGAAAAATGACAGAATGCAACTTGTTGGACTGTAACTCCTTTCTGTGTTACTCGATTTAGAAAATTATACATTTCCATGTAATATGAAAATTATATTTTTTTTGTTTTAATTTATCGTATTCTCATGGTGAATATCACGACTGATGAAGTTATTTTTGTACCTTCTATTATGTATGAATAGAGTGCACTCAGAGCATCTCAGAATATCTTATTCAATAGTATCATAGTGAGTATGAAAATGGAATTTCAAAGGTAGCAGCGGAACTACAATCAAATTAAAAAGAAAAATGTGATATTCCTAATATTTTTTATGCTCACGTGCATTGTTTGTTTAATTCTATCTTTGCACTTTATTACAGCTCATAATTCTTATCTAAATTATATGTATTTATGTAGTAGCAAATGCGACACACCAGCATTAGACAATTGTTTCAAGATATTTCATATTATTTTTTATTGCTTTGAAATCAGCATAAATTTGAGAAAGTGACCATTGACCTGAAACTCACGTGCGTGATTTTGTTGAAGAAATTCAACTAAGGCCGCTATTTGCATCAAATAACTCCACTTGTTCAAACTTAGCCTACTTTTAAGTGCCTACTTCAAATTACTATACAACCAAGGATTTCAGAGTCCATAATTTCTTTATCTTAGGCCAAATGGAAAAATATTTCACATTCAAGCTGTAACTATGACCTTTTAGGAGATGCAAAATTTATTCAACAAAAATATCTCCCATGAGACAATGGATATCCAACGTCATTTTCAATTTATTCCGCTTAAGTCGTAAATATAGAATTTAAAAGCAAATTTTAAGTGAGTGGTTGCTCTATATGGCCTAAATTATTCACTAAATACACAAGCTAACAGTTATTTTGGTGGCGATAGTTTCTGAGCTGTTATAACGCATATTTCGAGTGTTAATTTGAGGTTTCCGTCCATTTTCTCTAACACATCCATTTTTCACGAAATATGCATCGATTTATCCGTATTAACCCATTTTATGTTGCTCACACGAATCATATGATAAAACAAAGACTGTAAACAGTTTATTGTTTTGTATTGTATTGACACTCAGTAACCCTCACGACACTGCCAGTAACCCTCATGACACAGCCAGTAACCCTCACGACACAGCCGCGAATGGTCGTGCAAGATAGGTGCTCAAGTACGTGAAGTGTAAGAGTTCTATCTTACGAAACGTACCAATCACGCCGAATAACGTGAATACTTTAACTACTGACCGAATAATTACCCAAGTGATTTAAAGTGTCTACCGTTAAAGTTTTAACCGAAATATTTAGACAACAAACAAGATATCTAGACAACAAGCAAGCTATTTGGTAACAAGCACCACATTGGAACAAGCACCTCATCGGAAAACAAGCTGCCCTCGTAGACTGCATACCAGCAAGGTAACCGCAGCACGTCGACCACCCGCTTAGACCTCTGAGCCCAATCCAGCGAACAAGCCACAAAGAAAAACCATTCCTACACGACTACAATCATCTGCTATAATCTACTAGTACTATTACCATCATCTCCTGCTATCACCTATTGTTATTTATGTCATTACTGTCTACTGCTCTACTGATATCTACTGCTATTGTTGCTTCTACCACCACTGTCTACTGCCACGGTCTACTACCATTCTGCTGCCTCCGTCTGCTGCCAACAACTGCGGCTGTCCACTGCTACTGCCACCCTACTGCCAATGACTACTGCTGCCGCTGTCTACTACTACTACCAAGCTGTCTACTACTACTATTACTGCCGCTGTCTACTACTACTATTACTGCTGCTGTCTACTACTACTACTGCTGCCGCTGTCTAAAACAATTACTGCCGCTGTCTACTACAGTGAATCACTACCATCACTGCACTGTCTACTGCTACCATCACTGCACCATCTACAGCTAACATTTATTTCATTTCTGTGTTTGTGTTTCTGTGTTTGTAACATCTATTTCATTTATGTGTTTGTGAAACCCTTATATGCGTTAATCAAGGTGCAGTGGATGTTGGTACTGTACTAATGGCAATAGAATCTATTTTTTTTCTCAATGGACGAAAACTATTTTTGATATGTGTCTTTAGTTTCGGGGAATCTTCATTAGCGTTCCTCCTGTTTAAAAAAGAACAGAATAGCTTTCAACACACGGAAAAAAGAATATTATCTTAATTTCAAGTTTTAAAATAATAATGAATGAATCCTTTTCATCCAATCCTCCGGTTTATGGAAATTATTATAAAAAGAATTTATTATTGGGAATCTTATTCGATAACATAACTAAAAAAATAATATTGATAGAGAAAAATCCTAATGTTTGCCTTTTCAAGTGCCAAATTGAATCATTTTGTAACTAAACAATACTTTATGATACAGTAAATAGACACTAATGAGGAGATTTTGTTCTGTTTGACTAGAATCTAATTTTGAAATCTTGTGCTTCGATACCAATTTGGGGATCCGGTGCCTAGATACTAATTTTGGGATTTTTCGATTTATCGATTTTGGAACTAGACAATAATTGTGTACATTGGTGATTGATTATTTTAATAATGGTGACTGGTAACTGGATAATATACTGTTACTAGACAAAAATATTGCTGCTGAACAATAGTCTTACATTTGTGTGACAGGTTGCTGATTGTAATTTGTGGTTGTGATCGATTGGATTTGTGGTTGTGATCGATTGGAATTTTGTGGTTGTGATCTCGTGACTAGACACTAATTTTGCGATCCTGCGACTGGACACTAATTTTTTAACTTTTTGGCTGGCCTGAAATTTTATGACTTCGTGACTGGTCACTGACTTCGTAATCTGAGGAATAGACACTAACTTTATAATTTTGTAACTAGTCGCCAAACTTGCATTTTACAATCAGTCACTAACTTTAAGATCTCAAGATCAGATAATAATTTTGTAATTTGAACAGTACGTGCCATCAATTCAGTAGATGATCATTGAAAAGCAAAACGCACACAGCTAGACGTATTCAAAAAATTGAGTCCAACCAAAATACAGAAAAAGCTACGGAAGCGAAAACAAGGTACTGCAAAGAATGCAAGGCAACGTACAGCTTGCAACTCTTCAACATAAGAGGTTGCAATATGGGCGAGTGCCGCTTCTGTTATTTCAAACAAGAATCAGCTGCAATCATTGAAAAACAATCACGTACAATTCAAGAACTCAGCCGTCAACTTGAACTTAACCGTCAGCTCGAACTCAACCGTCAAATCGACCTGCTGGCAGGGCGCTCAGCAACAATTGAGACAAATTAAAACAACATTACGAACCCGAGCTAAGGCTTCAGTCACCGGAGACTCAACTTAAACAGCATCTACCTACTAACAACCAGCCCCAACATATTGAAATTATTGCTAAACATCCAGAAATTATTGCTAAACGTCAACTTCTACCTGAAAACCAAGAACCGTTATAGCACATTGAAAGACGAAATGGAAAGTAACGCATTGAAAAACGAAATGGAAAATAATATCAACTCTACAGATGAACAGATAACGCAAATATCAGCTGAACATAATCCACAACAAATTCAATCTTATACCCAACCTGCTGCAATCCTCAAAACTATTCGCAAAGCAAATAAAATTGCTAACATAAATCTGCAAAATTTTGGTGGAAACTAAGGAAAAAAAACTAAATACAGAAAAAAACGTCATGTATTTCTCATTGGAGACAGCATCATACAAGGACAGAAAACTGAGTTTAAGCGGGGGTCCGACGAGCATAAAATTCTCTGCCGTCCCAAAATACGACTTCCCGTAGCAGTCCACCTAGTAGAAGATCTACGATGCAAAAAGAAGGACATAGTTATAGTTCTTTGCGGAACACAAGAGTTAGAACACAAGACCCAAGATGAAATTTCCCTACAATTTGAAGCGTTAATCCATACAGTGAAAAAAAAATCCAAGAACGCTATCATAACTAGCATTCTTCCGCGAAGAAATGATGTGAATCTAAATCCCTAAATTCTACTAACTAATGAAAAGGTTAAAGAAATATGTGCAGGAAAAGGCGTCATGTACCTAGACCTGATGTCCCATTACACTGGACAGAATTATATTTTCAAGAAAGATGGATTCCATCTGAATAAAGTCGGGCAAGCTAAGCTGGGGAGCTTACTGACCATCGCCACGCTTGAACTAACCACCACATTGGATCACAAAATTGGCAATATTCAAAATTCAACAAGCATATTGAAAATATATCCAGAGCAACAACAAAGCAAAGAAACAAAAAATTCGGACAACTGTAATTCAAACAACACAGATCTAAATGATCCTCGAAGACACAGGAAAGCAGTAAAAAATTTAACTATATCACGTTCTTGTCCGTACCATCAACGTTCACATAACGTATCCTACCCAGCTATCCAACATAGAAAAGGAAAGAACAGCGCATCTGACACAAACAAGCTAAAAAACGAACAGCTCTCCCGACAAATCGGTATCACTTAACCTCACCTCTGCAGCAGACATCTCTAGCTCTGCAAGAAACACTTGCAAAGCCACAAAACTATTGGCAACCTGCCACGACCATTGGGATACCTTGAATAAAACTGCATTATCACAACACGATAATAGACTAGGACAACTGAAGATACTGGTTGGCAACGTACAAAGCCTCCTACCAAAAATGTCGGAACTTGAAGCCATTGCGTCAACGTTGTCACACGACATCATAGCTATCAATGAAACATGGCTAGATCTCAATGGAAGACATCTCCCAGCGGAAGTCTCAATAGAAAGATACGTTTTGCACAACGTCGACAAACCGTCACACAGCAACAGAGGTGGTTGTTCCCTCATCTACGTCAAAGAAAAGTTGCAACCACAAATCAAAACCAAGCAAGCAACAGAAAAATCGGAAATACTACATCTCAACATCCAACCGCATCCAGGACAAACTATCAAAATTGTGTTCGTGTATAGGAACCCAACCTGCACGGCAATTGAAAATGACGAATTCTATGATTGCCTAGATATTATTCTTAGTACTCCTCACG
>VCRD01000086.1:143142-170982 GCA_006783055.1 Trinorchestia longiramus
GTTCACTCACGAAGACTTAACTGAAATCCCGCAACCTCATGTTTTAAACACTCAGGAAATCCTGTCAGATGGCGTATTTACATTAGAAGAGCAAGAGGAACAGCTCAGCATTTTAAACCCATATAAGTCAACCGGACCCGATGGCCTTGGTCCCCGGATACTCAAAGTATCAGCCGAAGTAATAAGCAAACCTCTAACAAAAATCTTCAATCGATCTTTTGAAACTGGGATAGTTCCAGATGATTAGAAGCGCGCAAATGTCACTCCTATTTTCAAGAAGGGGAACAAACAAATCCCTAATAATTATCGTCCAATCAGTCTAACATCTGTCATCAGCAAAACAATAGAAATACTACTTAAAGTCCGTATAACAAAGCACCTTAATGACCAAAATCGTATTAAAGACACCCAGCACGGTTTCAGAGAAAAACGTAGCTGCCTCACAAATCTCCTTGACTTCTTTGGAGAGAGAAGTTAACCGTATATACGACAGTACAAAAGCCGTAGACCTTGTCTATCTAGACTTTCAAAAAGCCTTCGACAAAGTCCCCCACGAAAGACTCATGGCCAAAGTGAAAGAGCATGGAATACGAGGCAACTACTCCCGATGGATACGAAACTGGCTCACAGGTCGAACTCAACGCGTAGTGATTCACGATGAAACAAGTGATCCAGCGCTTAAAACATCAGGAGTCCCTCAAGGGAGCGTTTTAGGCCCGCTCCTCTTCATCATCTATATCAACGATCTTGATGTCGGAATCATCAGTAAAATCAACAAATTCGCTGATGACACGAAACTCTGTCCAAGAACATTCACCGAAAGGGACAGAGCAACTATCCAATCAGACCTCAACCGTCTTCTACAATGGACTGAAACCTAGCAAATGAGCTTCAACATTGAAAAATGTTCAGTAATGCACGTTGGTGCAAATAACCGGCATTTCCAACACACGATGTATGACACACCTATTGAAACAGTCCAGCAACAAAGAGATCTAGGTGTCATTGTCACTGAAAATCTCAAACATAACAAACAAGTGGAGAAAGGCGTCAAAAATGCCAGCAGGATTCTTGGTTTCATTGCACGAAACTTTGAATAAAAGTCAAAGAACATAATATTACCGCTCTATAAATCGCTAGTCTGGCATCATTTAGAATATGCAGAGCAACTCTGGTCTCCTACCTTACGAAAAGATATTAATAAAATGGGAAAAATACAACGGAAAGTAACGAAGATGATTCCAGAACTCCGTAATCTCAGCTACTAAAGACGTCTTCAACACCTTGAACTTATATCCCTAGAACAAAGAAGACTGCGAGGACATCTTATTGAGACCTTTAAATATCTCAATGGCCTTAACAATGTTACCGTGGAATGGCTTTTCGAAAGAGACGGTAACGTAAGAACCAGAAATAACGGTCAAAAAATATTACTGAGAAACTTCAAGACATCTCAAGCTATGAACTTTTTCCCGTTAAAATTGCCACAACTTGGAACCAGCTGCCAGAAAACATAGTTTCTGCTGGCTCTGTGAACACATTCAAAAATCGTCTCAATATATTTTGGATTACGATCCTAGTAATTCTATGTCCCTAACTCCTTAAGGCTAATGTATGATTGAAATAAATGCTCGTGACATAAACGCCTGTGCGTGAGTGATATGTGTGTACATGACTAAATTGACTTACGTGGTTAAGGTGTACGTACATGACTGATGGATTTACTTTAGACGGCATGGGACTTCGGTATTGAACCAAGAATGGGCCAAACGGCTCGTTCCTATTGCCTTATTCTATGCTATTCTATTTTCACGAATATATAAATACATGGAACAAAACCTAATACACGTTCAAAACTTTTTCTTCAAAATAATGCAAGTGAAACCTTAAATAAAATGAGCATTAGTTCCGGAATCTTGTTTTATGGAACATTTGTGAATTATTAACTTCGGTAATACAGCTGTTTTATTAGCTCTATTATCAATCTGTCATCCTATGCATATCCCATCGTCCGTGATAGCGATCTTCCATTGTCTCAAGACTATGGTGAAATCTTTCACCCTGCTGTGCGCCTGCAAGCGAAGACTACAGTCATGACCTGCTACGCCTGTCATTTGCTTCCCTGATTCTTTAGATCTTTAGTTAGCTGCGATTGAAGACAAAACCTGAATGTTTAGCTTTGTAGCAGCAAAATAACAGATAGGTTGACGCAAAAGGTAAAAGAATATTCATTGCAAGTCGTGACAAGTTTGGATATTCAAATTTGATGCAACACAAAACCAATTCAGACTTATTTTAGCAAACATAGTTTTTAGAGAAGAATCAAGAAAGTTCAGCAAATTTTTCCTGTGCCTTCAGTGTGAGATGACACTTTTTCGAATTTACCATCAAATGCATTTTGGATCCAATCAAATCGGCTCATGTCTCATCTTGAAGAAAATATTTTTTTAAATTTTCCCCTAAGCTTACTAATTCTTAATTTTAATTGGTTGGATTACTTCAAAATTTAGTTATTTTTCTATGATGACCTCTTCCAGACATGAAAACAACTCACATGAGTTGTGTTTTACATTCATCAACCATACATTACCTTTCTTCAGGAAAGCTTGAATTTTTGAAGTTAATGTAAGAACATATGTATTTTTGCGTTAATAATAATATATTGAAGTCACTAAGCTTGTCAAGAATATCTGAAAAATAACAAATTTTGGAAAACCAATTTTCGTTTTGGAAATCTTTCACCAAATCTGCGTTGTTACCAGATAAAAATAACATGACTTAAGTTTTTTAAAGCGATCAGCCTTCTTAAAGACCGACCTCTTAAAAGCCTTCGAATGTCAGTCTGAAGCAGCTGGGAGTCAAAATTTGAACCCATTTCTTTGCACAAATCTGTAAAGAGCCGAGTATTAAGAGCACAGATTTTGCTGTAATTAATTATATTAACTGAATCTTGTCACACTACACACAATTCTTCGTTATTGTTTTTCGTTTCTAGCACCTCCCAATGAATCATGCAATGAGTGAAGGTTATACCTTCATTGCATACAAACCTGACGTCATTCTAGAAACCCACATTCTTCCTTGTCATTGCTATCCATACCTTCCCCCTACCCTTCCCCACATGATGTTGGGGGTGACTCAGTCTCTTCCTAGCTTAGCTGCCGAAATGGAAGAAAACATTGAAAGTGAATCGCGTGTGTTCGAATGCCTGTCCGGCACTTGCACACCACTACGTACAGAACGACAAGTGGGAGAGGTGAGCTGGCGAAACTCGAAATCTAGCCAGTGTCCGAACACTCGAAGCCACCAGTCCGAACACAGTCGTATCATAGAAAAAAAATCATCCCATCTCGGAAACACTCGTCACTGGGACTAGTTAGAGTAGTCTAAAGGTCAAAATATATTAGCACCAATCGATTGAGTACGGTTAATACTTCTAGAAGTAGGTTAGTGTGAATTTATATTGCACGTGTTTACCGCGTAATTGTAATGTAAACAAGACCTCTTTTTTCTAAAACCCCTGGATACAGCGATAGACGCTGTGGCGAAGTGACTGCAACGGTGGGCCACTTAGGTAAGGTTCTGTAAATTTTATAGTGCCTTCTAGTGATAATGACTGTACCAATTTACAGTGCCCTCCAGTGATAATGACTGTACGAAGTGAAGATTTGCACCGGCTAGGCAATCACTTTCAACGTTTTGAGGAAAAATGAATAATAACAATATGATTTAATATTAATTTGCTATTGGCATGACAAAATACATTGCTGAAATACATCCTAATCAATGAACATGTTAACAGAAGGCTTGCTAGCGCCAGAGCAGTCAGATTCTTATGCAACAGAAACTATGTTCAACCGGGCTGGAGGGTGCGGAACTGAACGTCTGACGTAATGTGACTGAGTTTATGTTTCTACGACTGAACAAATTTATCCACCTCTGCCGTAATTATTGCGGCTTAACTGCCCAAGACGCATGTATATTCAACTTTATTGATAGTCAACCACTTATTATTAGTTGACATTAGTTTCAGTGAAGTTTTCCTCATAGTTTAGCTTAGAATTAAATCTAGTGCTTTTACATTTTGCAGTTAAGTTGAAACAATGGTTAAATGTGTGTAGCTCCGAAGCAAGGAGTTAATATCTCGGAAGTTCCAACGTTGCTAATGCTGGGTTATAAAACCCAGTTCTTAGTATAGTTTGCAGTTTATATATGTAAATTACTGTACATGAATGTGGTATAGTGTATTAATTCACTATATATACCATGTATAGATAACTATATACATATTTAAGTCGTTCGTTTGACCTAAGTCGGGGCTGAAAAATCAAGCAGTTGTCGGCAACTCTGCAACCGAACTACACGACGCAGCCTGTCCTGTCTGCACCTGTAGTTGATGCACACGGCGTGTGAACATCATACGTACATGTCTACGAGCTTGCGTACATGTGCATTGAAAACCGACATGAACGTAGCTTTTTTCACCTTTACATAGCTTCACTTACATACATCTTAGTGCCGCGCGAAATGTGAGTTTGAAAGAGCTCCTACGAATCTCTTCGTAAATTTTGTATCTCTAGAAAGTTGTTTTGATGCAATTTTTTGCGGTAGCGGTGAGAAAATTCGGCCATGTGTTTTCGAAGAAATTCTAACTCCTATTACAATATTTCTTTATCGTCTTAACAAGGCATAAAATACTCGTAAAACAATAATTTGTAAAATATTTGCATCGCAATGCTATTGCATTTCACAAAGGTGAAGTGTCCCATCAAGCCAGAATTATATAGTATTGAAACCTAAAAAAAAATATCCAATACACTTGTTTGCTGTATGATCAAAGTGAAATTATTCATTCTGCTTCATGGCTAAAAATATCATATAAAGGTCCATTTTGGTGACTTATTACTTCTATGTAGAAAATTCAAGTTAAACATGCACTTAATAAACGTATTAAATGAATCGTTTAGATAAATAAAGAAATAGATGACTTTAGGATAAAATTTAGCATTGTTATTAGTTGGAGATATGTGTAAAAATATGGATGAATATATAAAAGTTACATAAAAAAAGAGAAATTGTTTTTCTGTTTACATGGTCATCGAAATTAGATATGAAACATAGATTTTATATATTAAACGTATCATTTTTAATGGGACTTTTTCGGGGTGGGGGTGGACAGCTATTACTTAATCACCACTAGGGGTAGACATTAAAAATGGTTAAAGACCACTGAGGTAGAGTTTCGGAGCGGAAGGGTGTGATAAAGAAAGACAAGCAGAACGAATTATTTGCTTTATTTTTTATGTTGACGACTGAGTGAGCTGCAAAAATTGTATAAATGTTGTCATGCAACCTTAAGAATAACTGAGTGAAGCTTCGAATTGTTTTCACTAATGTATACTAGGCTAAACTTGTGAAGATGAACAATTGCAACAAAAATATTGAGGTATATCTTCCACATTTAAAGTTATATGAATATATTTCCTGTGTTTGAGTCTGTGCATGTGCCTGTCTGCGATTGTGGTTTACCTTGCTAATGTTATAATAGCATAGTGGTGTATGTGTGTGTTTGTTTCCGTCTTGAGGGTATGTTTGTATCCGTGGTGATTGCTGAATGTGGTTGGGAGGCGTTTGTGTTGGAACTTATGTTTCTGATGGTTTTATAGAGTTTGCTAAAGTTGGTCTTGTTGTCTAGTGATTTGACGAAATTTTTCCAGTTTTCTGTTTGCTTTTTAGTAATTTGTGCCGTGATTTGTTCGTTCAGATCATGGATGTGTCGTGTGGTTTGGTGAGTGGGTGGAGTGGGTGTATTTCTAAGATTGGTACATTCTCTGATTAGCCTATAAATTTAATGTGTGAAGTTTGGGTTATGATGCTGTCTGTTTCCTTTGGGAATGTGGTTTTTATCAGCTTCTGTGATAATAGCTTTGAATTCTGCTACCGTTTGATTGATGTCATTTATGAGGTTGGTGTTGAGTGCTGCGGAATGTTGTTCTGTTTGTTCGGTGAACCTTTCCCAGTTAGCTTTTTGTAGTTCGTGTGTGTTTGTCTGGGATGGGTGGTGAAGTCCTTGCCAGTGTGTACTGTAACGATAATAGGGAGTTCGTTTTTTTCTATAATAATATGTACCTTATCAAGATCAAAAATCCACCAATAGCATTCGCACTTATACGAGTATGCGCAGTATTTTTTATTATCATATTCGTATTCTTCATTTGCCCCGTCTTTTCCTTGTGACATCAGAAGAATCGTTGTTTTTAAATTTTAAGTTGAACAATAATAAACTATGAACTAATTTGGAACGTAAAATGTGCATTTCATCATGTACAAATACATGTGTATGAAGGACGGTTATGACTTTTTCTCTGTTCGATGGCCATATATGCAAATAAATTAATTATTGATGTTAATGTGATATGTAAAATCACATTAACAATAACATTATGTAAAATCACATGTCAAATAAATAAATGCATGCTGCACACTTCGCCTATATGGTAAGACCATTATTTTTGCATACGCGAATTATACTTCTGGTACACTGAATTTTCTCTCAAGCAAATTTATTCATTATCTTTTTTCCTCATGCACTGCACTTTCTATGAAAGAAAAATAGGAATAACTTGCAGAAAGCAACTCTATTCAGAAGTTTTAAATTTCTGCCTGGTGACATAATAGCTCCGATTAGTGAAAATAGCCTTAAAAACAAGCGTCTACATGTAAAATGAGTTAAATGACAGATTTGGTGATTATAAATTGAAAATTGTGAATAGAATTGACAGTAGTATATTATTTCGTCTATTAGTCTGGTCTGATTTCCCATGTCGGCTGAACAGTCAAGCAGAGGAAACAGGTAAAAATTCGAGGAAATTGCTAAATGTTCCTCAAAAATTGCATGACGAAATGCAAGTCCTGCAACGCTGTCACGTACGACAATGAAATACTTCTGAACACATGGATATGTTTGACCAGGAGAAATACGTTTCACAGAGTTAAATTTCCATAAAAAATTATGTCCATATTCCAACATCTGGAGGTGGGAAAGAATATTGAATGTGAATGTTCAGTTATTAATGGTACCTACATTTAATAGAAATCCCAAGGTAACCGACCTTAAAATTTGTAGTGCAATTCTGCTGCATAAGTTATTAACAAAAATTACAAACCTAAGCTATGTTTTACCCGTGATGAGTCAGAACTGCTTTGGGTGAAATTGCCAGTGCTTTCATATTTTACTGTAAAGAGCTTCCTCAGTTTCAAGTTAGTAAGGATACAGTAACCCTGCTTTTGGGAAATAGCGTTGCTGCACCCGACAAAGTGAAATCTCTGTTACTACGTATCGCTCAGAAAACCTGACCATTGGTGAATGGTGAGAACAAAGTTTACAAGTAATAAGGCGCATTAATGAAAAAGTTCAGGTCACAAAGAATGAATACATTTCTTGAGTAATGTAAATGTAGCGCCACGTTGATCAACTGGTGAACGTATCCGCTTCCGAGCGGAAAGTCCCGCGTTCGAATCCCGCTCCCGTTGCCTCATTCTTTCGTATTTATTCTTTTCACCCGTCCTGACACAATTTTCACAGAGATCTCGACAACAAAGTCATATTCTAAACAAGCCTCTGCATTTGATATACGTTTCACTGATCTGTATCCTCACATACAAGTGTCATTTATGGTAAGTACTCCAATATTCCTCCTACAACGTTGAAGGTAATATCTGTTTGTGGAAGAAATAGCATTAATACTCATTTAGTGTTGAAATTCATCGTTCAGTCTTGACTTTTAACACGTAGACAATAACGTAACTTCATGGTTAAGGAACAAACTGAAGGTAATAGTGGTAAATTCTACTATTACCTTCTATATACTTTTCATGGATAAATTAGCTAAACAATACACTTTCAATCATTAACAATAATTTAAATTCAAAGATCTTATATTTACGGTTTCAGTATCTAAATGGAAAATTTTGACAGTGTATAATAATAAGGTACCGTGTAATTCGAATTGTTTTGTTGTACATAACCATTTCATTAGTTTACTAGATTCAATGATAATATATTTTTGCTCCTACACTTTCAACATTATCAGTTATTGTGTTGCCATTGATTAAATTAGCCGTGTAGTACACAAGCACGTTTCGACTCCATGCACACAAAAGGTAGTTCAAATAGCGATTCGACTTTTTTGTCACACCCACACCTGCACATTAGAAATTATTTTCACACATGCAATGACAATCGATTTTCCAATAGTTAGGCTCAGAATAAGATCGGCTATTGTTTTTTGTCGAACCTCAAATGTGAATAATCATGCAAGATGCAACCTCCAATAACTTTGTTTCTAAAGACTCATTGGTGTTCTTTCTGTCACCAGAATTTCTGAGTTGTTTTAAACCAAGAACCTTAAAGTAACGTCGGAGTATACATTTTAAAGTTTTTCTTGATCATTTTATTACTTATCACAATAGATGTAACAAAAAATACTTTAATATTCAGGAATTTCAAAATTTTTCAGGTTGTATTACATTCTGTATGTATCAACATTTTTGGTAAAGAATGGATTCAGTATTTGTTTTCCATTAGCTGAGATCCCAGTGTTAACATCCCTATAGTTACTATCAGAGAAGTTTTTCTGGTTTAAAAATACTATCACTGAAATTTAGGACGGTAAGACAGTACTTAAAGGTATGAGACAAAATTAAGTAAACCATAGAATTAAATTTTCTATAAAAATTGTTGCTTCATTACACAGAAGACAAACCCTAGTTAATTGAGTACGACATTGAAACCCTCACATTTTCTGCTGGGAAAATTGTTTCCTGCTTATACTCGTATGAACGACCGTATTTTTTTAAAACTGCTTTTTAAAATTAAAAGAAGTGCTGGCATTCTTATATTTAATATTTAAAGTACACAGAGATATTTAAAGTATACCAAACTATTGATTGAGCTGCAAAATAATTAATTTATTTGGACTAAAATAATTACACCAGAAGGAGGAGGGGCGGGACCTAGCCCTCTCGAGCAACCAATCGCAGAGCAGCTTTAAAAGACACTTAGGTAGAGCTGTGCTCGCAAAGCAGGGCAAAAGTACGCGTTCGGCAGAAAATCTAAATGAGACTACTGTCGAGTAGTCTACTTTAGCTGTTCCGTGCTGTCGCTGACACAGCGATAACAGAGGCGATTTCGATCCAGTAGTTTACTTTATATTTTTTACGAGAAAAAATGCCAGTAGTCCACTAATGCTGTCCACCCTTCAATTAAGAGTAGGTTAAGCGATAGGAGTGGAGTGTTCTTTCAGTGAATTTTGTTGTGCCCGCGTGTACTTAAGATGTGTCGTTAGATGGAACAGTGTTTCAATTCCGCAACCACTCGGCATTGTGTGATTTAAATAATTATTGTGAGTAGAATTGGTCGATTTGAGGAAATAAGGCTACTCTGAGTTATAACAAATTTACGTGTTTTTCATGTGTTTTTTCGTGTGTTTTCCCGTAAATTTTAAGCTTATTAACTGTGTTTATACCCTTCTTGTGTTGGTCTCATCAATGCATAATATAGTATTCATGTCAGAGGGTTTGGATTCTTTCAATTTGTGATATCTCTCTCTCGTTATGAAAAACTTCATTGCATTCAATTAACTTGCAATGTGTATGCGATACATTCACCTTGTAAAAATTCAATTAATGCTCGTAATTATTACATATTTATCCTGTAACCATGTACAGAGAGGGAGAGAGAGAGAGAGAGAGAGAGAGAGAGAGAGAGAGAGAGAGAGAGAGAGAGAGAGAAAGAGAGAGAGAGCACGTATCGCCACACTTCATATCCCAATCACAGAACGCAACTCATTGGAAAATTATTTTTTCAAGTTTTATTATCCACTATTCTCAATAACGATGGTGGAGGAATATACTCCAACTGTCTTTCACACACGTATCTAATTTCAGGTAAAGAACTTTAGAGCTTATGAAGACCGCCCGTCAAACTTACGAAAATGCGAAAAATTTCAGAAGACTCAAATTACACTACAATTCAACAGCTCACATTCAAATTTTGAAAAGAATTTTTCCATCATGTTGTAGAGCTCATATCATAAGCCAAATCTGCAAACGACGTCGTTCATTTATGCAGTTGCGAAGACGTCGTAAACACGCTCTAGCTGATTCTTTTTTAACAATGAACGACAACTTGTTGAAACTTCTTTCGTATATTTTGATAGGTGCCCTTCAAAATAATACTGAGCAATTTTGTGAAAAGTTTCTTACGATAGTGGTTAGTTGTCATCACTGACATTGCAGTCTACCATTGCGTCGGTTATATTGGCAGCTGGTTATACTGGCGCCTAGGAAACTCCGGTGGTTGGTGTAGGTATATTGGTTAACTTCCTGAATGGTATTCGATTCTACTTGCACAACAAGGTTCTGGAAAACTTTAGGCTTGTCTGCTTTCTTACGTAGATTGTGTTTTTATGAATGTGAAATAATTACTTTTGACATTAATCAATTCGTAATATTTAAGTTCTTTTTTGACTGCAATTGTCGTAATAGTTCTAATATATTTTTTGACCATAATATCTCTTTTCATTTTCAATAACGCACACGTGCACGTCCCTTAAGTAATTAATTCCTTTGAGCTTCAGAGCAAGTTTTCTGCTGCTTAATCACTGCAGTTTATAAAAAATGATTCCGAAATCTTTTGCGATTGCTGTACTGGTATGTCAGAATCAAAATCTTATCTTCCAAGTGTAGTGGATGCATGCTCAGTGCTACACTGCAGGAGCAAGGGAAAGAATCATCACTAACTTCATTTGCACTTATTTTTTCACAGCTGAAAAAATCGGATCATTTGTATCACCCGTATTGAACGTTTTTCCATATCCTCATCGATTATTTCTTTCTTAGTCAGATGTTTGTTTAGTTTGAGAAAATGCTACACCATATGAAAATTCTGCGTCTGCATCTTTAGTATGTTTGTTCTACCCTCCGGTCAAAAACTCTAATTTAAGGAAATCTAAACTCTATTTTAGAAATATTGATTATCTCTAGCCTAGAGATACTACATTGTTGCCTCGGTAATATTGGCTAAGCATTTACTCATCAATACGTGTCACTTCAATATTCTTCGTTTAAGCACCTATTGTATTGTTATTCATTTTCATTTACGTTCAATGTTCAGTAGCTCAGAATTAGCCACATATGAAAACATCATTTGGGTTCCTAAATTGTCAGTATTTGATATTAACCTATTTTTTTTTCTCAGAACACAAGTACACCCAGCCATATCGTGGAAAACATCTATTATTCAATCACATAAATTAGTGCCAAATAATAATGATGACTAATATTGATTATCACTGCATAAACTGATGCCATTCAAAAACTAACCTACTAGTAGAAATACAAATATTAACTAAGTTCTATGAATATCATTAGCAATGATGAAATTCCATAAAACAGCCAAAACCTTATCAGCAATAGCAGAGCCGGCCTATACTTCTGCAACACTAGCACAAGCAGCATCAACAGTACTGGTCTGTAGCGCCTACCTCTTAAATTGGCATCACCAGTCACATTACGGAGAACATGGGGTTTCTCAAGCGATTTGTTGGTTTGCCTGCTTGCCAGGTCTCTCCCCTAATTGAGCGCGTGGCTAATTACCTTACATTAGTTTACTGTGAGGAGTGCCTTATCGTGATTGCAACAAATGGAGATGAAACCTGGTATTAGTTACGTTCAATTTATTTAGTTGTGGGATTGACATGTGCATTGTAGTAATTTCGAATCCCCAATAAATTTCTGTGAATTCCTGTTCAGTTATGTGTGTTCGTCTGACCTCTGATTTATTCATAAAACCAGGTCCCGGGAATGGCCGAGCATTACGGTTCTGCGACCTCAATCTCCCAGTAGTAGTGAGACAAGACTCAGTGTTGTAAATGATAGTTTATTGCTGTTAAAATTTGACTGTAGTTTACTATTTATTAAAGTTTCATGCGAATGAACCATGCATGGAGTCATCTTGTAGGAAAGAAGATATACAGTGATATTTTTTTACCGAATTTCCATGTAAGAATAAGAAAGCAGTTTTGATACTTTTTGAAGGGCTATCATCTACAAAGTTGACCCCTGTTAATTATGGTGTTATGTGAGTTATTTAAATTTAATTTTTGTATATCTCTCATTAAACAGGTGACCAAATTAAATGTGCAATTTGGAAATACACCTTTTATCTATTTAAATGAAGTAAAATTAGTCAAATGTAAACTGTTTGTTAAATGTTCCCAGTGAATTTAGAGAGATATCTTTCTGACAGTTAAGTTTTCAGAAATAACTATTAAAGCGCCAGCTATTTCGTAATTGGTCGCTACTGAAACATTCATGTGGATACTGAACAGACGTTCAGCGTAGCAGCTCTAGTAACGAATTGTGACTGAGCGTTGCATGAATAATAACTCAAAATGAACGAATAATAATCCATTAGGGCACTGAAAACAAGCATCACGAGATGTCTCAGCGGTGAGTTGCCTTGATCACCAATTTTACAGACTTCTTTTTGCATGACTGATCACAAGATTGGCTTGTCTTGTAGTCGTACGGTTGAGTGGATGCAAAACAGATCAAGACTTTGACGTGTTTACATAACGAGTTTAATTAATTTCTTCCTCAAGAATTTACATGGTCGAGCAGAATATCATGATCGTAAATATTAGTTCGAATAATGATGGAAATATTGTTTATTCATATTTTCGAAGTCAAATATGTTGACCATCCTCGTAGACTTGAATTCTACCTGGTAAAAAATCAGTCAATTTCTCGAATTAAGTTTTGTTTCAGGTTGAGCAGGATCTTGAAATCCACATGGTTGAAAATTGACCACGATTTTTGACCTTATCTGGTTACGAACTAACCATAATACACTGCTGGTGTCAATGGATATAAATTTAAACTAATGAATGGAGACTTTGTTGCTAACTCAGTTTTACCGTGTTTCTCATTAGCTCGGTTATTCGTGCACGAATAATGACTACTTTACATTATACATGATGGGTTGATGGAATGACTTTTTCTATCCGGAAAATTCTATATTAAATGATTTCTTACTCCTACTTTATCTTCCGTCTCTAAAATCCTTTTTACACACTGCATTCTATTCCTCATTTTCTTAACCACAATCACTAGAGATAAATTAGCTCATCTTACAATAGAATATCTTTCTATGAATCGTTTTTCTCTGGACAAGCTTGGCTGGAAAACTATTCACAGCTGCTGAGGAGGGAGTGTGACCATACTGCAATGAGCAGTGAAAGGATATACTGCACTCAGAACTCACACGTATCTTGCCACTCGCGCCGCAGAACCTGCTACGTTAAGAGAGGGTAATCAGCGCCATCTCATAGCGTGTAATCTTCAAATCGGATAGCACAGTGGCATCATAAGCCGCCGCGGTAGCGTTACGAGATATATTTGTTGTTATTCTTTGAAGAGACTAAAATTCTATTACCAGTGAATTAAGAAGACATCAGATAAAAATTATTTATTTTACTTCGTTCACAGATTGAGCCGTGAATAATTTGCTAAATCCGGCAAGTGAGGCCAATCTACTATGCCTGTTTATATTCGATGAAGAATACAATTAATATCACTAATGCAATGATTTAAGCAGATTCGATAAACTTTTTACGCCTCTTTCAAAGAAAAGTAGGAGATTGATCGATTTTGTGACAAGGCGAATCAAAAATGAGTTTTTTTTAAAACGCTTCATCAATGCAAGACAACATTCGTACAGAAGACTCAAATGTTACCAAACAGAACCCATCGTCAAGAACCTATCCACGCCTGCAGGGCTGTTAAGCGAACGATAAAATTTACGAAACGAAATAAAGAAATTACAGTTGTAGCCCGAGCAAAAAATAACCCAAAGAGCTTTTACAAAAATATAAACGACAGACGACTCAAAAGAGACACCATTGGGCTACTGATCGATTCTGACAACTCAACCCAACTCAAAAATCGCCTAGACCAATTTTGGATTACAAACCCCTCCAGTATTACACAGTACTAACCCTATGTCGCTAACTCCTCAGGGCTAGTGCATGATTGAGATAAATGCGCGTGACAGAAATGCCTGTGCGTGAGTGAAATGCGTGTTCATGACTGAATTGACTTACGTGGGGAAGGTGTACGTGCATGATTGACGGATTTACTTTAGATGGCATGGGACTTGGGTATCGACCTACGAATGCGCCAAACGGCTCGTTCCTATTGCCTTATTCTATTCTTATTCTATTATATTCTAACTTACATTTTCATAGTTGTTAGTTTCGATCATTTAACATGATTTCCCACCGAACATATATATATATATATATATATATATATATATATATATATATATATATATATATATATATATATATATATATATATATATATATATATATATATATATATATATATATATATATATATATATATATATATATATATATATATATATATATAGACACACTTTCAATATAGTTATTTTGATTGTTAATCATCCTCATTCATTTGACAAATTACACGTTTGGATCAACTATTCGGATACATCATTGACACCATCAATAATATTGTAGCTTGGCAAGTAATTTGCCTCGAGAATTCAAATGTATAAACTTTTTTGAGGTAGAAAGGTAGAAGGAAATTAGAATTTTATAGAATCTTTAATAGAATAGGTTACGCTATATGTTTTTAGCATTAAAATCTGATCCACTGAGAATACTTACAATCTTGTGCAATTGTTAATAAAGAAAATTCTGTGCAGGATTTCAAAGGAGAACAGCTTTTTATTTTTTGTATATTACTCCCGGAATGGTACTAGTTTTGGCGTAGAACGAACATGCTTAGTGTGTGTTTTACAAACTTTGGGAGAAAATTCAAAGCGAATAATAACGAAATGTGAAACATTCCAGAATAATTCATGCCAGTATAAATTATCTCTGTAGTGGCTAAGGAACATGAAAATTAGTATCTCCCTATAAATTCGCACACGTACTGAGTGAGTTGCGTGAAATGAAATGTTTCAGTTTAGCGATACGAAAAAATCTAGTTAATTCTGTATTGAGCAGGTAGCATGTTTTCTCTCAATTTCCTAATTTTCGATCAATGCAGCTTTTCTAAGGACAACGCATTGTTCCGTATGAATAAAATCCATTATAAATCTTAACCAGCCTGGGTTGATCATTTTTCGCTAATAATTAAGAATTGAGTTTCAATCTCCAATAGTTACGTTTCGGTAAATTTTGATAAATTGTAAAAATAAGGAAAGCACTATAAAAATCTTCGTACATGTCTAAATTCATTAATTAATCACAAACTTCACAAAAGCTGGAAACGTGAATACAGGGTGCAGCAAAAAAGCATGCACGGTGAAAATCTATCTTCAAAATTCCATGTTCATCAGGTTTTGAACGTTTTTCCATGAAAATGATACTAAAGTTATTATCTTACGTTCGAATTTAGTACAATGTTTGCCAAAAAACTGTACGTGTCCATTATGTGACTTTCGTGGAGCGATTAAATCATTTTAGAGGAGTGGCCAATCCCCAAGTAATTTTTTTGTGGAAAAAGTGGAAATGACTGTATTAGAAGATTCTGAAGCACTTGAAATATATTTTCAGTTGCGGTTTCATAGCAAATTAATATCTGTCGCACTCAGTGATGAATTCAAAAGCTTATTTAAAACGTCCGAGAAAAGCTGCAACAAAATCCCTTTCAACGTGGAAGAAAACTACAACTCTAATCCAATGTTGGACGTGGATCAATGAAGAGTCTTTTCTGTCCAGACACGCATGTACCCGTCATTGGTATCGAAGTGAAATTTGCACAGCTTGCAAATTTCAGTCTGGTGTTGAATTCGAGGTAGAAATAAGGACCTTAATAGATCGAATCACATCCTTTATTCGGCAAAAAACTCACTTTAGGTTAGAAATAGTAAAGCTTATCATCTAGCACTCAAAAATCGTCATAAGCTCATCGAACTAAAATTTAGCAATGAAGAGTGTTGCCATTATTTCATCATAAAATGGGTCAATCAGTCTCAACCTCGCGCTTCATATTTCAACCAAACATGCTTTCTTCTAGGATTGACCGATGTATTTAAAAGTGATACATGTAAATTACTGTTCTATGGAATTATGACATCTTATGTTCTCAATGACATTGTATTGGGTTTCAGAATTTAGTTTATTTCGATCAGAAAAATTGTAGTTTCTACTGAACTCGTATGATTATCTAGTACGAATAGCAATCCAGCCAATACAAAATAAAATCTAGTCGTATGAGTCTGTTGTTCAGCCACAACGCTGATGTTTATTATTGTAGTCAGTTTGTAGAAAGATTTTGAGTTTAGGATAGTAATATTAATAAATGTAATATTCATGATATGTATGTATGTACATAATAACGATCACCCTAATTAGAAAAATGAAAATTATGTTTACTACAAGGTCATATATGATGCAACCATGGGTTGCATATTTTTGACCTATGGTTGAACCTTCATAGTCTAGATTCAGATACCCAAATGCATAGAAACAGGAGCGTATCTTTGAATTATACGTCACAAATCACAACTTTTCTCGTTATAGGGATCCGTCAATGGCTATGGCTGCATTTGTAAATACTCCATTCTGAACAGAGAAGCGAGATAGCTGTACTCAATGGTACCGGACTAAATTTTTTTCAAGCATTCAATGTTGAAAATGGATATATATATATATATATATATATATATATATATATATATATATATATATATATATATATATATATATATATATATATAGAGAGAGAGAGAGAGAGAGAGAGAGAGAGAGAGAGAGAGAGAGAGAGAGAGAGAGAGAGAGAGAGAGAGAAAGAGAGAGAGAGAGATAGATAGATATATTTTATAATGGAATATTGCTCCCATAGAATTCATTCAAGTTGTGTCTTAAGTGACAATGTTTTGGTGAAAATGTTATCGATGTTTGTTAGAAACTTGTTCTTTGCATCAAATAACATTAGTTAAGTAATTATGACTCAAAATTGAAGAGTGGACAGCAATGGTGGACTACTTGCATTTTTCCCCGTGGAAAATATAGAGTAGACTACTGGATCGTGGTCGAATCTGTCATCGCTGTGTCAGCGACAGCATAGGACAGCTAAAGTAGACTTCTCGACAGTAGTCGCCTTGACCTATCCTGCCGAACGCATATTTTTGCCCTGCTTTGCGAGTACAGCTCTACCTAGGCGTCTTTTAAAGCTGCTCTACGATTGGTTGCTCGAGAGCGCTAGGTTCTGCCCCTCTTCTTTCTGGTGTAATTATTTTAATCCAAATAAATTAATTATTATGCAGCTCAATCAATAGTTTGGTATACCTTCAATATCTCTGAGTACTTTGAATATTAAATATAAGAATACCAGCACTTGTTTTAATTTTAAATCGTAGTTTTAAAAAAAATACGCTCGTTCATACGAGTATATGCAGGATCAAATTTTCTCAGCAGATAATGTGAGGGTTTCAATGTCCTACTCGATTAAATAGGGTTTGTTGCTTCTGTGTAATGATGCAACAATTTTTATAGACAAGATAATTCTATTGATAACGTAATTTCGTCTGATACCTTTAAGGACTGTCATACCGTCGTCAATTTCAGTGATAGTTTTTTAAACCAGAAAAATTTCTCTGATAGTAACTGTAGCAATATTAACACTGGGATCTCAGTTAAAGGAAAACAAATACGGAATCCATTCATTTCTAAAAATGTTGATACACACAGAATGTAATACAACCCGATTAAATTTTGAAATTCCTGAATATAAAGTATTTTTTTCGGTACATCTATTATGATAAGTAATACAATGAACAAGAAAAACTTTAAAATATATATTCTGACGTTACTTTAAGGTTCTGAGTTTAAAATAACTCAGAAATTCTGGTGACAGAAACAACACAAACGAGTAGATAAAATCAGTGGTATTGGAGGTTGCATCTTGCATGTTTATTCACATTTGAGGTTCGTCAAAAAACAATAGCTGATTTTATTCAGATCCTAACAATTGGAAAAAAGATTATCCTTGCATGTGGCTTTTGTGTGCATGGAGTCGAAAGGTGTTTGTGTACAACACGGCTAATTTAATCAATGACAACAAAATAACCGATTAAGTTGCAAGTGTACGTGCAAAAATAAATTATCATTGCATCTAATACACTAATAAAATGGGTATGTACAACAAAACAATTCGAATTACTCAGTACCTTATTATTTCATACTCTCAAAATTTTCAATTTAGATACTGAAACCGAAAATATAAGATCTTTGAATTTAAATTATTGTTAATGATTGAAAGTGTATTGTTTAGCGAATTTATCTGTGAAAATTATATACAAGGTAATAGTGGAATTTACCACTATTACCTTCAGTTTGTTCCTTAACCATGAAGTTACGTTATTGTCTACGTGTTAAATGTCAAGATCGAACGGTGATTTTCAACACTAAATAAGTATTAATACTATTTCTTGCATAAACATATATTACCTTGAGGGTTGTAGAAGGAAAGTTGGAATACTTGCCATAAATGAAACTTTTATGTGAGGATACTGATCAGTGATATGTGTATCAAATACAGAGGCTTAATTTAAATCATGGCTTTGTTGTCGATATCATTCCGAAAATTGCGTCTGGACGGAGGGTAAGAAGAAAAAATAAAATAGAATAGGGCGATACAAGCGATCCGTCCAGCCCATTTTAATATCGGTACTCAGTTTCATCCAGTAATTCAAGCTGCGACAACCATAAGAGCTGCGGAGTTCAAACTGGGTCTTTCCGCTCGCAAGCAAATTCGCTCTCCAGTCGACCAAGCTGGTGGTAGAACACATTACTCGGGGAATGTTTTTGTTCTTCGTGACTCAAACTTTTTCATCATTGCATCTTATTACCTGTAAACTTCGTTCCACCATTCACGAATAGTCAAGTTTTCTGAGCGATACGTAGGAGCAGAGGTTTCACTTTGTCGGGTGTATCAACGTTATTGCCTAAAAGCAGGGTTACTGTATCCTTACTAACTTGAAACTGAGGAAACTCGTTTACAGTAAAATATGAAAGCACTGGAAATTTCATACAAAGGCGTTCTGACTCATCACAGGTGAAATATCGCTGAGGCTTGTAATTTTTGTTAATTACTTATGCAGCAGAATTGCACTACAAATTTTAAGGTCAGTTACTTTGTGATTTCTATTAAATGTAGTTACCATTAATAACTGAACATTCACTTTCAATATTCTTTTCCACCTCCAGATGTTGGCATATGGACATAATTTTTCATGGAAATTAAACTCTGTGGAACGTATTTCTCCTGGTCAAACGTATCCATGCGTTCAGAAGTATTTCATTGCCGTAAGTGACAGCGTTGCAGCACTCACAATTCGTCATGCAATTTTTGAGGAACATTTAGCAAATTCCTCGAATTTTTAGCTATTTCCTCGGCTTGACTGTTCAGCCGACGTGGGAAATCGGACCATACTAATAACTTGACGAAATGATATGCTACTGCGAATTCTATTCACAATTTTCAATTTATAATCAGCAAAACTTGTCATTTAACCCATTTTACTTGTGGACGCTTGTTTTTAAGGCTATTGTCACTCGTCAGAGGTTTATGTCACCAGGCAGAAATTTAAAATTTCTGAATAGATTTGCTTTCTGCAAGTTATTCGTATTTTTCTTTCATAGAAAGTCCAGAGCATGAGGAAAAACGATAATGAATAAATTCGCACGAAAGAAAAATTCTTTGCTCATAGGTAGAATTGGCGTATGCGAAAATAATGTTCTTCCCATATAGTCGAAGAATGGAGCATGCATTTATTTATTTGACATGTGATTTAACATAATGTGATTGTTAATTTGATTTAACACATCACATTAACATCAATAATTATTTTATTTACATACTTGGCCATTATACAGAAAAAAAGTAATAACCGTCCTTCATACACATGTATTTGTACATGATGAAAGGCACAGTTTACGTTCCAAGTTAATTCATAGTTTATTATTGTTCAACTTAAAATTATAAAAAAATACATCTAATGTCACAAGGAAAAGACGAGGCAAATGAAGAATACGAATATGATAATAAAAGTTTGTGCACTTTTAAGTGTGAATACTATTGGTGGATTTTACATCTTGATAAGGTACATATTATTATACAAAATAAACGAAGTCCCTATAATCATCACAGTACACACTGGCAAGGACCTCACCACTCATCGAAGGCAAACACACACGAACTACAAAAAGCTAACTGGGAAAGGTTCACCGAACAAACAGAACAACTTTTTGCAGCACTCAGCACCCAACCCTTAAATGATATAAATCAAACTGTAGCTGAATTCAACGCTATCATCACAAAAGCTGACAAAAACACATTCCCAACGGTAACAGAGAGCATCATAACTCAAACTTCACACATGAAGTACATAGACTAATCAGAGAATGTAACAATATCAGAAATACACCCACTCCGCGCACTCACCAGACCACATATACATGATCTGAACGAACAAATCACTGGAAAAATTACTAAAAAGCGAACAGAAAACGGGAAAAATTTCGTCGAATCACTAGACCAGAATAGGGACTTTAGGAAACTCTCTAAAAGCATTAGAAACACAACAAATTCCAACACAAACGCCTCCCAACCACATGCAGCAATCACCACTGATGTGAACATACCCTCAAAACGGAAACAAGCATACACATGCACAACTGTGCTAGCATTACCAAGGTACACACCACAATCGCAGACAGGGACACGCACAGACTCAAACACAGGAAATATATTCATTTAACTTTAAATGAGGAAGATATACCTCAATAAATTTGTTGTAATTGTTCATTTTCACAAGTTAAGCTCAGTATACATCAGTGAAAACAATTCGAAACTTCACTCAGTTTTTGCGTAAGGTTGCATAACAACATTTATAAACTTTTTCCTGGTCATTCAGTTGTCAACATAAAAAATAAAGAAAATATTTTGTTTTGCTTGTCTTTCTTCATTAAACCACTCCGCTCCGACACTCTAGCTCAGTGGTCTTTAACCATTTTTAATGTCCACCCGTAGTGGTGATTAACATGTTGCCTCCGATTGCCTGGCCGGTGTAAATCTTCACTTTGTACGCATAGTCACTAGAAGGATCTGAAAAAATTACAGAATCTAACCTAAGTGGCCACATACGTACCACTTCGGAGTCAACGTGTTAAAGAAGCTGTCCACCCCCGCCCCGAAAAAGTCTCAATGGAAATCTTACGTTTAATATTTAAAATCTATGTTTCATATTTCATTTCAATGATCATGTAAACAGAAAAAAACAGTTTCTCTTATTTTTATTTAACTTTTATATATCCATCAATACATTTACACATATTTCCAACTAATGGCATTGTTAAATTCTATCCTTAAGACATATATTTCTTAATTTATCGAAAAGATTCATTTAATACGTTTATTAAGCGCATGTTTAACCTGAATTTCGTACATGGAAGAAAAAAGTCACCAAAACAGACCTTTTTATTTTCAGCTATGGATAGCAGAAATAATTTAACTTTGATCGTACAGTAAACAAGTTTATTGGATATATTTCTTTTTAGGTTGAATACTATATATTTCTGGCTTGATGTGACACTTCACCTTTGTGAAATGAAACAGCATTGTGATGCAGATATTTTAGAAATTATTGTTTAACGTGCATTTTTAAGCCTTGTTCAGACGATAAAGAAATATTGTAATGGGAGTTAAAATGTTTTCCAAGACACATGGCCAACTTCTCTCACCGCTTCCGCGAAAAAATTGCATCAAAACAACTTAATAGAGATACAAAATCTACGAAAACATTTGTAGGAGCTCTTTCAAACTCCATTTCCCGCGGCAATAAGATGTAAGATGTAAACGTGAAAAGAGCTACGGTCGTGTCGGCGTTTTAATGCACATTTATGGGAGCTCGCAGACATGTACGTATGATGTTCACACGCCGTGTGCATCAAGTACAGGTATAGACAGAGCACAGGCTATGCTGTGTAGTTCGGTTGCAGCATGACACTGCTAGATTTTTCAGCCCCGATTTAAGCGAAACGAACGACTTAAATATGTATATAGTTTTCTATGCATGGTATATATAGTGAATTAATGCACTATACCACATACATGTATAGTAATTTACATATATAAACTGCAAACTATATTAAGAACTGGGTCTAAGATCCCAGCAGTGGCAACCCTGGAACTTCCAAGATGGTAACTCCTTGCTTCGGAGCTTCACACATTCAAACGTTGTCTCTACTTGACTGCAACATGTATAAGCACTAGATTTAGCTCTAAGCTGGACTCTGAGGAAAACTTCACTGAATATTAACTAATATTAAACTGTTGGCTGTCAATAAAGATGAATATACATTCGTTTTGGGCAGTTGCGCCGCAATAATTTCGGCAGAGGTGGATAAATTTGTATAATTATAGAAACATGAACTCAGTCACATTTCGTCAGACGTTCAGTTTCGCACCCTCCAGCACGGTTGAACATAGCTTCTGTTGTATAAGAATCTGACTGCTCTGTTGCTAGCAATCCTTCTGTTAACATGTTCATTGATTAGGATGTTTTTCAGTATAGTATTTTGTCACGTTAATTGCAAATTATTATTAAATCATATTAATATTATTCATTTTTCCTTAACACGTTGAGGTCCATTGTCTAGCTGGTGTAAATCTTCACTTCGTTCTATACAATTACACGGTAAATACGTGGAATATGAATTCACACTAACCTACTTCTAGGAGTACTAACCGTATATTTTAACCGCTCTAGCTAGTCCCAGTGACGAGTGTTGACGAGATGGGATGATTTTTTTTCTAAGATACGACTGTGTTTGGACTGGTGGCTTCGAGTGTTGGGACAGTGGCTAGGTTTCGAGTTTCGCCCGCTCATCTCTCCCACTTATCACTTTGTACGCAGTGGGGTGCAAGTGACGAACAGGCATTCGAACACACTCGATTCACTTTCAATGTTTTCTTCCATTTCGGCGGCTAGGCTACGAAGAGACTGAGTCACCCCTTCATCATGTGTGGAAGCGTAGGGGAAAGCTATGGGTAGAAATGACAGGGAGGAATGTGGGCTTCCACAATAATCAGGTCTGTATGCAATGAAGGTATAACATTCACTCATTGATGATTCATTGGGAGGTGCTTGAAACGAAAAAAATTAACGAAAATTTATGTGTAGTGGGAGAATATTCAGTTAATATAATAAATTATATCAAAACCCGTGCTCTTAATACTCTGTTCGTTACAAATTTGTATATAGAAATGGGTTCAAATTTTGAATCCCAGCTGCTTCAGACTGACATTCGATGGGTTTTAAGAGGTCGGGCTTTAAGAAGGCTGATCGTTTTAAAAGAATTAAGTTATGTTATTTTTATCTGGTAACGACTCAAATTTGGGGAAATATTTCCAAAACGAATATTGGCTTTCCAAACTTTGTTATTTATTTATCAGATATTCTTAACAAGCTGAGTGACTTCAATATATCATAACAAGGTGAAAAAACAAATGTTCTTACATTAACTTCAGAAATTCAAGCTTTCCTGAAGAAAGGTAATGTATGGTTGATGAATATATAACGCAACTCATGTGAGTTTTTTCCATGTCTTGAATAGTTCATCATAGAAAACTAACTAAATTTTGAAATAATCAAACCAATTATAGTTAAGAGCTTGGTAAGCTTAGGGGAAAATTTTAAAATATATTTTCTTCAAGAATCAGACATGAACCAGTTTGATTGGATCCAAAATGCATTTGATGCTATAGTAATAAAAGTGTCATCTCACACTTAAGGAACAGGAAGAATTTGCAGGACTTTCTTGATTCTTCTCTAAAAACTATATTTGCTAAAAACGTTTAAATTCGTTTTGCGTTAGCAACCAATTTGAATATCCAAACTTGTCACGACTTGCAATGGATACTCCTCTACCTTTGGCGTCAATATATTTGTGTGAAAGAGCTTTTTCGGCATTAACTAATCTCAAAATAAAACATCGATCTAGTTTAATAAATATTGAAACTGTAATCAAACCAACATTAACAAAAATAGAGCCTAAATTTGGCCTGTGTAAGAAATTGCAAGCGCATCAATCTCATTAATTAAATAGAAGTGACATTATTTAATGCCACTAATAGTATCTATAGACTTCTTGGGTCTACTGTATAAAATACAGACATTTTAAATGTTTTTTTTTGTACAGTATACCCCATCTTTTATAAACATTCAATTTTTCTCTTATATTCATATTTTATTCTTTATTTTCCTAAAGTTAAAAGGTCGAACAAAAATAAAAAGTGCTGGTTTTGCTGCTACGAAGCTAATCATTCAGGTTTCATCTTCTAGCGCAGCTAACTAAATTGAAAATCTAAAGAATCAGGGTAGAAGATGACAGGCTCCGCCCACTACGTAGTCCCTTCAGTGTTTGCTTGCATGCGTACGGCAGGGTGAATGATTTCGCATAGGATGAAAGTTTGATAAAAGAAATAATAAAACAATGGAAGACAATCTTAAGAAAATGGAAAATCGCTATTACGAACGATGGGAGACGCATAAGACGACAGATTGATAATAGAACTAATAAAACAACTGTATTACTGAAGTTAATAACTCACGAATGTTCCATAAAACAAGATTCCAAAACTAATGTTCATTTTATTTACGGTTTCACTTGCATTATTTGAAGAAAAAGTTTTGAACGTGTTCTAGGTTTTGTTCCATACATTTGTATATTCGTGACAATAAACTGTTTACAATCTCTGTTTTATTATATGATTCGTGCGAACAATATAAAGTGGGTTAAGACGGATAAATCGATGCATATTTCGCGAAAAAATAGAGGTGTTTGAGAAAATGGACGGCATATCTGAAATTAGCACTCAAAATATACGTTATAACAGCTCAAAAACTATCGCCACCTAAACAAGTGTTAGTCTGTGTATTGAGTGAATAATATAGGCCATATAGACTAGAGCAACCACTGAAAATTTGCTTTTAAATTCTATACACACGATTTAAGCTGAATAAATTGAAAAATGACGTTGGATATCCATTGTTTCTCGGGAGATATTTTTGTTGAATAAATTTTGTATCTCCTAGAATGTCATAGTTACAGCTTGAATGTGAAACATTTTTAAATTTGGCCTAAGATAAAGAAATTCTGGACTCTAAAATCATTGGTTGTCAGGTAATTTGAAGTAAGCACTTAAAACTAGGCTAAATTAGAACAAAAGGAATTATTTGATGCAAATAGCGGCCTAAGTTGAATTTCTTCAACAAAATCACGCACCTGAGTTTCGAATTGGACGTGAACAACTTGATTCGTTTTAATTCCAGTTGATAATACAAGAGTCATACACGAAACTAGGCATCATTTGTTAATGGCGTGGAAAATTAAATCAAATTTTAGATTTCAAAGAAGAAATTAGGCCTCAATATATTTGTGATTCGTATACCAAGAGAATATACAAATAATTATTTATCTCTAGCAAGATCATTTAGTAATAGTGATAGAATCATGCGATAGGAACGAGCCTTTTGACTCTTTCTTAGGTCGGTACCAAAGTCCTTGGCCGTAAAATAATTCTATCCGCCAATGGTCATGCACAAAAAGACCAGGGTAGTAGAGTCTCGAAATCGTGTCTTTCTCATCGCAAGCGGATTCGTTCACCAGTCGATCATGTTTGATTACGTTGGAGGATGAAATAACACGCATAAAAGTAGTCGACAAAAGAATATCAAAAAATGGTATGCTGGGAGTTGAACGCCAAGTATCAGGTTGCAACGAAAGTTCAGTCAATTTTTGGAGCGAAAGTTTTGTCCATTTTTTGGCTGGAATGAAAATTCAGCGAAACCAAGATTTATTTTATCATTGGCATAGTCAACATTGTCACTAATGACTTCTTTCCACCGCTTTATATTTTTTTTATGCCTCTGTCATAGAATTCACTTGATTTGACTCAAAAAATATACTAGCTTCATTTCAACCTCTTCTTTTAAAGTAAGCATTTGTCCACAAGGATGATTCTGTAGGCTTATAAAGAGATTTTAATCTGTAGGAACAAGATTGAGAGATCATGGTGGGTGAATCAAAACTTCCCAACAAAACTGTTCAATGAGATTCTTCGTCCCTCTTAAAGTGTGGGGTCTGGCATTGTCATGGTGCAGGATCACTCCTCTTCTGTTTACCGACCAAGGTCGTATTTCCTTAAGAACAGTCTTCAAACGGCATAGTTTTTGGCAGTACACTGCACACGTTATGGTTTGATTGCCATGTAACAGTTCATAATGAACAATTCCCTTTATGTCCCACCACACACAGAAATTTTTTCAGCTGCAGACTAAGTCGAAGCTGTGGAATAAGGTTGAAATTACGGCCGAGCCACAGTCATTTACGTTTAACACAATTATACGGTAACCATTTCTCACCTCCGGTAACGATTCTATCTAAGAATTGGGTTTTCAGTTGAACATAACGTAGTACGACAAAAGTTCACACATTGTTGGAAATTGTTCTCTGAAATATCGTGCAGAATCCATTTTCCAGCCTTGGAGTCTTTAACAATTCTTCTAATTTCATGATATATGTTCTTACAGCTCACGGTCAACTTTTTGCTCGTTGTTGTAGTAGTTTTGAAAGAATCATCAATGGCAGCCAGCAAAAAGTTCTTCAAAACTGAGTCTTTTTGAGCATCATTTTCTTAGCTCGTCCTTATGACTAAAGGCTCCTTTTTTAAAATGTGAAATCATCTTCTACATCTCTTTTCAATTACCAAATAATTTCTGTATGTGTTTGTGAGCGATCTTGCTGCTGGACTTGCTGCACTGCCCTTTTGAAATTCATGTAGCAAAATATGTCTGATGTGTGCATTGCTTTGAGTGTAAATTTGGGTCAATAATATGTATTATAATAATTATCACAAAATCTGAAAGTGTATTTAATCTTCAAGGGATATCGATAGCCACACATATGTGCGATTAATATAATCGTGCATTAAAATTATAAATCAAGAAACGGATAAAACTTACGTTAAGACCAATTGTAACCTAAAATGATGTATTATAAACTGTAAAACAAGTTTTTTGCATCTTATTTGCAGTTATGAGCCGTCCATACTGTAAATGTTGTTTCAACAGTAACAAATAAATTTATATCAGCTCTAATATCATATATTTTATTTTCCGTTAATTTTCAAGCCTCAAGATTAGTCAGATGCACGTGCTACGAGATTGTTTACAATGACTTTTTTTTACAAAAAACAGTAAAAAAAAATAATTCAAATGTTTTGAGCTCGATATTAATATTAAGAAATTTACATTTGTTACCCACAAAAAAGAATGGTGCACAATTTTCTTCGACGAAAACACATCCAATCATAAGTGACAACAAAAACATCAACCAATCACATCGGTTCTCATAAACGGATTTGGTACGCTAGGAGTAGTCCACTTCAACTGGGCAGCATCGCTGCAGCCATGAAACTGGTGAACTGGACTACTGCAAGTAGTCTACTTCACCTCGACGCCAACGCAACATGGTCATACGAGAAGACAAGACTAGAGGACAGTAGTCTACTCTCGCTCTGCGATCCTGTTTTTTGCAAATGTGTCGAGTAGTCTACTAATGCTTTTCACCATTCAATTGTGCTTCGTACATGAATATTACATATCCTGTTTTTCCTCATATTTTTGTTGTGAATATTACTAAAAGACAGCGCATGTAATATATATATATA
>VCRD01000086.1:171136-215939 GCA_006783055.1 Trinorchestia longiramus
TATATATATATATATATTCATTTTATTAATGTACAATATTTTTTTTGTCCCATGGTTATATAGATATAATAGTATTATCAAAATATCACTGGCAGATGCTGTCGTTGTAAGTGATCATATGAGACAGAAACAACGAGTACAAATATGTAAATTCAGTTCAAGTAAAATTCCTATGAAGAGTTCGAGGAGTATTGCTCAACAAGACATTACCTTCATGTGAAAAATGTAACTAGAGAATTACTGTATTTCTTCTCTGGAATCCGCCAATAGCAAGCTATACAATTTGAATTAACAAAACGTACTGTATTACTGGCCCAATGAAAAGCTGTCAAATATTTATAAATGTTGATACATATAAAATGAAATCAATAGCTGTATTTATGTCTTTTTAAATTTTCTGAATAAGAACTCTCTATTTATATATCAATGATTTTTTGAGATGGACAATCACAATTCTTACACATGCGGAATAATTGTTTTTTAATTACTCAAAAATATATTTTATTCATCCTTGGCGAGACTAATTTTCATTAATTCGTGTTAAACAGTTTATTCTATCACCAATGTTGAAAATTTGTTGGCTACTTTAGTGTTAAGGTATTAGCACTAATATTATCCTGAGACTACAAAAGACTTGTATTGACGTGGTACTTTGTACAATATTAGCTTAGACCTTTTTATTGCGTCCGTAATGTATATTTCGTAGTCCCAAGTAGCGCATAGTCGCAGTCTGTCTGTAGACAGTATACCTAGCAGATTGTAGTCGTGTAGATACTATCATATAATAATAATCATAAATTGTTTATAATAATTGTAGATTCTTATACAGGGTGTCCCATTAGTAAGGTACCTTTTAAAAACTATTATAGCTATAAACTGCAAATAGTAAAGAGATTTGGTTAATTCAGAATGAATGAGAAGATTTAAAAGATTTTTACCAACGTATCAAGTCTACCGACAATCAGAACATATTGCCCTAAAAATTCATAAAATCCACCCCCCAAAATGATTCGCTACGCAATGGAACAACGACCAAAAATAGTAGAACTTTACTTCCGATGTAATGGTTCGGTTACTGTAGTTCAGAGGAATTACAGGAATATTGATGGTATTGAAAGAAGTCTTTCGAAGAAGTGTAAAAAAACTAGTATTGAAATTTGGAAAAACTGGGACAACAGCAGACAGACAACGTTGTGGCAAGCCACAGACCATACGAACTAGAGCTTCAATTCATCTTGTTGCAACGAGTGTTGCTGATTGACCCAAAACGTCAATTAAAAAACGCTTAATTCAACTGAGCATGTCACGTACCTCATTGCAACGTATTCATATCAATTTCAATTAACTCAAGAACGATTTTATCACATCTTCGAGGATCATTGGACCACATTTTTTTGAAGATGCCAATGGTGTGGAAATTTGTGTTAATGGAAACCTGTATATACATAAGATTCAATAATGTTTTATACCTGAAATTGGAGATAATCACACAGAGATTACCTTTTTCCAACAAAGTGAAGCTACAGCACACACAGCGAAAGAAACAGAGCAAATGTTAAAAATAATTTTTCTAAACAGAATAATTTCTCGTTTTGGTGATATACCGTGACCACCTCGATCTCCAAATCTAAGTGCTCCTGATTTCTTTTTCTGGGGATACTTAAAGGAAAATGTTGACATTGAAATGCCTGATAATTTACATCTATTGAAACTAAGCATCATTCAAGAGATCAACAACATTTCACCACAGACATTAAGGAAAGTTATTAACAGTACCGTTGAAAGAGCACTCCATTGTTTGACTAATAATGGAGGTCATTTAAAAGATATTGTATTCCATGTATAAACATATTTTATTGTTTCATTTATAAATTTATATTAAATTTTGAAATTTCTTCTTTTATTCTCAATGAACCAAATCTCTTGACCATTTTTAGTTTTATAGCTATACTAATTTTAAAAAGGTACCTTACTAATGGGCCACCCTCTATAAATAAGCATACAACATAATTCGTCTGTCACAATAACCTCGTCAGAGGAAATTAATTTCTAAATAAAACAATATTCTGTGAAAGTCATGTATACGTATTTCTCATAATTTGTTTCCACTGTCAACTAACTGGTTTTCGAATAGATAATATAATACTAGAAAATTTTCAATTAGTATGTTATTTTTCCTTTTTTAAAAGTACCTTAGGAAAAAGGCAGGAATTCAATACAATACCCCATATGACTATTTTGTTTTTCACGTATGCAAGTGGTTAGT
Organism: Trinorchestia longiramus; assembly: GCA_006783055.1. Lineage (NCBI taxonomy): Eukaryota > Metazoa > Arthropoda > Malacostraca > Amphipoda > Talitridae > Trinorchestia > Trinorchestia longiramus. The sequence continues at coordinate 173,403 of VCRD01000086.1, forward strand.
AAACCATTAAATACGTAAATCCTTCCTAAAACTAATAAGGAACGCTTATAGTTATGAGTGAATTATTGTACATTCACTGAACTGCTTTCAATGAATCATTAATTTCGTAGATTTCTGGTCCGCGATAGTATTGACCTGGCAAGCTTGTACCTACGTTCATATTGGGTTATTGCTTCATAAAATATTATAATTAGGGCGTTGTTTGGTATATAAGTAAAATTTTACCAAGATTTGTTTAACAGTCATAAAACTTGTTTTTGAAGCATGTGTGAATATGTGTTTGAAGCATATGAAAGTATTTACACCTGCAGATTTATGTACCCGGAGACAGCGTCACTCCTAGAAATATTGGGTTGTCCGGAAAGTTCATGCCGAATTTTAAGGGAAAGAAAAAAGTCAATAAATATTTGATGTTACATTTTTAATCAACCAAATATGAAACATTGTGTTGCACAATACGTCTCCATCTATCCTCTAACTTGGAAATACCTTCTTCGCAGAATTGAGGTGTTTTTATGGCAAAGAATTCATCAAGGTATCATTTTATGTCATCCAAAGAACTGAAATTTTTACTATTAAGACTTTTCTGCAAAGACCTGAATAGGTAGAAATATGAAGGGGCAATATCTGGTGAAGATGAAGGGTGAGGTAACACATCCCAGCCGAATTGCAGTAATTTTTGTCTGGTTCACAAAGAAGCGAGTGGTCTTGCATTAACATGTGGAAATACAACACCTTCCCTGTCGGCCAATTCTGGAAGTTTTTTTTTATGAATTACTGCGTCTAACGCATCCATTTGTGAGCAGTATTTTTTCAGAATGAATTGTCTGGTTACCTGGGCAAAGCTCATAGTACAGAATTCCCTTCCAATCCCACCAGACACAGAGCATAATATTTTTAGGATGAAGATCCGCTTTTGTGATGGCTAAGGGTGGCTCATGTCGCTTACTCCAGGATCGCTTTCTCTGAAAATTTCGGTAAATAATCCATTTCTCATCCCCGGGGACAATTGGCATTAAAAAAGGCACTGCTTCATTCCGTTTAATAAGCAGATCACAGATGGAAACGCGATCCAAAAGATTCCTCTCACTCAACTCATGTGGCATCAAAACATCGTTGCGATTAGTGAACCCAAGCTTGACCAGGTGCTCATGAACTTCGGATTTTGATAGGTTGAGGCTTTCTGCCAATTCTCGGGTTGTGGAATGTGGGTTATTCTCAATTAATGACTCGATTTGGTCGTCATCTGTGGTGGATGGTCTGCCTGATCGTTCTTTATCATTAAGGCTACAGTCTCCAGCTTGAAATTTCGCGAACCATTTCCGTACAGTTCTTTCGGATACTAAATCATTACCGTGAATTGCGCATATTTCTTTGCTTGCTTGTGAGGTATTTTTCCCTTTATGAAAAAATAAAAGCATTAATTGATGAAAATGAATCTTTTTATCTTCGATTTTAAAGGGTTACAGAATTAACACAAGTTACAGGATTGTAAACCTCGTTCCAGGAAAAGATAGTTTAAACTGTTCTCTAGATGGAAGTGTAGTCAAACCCTGTTCTCTGGACTCAAACATGTTCCAAAATAAGTCGAAAGATGAACTACTGAAAATCGGCACGAACTTTCTGGACAACCTGATAAAATCTTTTCAACTTGAAAGCTGGATTGCTTCAAATCCAGCTACCGCTTTCTTGAGTTCACTTGGAAACCTCTCGTTCATGTTACTAAATTTGACGGACTAATTGGATAGATCTTAACCACCATAAAGTACCATGAGGTAACATTCAAGTATTGATAGTGCACCATTACATACACCTGCATGCTGTAAAATTGGACAGATACTCGCAGCTCTCCGTTTACGTCTCATTACTAATTGCTAGGCTTCTATGCCCAGAAAATTGGACACTTCGAATCTACCAAAGTTTCCTAATGAGTGCAAGGCTTAGAATGCCGGAAAAGTGGATACGTCGAAGTTACCATGAGTCTGTATTTTACTAACAAGACGAAACTCGCGTTCTTGTATGAGAATTAATGCTATGCTGGAGTTTAAGGCTCAATTTCAACTTTTCATAACATGTGGATACTTTTTATCATTAGTAGTGGGTTTTCGGCTTCGAAATTATAGTTTCAAGCAGGTTTTAAAGCCCTATATTGTGTACACTGGCTACTGGACTTTAATAATAGTGTGAACAAAAGTCTTCTCGAGTTTAAGAATACATACCACGTTTATATAAAGAATGATGTCATGGAAATACTGCTTTATTACCATTTTAGTTCTGTATCGATTTTTTGTTTGTGTAATAACTATTTTGCACAAATAAAACAGTACGAAAACAAAAAAGAAGATTGTTGAAGAATACACTACTTGAACAGACTCATGAGATTTTGAAGAAATTCACATGTGTGTCGTTAGCAAATTATTATTTCTTTGAAACATGTGTAAATTAACTAATATTTAAATAAGTAGGGCATTTAAAAATTTTTTAATGGGTAAGAAATGTAAATAAAATTTTAGGCAGTGTCAAAAATATCACCATATGTGCAGTAATTTACAGAGCATACGAGTGAAAAAATTAATGAACTGAGAATAATACGAGTACAAAACAAGCACCCTACTTATTGGTCTAGGGTTCATTTAATATTGTATTCGGTATCGTACGCAATTCGAAAGGTCATGCGCTTGCAAAAAATGGATGCTATTTTGCAGAAAGAATTGTTTTTCGGTACATTTTTTATTTGGCGTCATTCACATAGTAAAACGTTTTGCTGCTCGTCGTGAGTTCACATTAATTTTTTTACTTCAAGGATTATCGAAACAGTACTTAACTCACCTACAAATTTTTAAATTTTAATTTTTTCAATATGTTGGTGAACTACACTTATTATATTGTGTTTTTTACAAAGTAATATTTCAACACTGTAAACATATTTGTCATTGAACATTTTGAGGTATGTGTATACATTTCATTGAACTGATTAAAATTATGAGACGCTTCTCACTGTATTAGGCTGTTAATTAAGAAATGTCAAATTTTTAGAAGAAATTTTTATTTTATCTTAAAGAAAAAGCAATTCAGTTTAATCATTGTGTGTACTTATTATATATTATTTACACATTTTTGTCATTAAATCTATACTTAATGTATGACATCAGCAAGGAATTCTGGGAGCAAGTGGCGATAAATTCACGAGAAGATGTTCTAGCAGCTTCTTATTTAGAGGTGAAGTACTTTCCCTGCAAAAAGCTGTCTAGTGTGTAAAAAAAATAATAGACAGTTGCTGCAAGGTATGCTGAATATGGTAGGTGGCTAAACACTTCCACTTGAAATTTCTGAATTTTATGTAGCATTTTTCATGCATCGTGAGGTCGAACATTGTTTTGCAAGAGAATTGGTCCAGCTCTGTTGACCAACATAGGCCGCATAATTGCAAGTTTCCTCATTATTTCAGCGAACTGGTTTATGTATTCATCTGCTGTAATTGATGCACCGGGTCTCATGACTTCGTAGTAGATGACACCGGCACTGCAGCACCAAACCGTCACCATTAGGTTTATTTTTTTCTGGGAAAAATTTGTTTTTGGACTGCGTTTTGGTATGTTGTCTCTATCAAGCCACCTTGAAAACCGTTGGCGATTGTTGAAAAGAATCCACTTTTCTTCACACAGAACGATGCAATGCTAAAATGGTTTTGTTTTCAGACCAAACCATCATCAAAGAATGGCAAGTTTCTAGGCGACGTGTCGTTTGTCTCATATTTAATTTTCATAGCACTCACATATCTAACTTTTCTGCCTTTACAATTTGGTTCAGATAGTCCAACACAGTTAGTGTCGTAACTTCAAACCTTGTTCTTAACTGATGCTAACTTTAAGATACATCCACCTCCACTACAGGTGGCAGCTCATCATTGTCCACCTTGGTTACAGGTCAACCATTAGGCTGATTTTCAGGAGTAAAGTCACCGAACTGAAACTTCACAAACCAACGACGCGTAGTGCATTCATTCGCTACACCCTGTTCAAACACCTCATTATCGTTTTGAATCTGGGATGCATTGGTTTCACGACAAAACTTATATTCGTAAACAACACAAAGTGTTTATCAAACTAGGAGTTCAGAAATATTGATATGTGGTGAGCAGCTTAAAATACGTGCAGTTACCATGAATATCTTATGGATAAGTGATGATGTAGCTGTTCAGCGCTGAAAAACTAAAGGTAGGATAAAACGTGAATGCTAACTACTTTTAAACTTGATGAATAAAGAAATCTGACATTTCATACTTAAATACCTAACACAGGGTGTCCATAAAGTCTTTTATAAAAGTCTCTCATAAAGTCTTAACAGTACCTCTTTAAGAAACAGGATCCCTGTAGCACACAAATGCAAAATGTGATTAACAACAATAATAAACACTGAATACAATAGAATAAATCTGAATAAAATATCTTATCAATTGCATATGTTATAAATTTTTGAACTAGTAAACAGACTTATGAACACCCTGTATATTTAAATTTAAAGTCTGAGAAAGAATTACGTATAACAATGAAATATTTCTAAAAAATTACATTTGATGATTTTTCCTGCTTTTCTAATAATTATTTCCCCAAGGATGTAGAACATTGCTTCATACGAAAATAGTAGTTTTTTATGTATAGTGAGAAAGTCAAGGTGCAAAAGTTTAAAACACATTTAACTGTTGTTTGTATATAAATTGTCTATTTCTGTGTCCCAATCACTGAAATCGTTATAGCTTGAACCTTCATAATTAGGCTTTTGGGGATTACTTATATCAGTAATAAATTTATCCCTGTCACTTTCAACGATACACGTTCAGTTTTGAAAACTGAATTGAAAGAACAAATTGCTATAGTACTGTAAAACGTTCCAGGAATTTAGAAATTTATTGGACAACAGTGCATCTCACATGTAGGAGCTGAATGAAAAAACAGCAGGTACAGAAATATACTGTTACACAGAAAAACAACAGAAATCACTGCTATCATGCGTCCAATAACATAAGATACTTTATATAAGTCAAATACCATACTTTGCACTGCGAACTATTTTGTATCTTGCATCAAACTTATCAGTAAATTTGAAATGTTTCAAGAAATACAGGGAACAATTTTCAATTTGATAAGCAATTTAAAAAAACAGCTATTTGGAGTTTGTATGTTAGAGCGTTATAAGACCATCCCAATTGTTTATGGTCTTAAGCTCAAAACGAGTCAATTATAAGCTATCTACTCACATTCATTTTTCTCCTTATACTTAACGTTCAAAATGTTGAGAGACCCAAATTAATTCACGTGAGGAAACACAGTTACACACTGCAATCACAAAAAAGAGTCAGTTTGCTTTAAAAAACCTGACAAATAACGTTGTTCCCATCAGTTTGAGGCAAGAAGATAATTACTTTGTGTGTACAAGCTTCATAGATAGCTGTGAAACAAATAGAATCAAGAAAATGGTTGTTTCCTCGAAATATCTTATCACCTTTTTGACTTGCTATTGATCGTATGTTTGACAAACTGAATGAAAATCCCCTCATCAAGCTTTATACAGCTGCAGCTTTAGAATATTTTTTGCAAATCGTAATTAGAGTTATATCTTCCGAAAGAAATTTAAAAGTTTTGTAACATTATTATTTAACAGTTTTTGTGGAGCATAACTTTCATTCAGATATAATTGATAGCTCTACTTTTTCACTAACTAGTACTCGTATGAATTTTGTTGGATATTTGTTTATAATCTCTATGAATAAATGCAAATATTTACCGTAAACAGTAATTAAATGCACATTTTTCAGAAATGAAAAGGTTAATTTTTTAAAAATCTTTTATTTCTGAACCGAGAATCTAAATCTGATCAGCCGTTTCTGTGTGTGTTTTAAAAATATGATCTATTGAGATATTGCTAAAGTTCAATTTTCAAGGCTACAATGCTTATACGAGTACTAACTGACGAGGACGTTGCTCTTCATTGAACCACACACAAGTTTGCCGATGACAAATTCAAGTGGAGGTTGATGGCAGAAGTGACCTAAATTAATTCCAAAAATACGTCATGTGTTGTACATTTCCGTTAAAGAATTCGAAGTCCGAACTCAGAAATTGATCTACTTCAGGAGGATTTAAAAATAAAGCTCTCAAAAAGATTTAGCGGACCTAAGAATGAAAACACATGCTAACGTGCATCAAATGTAACGGAACAATTCTGGAACCCACATCCAATTAGCATTATGGTAGAGACGTTGTCAGACGTGTTTGGAAGAAGTCTATAGGTTTCTTCCATGAGTGACAGTTACTTTGTCGAAACTGATGTGCAAAGAGTAGTCGAAATGAATTGCTGATTATGATTCATTTTTCCTGTTCCAATACTCGTGTTTTTGAAAGGGAAAATAACATTGCCAAACCTGTACACTACATTATAGAAATGTCAAAGCCAATTGCAATCAAAAATGCTTGCTTGAATATACATATACAATTGGTTACCTGTATCAGAATGATTTTTTCCGAACATCGTCACAAGCCTCCGAGACTAGCCAAAAACTAACTTCAGAACACCACCTAATTCACCATTATATGTGTTTCTATATGAATGAACAGTTCAATATTGACTTCCCAATTCCTGTGTAAGCTTCCAAGAAGAGATAAGGTTCCATGGAAACTTGAAAATAATCATAGTGGAAGAAGTGACGAGGAACTTTCTAGAGCATGCATAGGACGTGATCGAAGTGAAAGCCGGGTGTACCAGTTATAATATTTTAAAAAGTGATTCGAAGCTCATTCTATGCCAGACGATGTTTCATTATTTTCATCCTGTTTTTTAACACGGCCGAACATGTTTATACATATTTCTAGGATTTATTGATACACAAAGCCCAATTGCTGTCAACAACAACGTTTCCCGTTTTTGTTACAAAAAGTGAAAGTATTCCATAGAATAAACAATTGCAACTTGTTTCATTGTAAGAGCAAAATAAAATTTGGAATTCATAATGGCATAGCTTGAGTAGCTTTGAATTGAACGAACAAGTCCTGATGCATAATTAAATTCAGTTCAAAGAGCATACATGAGTTCGCCAATTTCATGTAATCTGAAATCACTCTGCTAAATAGTTACTTACGACTAGACAACTCAAGAAAGAAGAAACCATCGTTAACACTACGTTTAGCAGGCCCACAACTGACATGCATACATAGTTATTAATTCTAAATGAAAAAAATCAGGAGTGACAATTTTTTTGCACTTTTCTTCTTCCTTGCAGTTCAGGCATTGCACATTCAACTTGCATCACTACGCAGTGCTCCTAAGTTCTTAATGTGATACTGAATCGATATTTCACTCCAAGTAGTTTATTCAATTTTCATTCAAACGATTGCAATTAGAGCCAAGTGTTTTTACTTCCAAAACTGGGAGAGCAATATCATGTTATATGTTGTTTACCGTCAAAAGAAGCATCATAAGGTTGAAAATCATTGAAGACTGTCATATAACATACGGTATATCATAAAGCATCGTTTCGCAATACCGTAGTACGGGAAAAACAGCCAATGCAACGAAGAAGCCCGAAACCCATCTACAGTTGCATTTAGTTCTATGTCATTGGAGCTGAGCAGTGAGTCATTCCAATAAACAGTGCATGTTTTCTTTGAAATAATTTGGATTTACAATTCGTCGACAAACTCATACAGACATCAATGCATAACTCGAAGCAAAAAAATAATCCGTGGGTCGCAGCTGCAGAGTACATTGAAAATGATTTTATTCCTATTTGCATCCAGAAAATATATTTTGGAAAGTAGGAAGAACCTTCCCGCCAACCATGGTGTCGATTAATTTTTTGGGAATGGTGTAGATTGAAATGACAAGCAACGCTACAGTGCTGACAGTTTATTAACAAGGCTGTCAGAGACAGTTAGCTAAAATTCATCTCACAAGACAAGTGATCTATGGCACATACACTCTGTATCAATATTTCATATAACTATTGGTCTCCTCCATAATCAAGGTGTGTCATTGCCAATGCAGTTCATGCGCTTTAAGCATTGGATTCTTCACTCCATGGTTTGAGCAGTTTAAACAGCTCTCACGCTTTTCTGTCCTTTTGGTACGATAGCTGGGCTAATTTCACAGCCTAAGGATTCAGAGGCTGAACAAACCCATAATAAACCTATACCAGGCTATCATGCATGTCCTTTTACATATTTTCAGTTTCTCTGTATCTAGTTCTTACCGTCACACTCTGTGGTAAACTCCAGTTTTCCTCACTTTCTGTTGATATCCCCACCAACACCACCACCAACTAAAGTAAATAACTAAGCCTCATCTCGGTTCAAAAATCTTTTGTGGCACATACAACCGGACTACTCTTGATGTAGTCTCTTTTCTTCCAGCGAAAGTTGTGCCGAAAAGTTATCTGATGAACATTATGTCCATTACTTTTTAAAATACATTTTAAATACTAAAAGTTTCGATTATTTAATCTTTACAGCGGAGAAGGATTCTTAGTTCGTTTATAGTTCACCACTGTCTTCTTCTTAATCAATAATAGTTGTCCACAGAATGTTTTCTGCATTAAATTTAAAAATTCAATAAAAATAATTGCCCTTATCAAGACCTGTACTACAGATATTCTAAAAAAACTAATTCTTCGTTTTAGCGTTTAGAAATACACAAATAGGCATATACAATGTTGTACGCTTTTTTCCAGATTTCAAAATATTGTTCATAATAATATAATACATCACTAAATTCGTATCATCCAGCAATGAATTTAGGACTAAAAATGTACTGTGATAGTTTAGTTATGAGGTCCTTTCATTGTATCCTAGAAGAAGTAAGCCCAGCATGCATACAAAGTTACTCTGGTACCCATTTTCAGAACACTATGAAGTAGTGTAAATATTAAACCTTCTAAATCAATTGTTATTTTAACAAATATTGGACGAACGTTTGAGTTAATAAAGGTGAGACAATAGAATGTTTTTTTAATATAGGAGACAATTTAGGTCAAATGTGTATGACTATAGGTCAAGTATCCACAATGTAGCAAATATCAGATATTTAACGATAACCCAACACGCTAAACATAGTTTCATAGAGGTCACATGATAAAATTATCCAATTTTATGAAGAGAGTTCAAACAGGACACGCATCATAGGGAATTTCATCTGATGAAATATAAATCTAACGTAATATTTTATTTTTTCGAATTTGATATAACTGTTAGTTTCTAACTTCACTGAACATGACAATCATATATCACATAACGATAAACGATGTGAAGGAGTATTGTTTCACATTGTTGTTGGATACTAAAACTTTAATCACTTATTATTACACTGTCAAGGCCTTTGGCACTGTTGTTACAGGATATTTAAATACTCATCATATTTAGTGTAGCTCTTTTGATTACAAACACATCTAGTTCTCTTTTTGAATGTTGAAAATATAGTACTTCAACCAGACAGCCTCTTATGCGACAATACTGAATGAAGATCACTTCCGAATGTTTTCTATATCGAAAGTTATCTCTAAAATGGACAACAAATAAAAAACACAATTCCTAACACATACCTCATTTCAGTGTTCACTTGTGATTATTTAGTGCAAATCTCACAGCCTCATGCTTAAAATTCCCCGCCAGAAAGTCCTGAAACATTGCGGTAGAAGAAGTAGAAAAACATCTCAACATTTAAATCTGTATACGTCAACCAGACCCGATGGCCATGCTTCCGGATACTCAAAGAAACAGCCGAAGTATAATTACCGAACCCTTAACAAACATCTTCACTCGATTGCTTGAAAGAGGGATTGTTCCAGAGGGTTGTAAACAGGTGAATGAGTCTTATTTACAAAAAAGGAGACAAACCACCATTATCGTCAAATCAGTTCAACTTCTGTCGTCAGTAAAGCAATAGAGAGACTACTCAAGGTCCGTATAATAAAGAACCTTCATGAACAAAATCTGATTACTGACACTCAGCATGGATTCAGGGGAAAAATGTCTGCCTCACAAACCTCCTCGATTTCTCTAGACAAGTTAACCGTATATACGACCTTAAAAAACCATAGATCTTGTATATCATAACTTTTAAGAAGCCTTCGATAAAGTTCCGAGCGAAAGGCTCATGACCGAAGCGGAAGCGCGTGGACTATAAGGCAGTTACTCCCGATGACTCCAAAACTAATTCACTGGTCACACTCAACTATTATTGATTCACGATCAAACGAGTGACTCGAAGCACGTAATATGAGGAGTCCACCAAGCAAGCGTTTTAGGCCCGCTCCTCTTCATAATGTGGACATCAACTACCTTGATATCGGAATCGTCAGTAAAATCAACAAATTCTCCAATGACACGAAATTTTGACCTAAGACGTTCACCGAAAGAGACAGAGTAACTACATATCCAATCAGACTTCAACCGTCTTCTACAAAGGACCGAAACCTGGAAATTAAGCTTCAACATTCATAAATGTGTAGTGATGCATATTAGTGCAAATAACAGATACTTCCAACATATGATTAATCACATACCCATTGAAGTAGTGCAGCAACAAAATATATAGATATCATTCATATTGAAAAATTCAAACATGACAAACAAGTGAAAAAAGTGCCAGCAAAGCAAGCAGGATTCTTCGTTTCATTGTACGAAACTTTGAATATAAGTTAGACAACATAATATTGCCACTCTATGAAGCGCTGGTCCAGCCATATGAAGAATATATAATATAACTGTGATGTCCTGCCCTACGAAGAGATTCTAATTAAATAAGAAAAATACGAGTAAAGTAAAAAATGATTCCTGAACTTCGTAATTTCAGCTACAAAACACGTCTTTAACAAGTTGAACTTATATCCCTAAAGCGAATAAATCTGCAAGGAGAACTAATCGATACCTACAAAGAACCCAACGGCCTTAACGATGTTAACCTGAAAGGGCTTTTTGAAAAAGACTGTAAGAGGCAAGCCAAAAATAATGACCAAAAACTAATAATAACAAACTTCAGGACTTTCCAAGCTTTGAACTTCGTTCCCACTAAAATTGCTTCAACTTGGAACCAGCTGCCCGAAAACATCGTTTCTGCTTGCATTATGAACACATTCAAAAACCATCTTGACAAATACTAGGCTAGGAACTCCCCAGTATTATAACGTACTGATTCTATGTCCCTAAGTCCTTGGGCCAGTATATGATTGTGATACATGTGTGTGACTGAAATGCCTGTGCGTGATTGACGTGCGTATAAGTGACTGAATTGGCTTACGAGATTGGGGTAAGCATGCCTGGTTGATGTTTTTTACTTTAAACGGCATGAGACTTGGTTAACAACCGTAGAATGGGTCAAACGGCTCGTTTCTATTACCTTATTCTATTTTATTCTCCAAGTTAGTTATTTACAATCAAACTCGGGGATTATCTGAAAACTGTAGTGTTCTCGTGTAACAACCGTCAGACTTATCTTACCTCCGAGCATACGTTTAATATGTTTTTTTTGCACAAATAGTCAAATAAATATTTTTTGAGTCTTATACACACAGGATCTAACGAAATAAGAAACTTTCGAGAAACCCTACAGGAGAAGGGCACGGGGACAAGTTTCGTCGCATTTTGTGAGATGCAGTAGGGCGCACCATAAGATGTGACATGACTGTACGGTGGAGTTATGAATATTTTCGTCATTGGTTATGTAACAGGTCTCCATTTGAGAACTTGTTAGGAAATGACCATTGTAGGGCTAGACAGCCGCCTTGACACATTTCTTGTGAATGAACCCACTATTGTAATTTCAGTATAGGTAGGGGGAAAATATTACAGAAACCGGTAGTAACTATGAGTAGGAAGTAAAGATTTCCACCGGTTAAGCAGTCGCAGGAATCGTGTTAAGAAGCCTCTCGGGCAACCTGTTGAGGCAGCTCATCTACTGATTTTTCCATCCGGAGTTGCAACTGGAGGCATAGCTCAGAAACGTGAAGCTTCATCTACATTTTCACTACACCTAATCCGTACTTCAAAAAGCTGATAGGCTTCTCCTTTTTAATTTGAGTTCATATCTTAAGACCTGAATTTTTTGCACATAAGTATGTTTAACAAACAGCCGTAGAGTAAAGAGCTCATCCACAGGATTGAGATCAACATCCTTTGATTATTTTCATTCGTGTCTATTGACGCCGCACAAGATTTGTTTTCTCTAGGTCTGCAGGAAAGTTAAAACGAAAAAACTTTGAACGTGTTGCATAGTATAACATTTTTCTGTACAAAAATCATGAACATAACCAAATACTTTTATAATATATTGCGTGTACGACTTAACCGATGGCTTTCGTAGCCGTGGAATCACCCCCGTCTTGTTGACGGGGTGATGAAGTTTTATTGACCCTGGTGACAAGAAGTTTTGTACGTACCACCAACCGTCTTGTGGGAGCACAGAAAAACAATGAAATCCGATGACAACGCCAGAGGCAATCACATCAGCCGGGCATCAGCCAACTACAGTGTAAGGAAATAAAAGGCCTCAATTGAAGCGTAGACTGCATTAGTGGACTACTTACATTTTTTCCCGTGGTAAATACAAAGTAGACTACTGGATCGTGGTCGCCTCTGTCATCGCTGTGTCACCGACAGCACGGGACAGATAAAGTAGACTACTCGACAGTAGTCAACTTTACCTTTACAGCCGAATGCGTATTTTTGCCCTGCTTAGCGAGTACAGCTCTACCTAGGCGTCTTTAAAGCTGCTCTGCGATTGGTTGCTCGAGGGGGCTAGGTTCCGCCCCTCTTCATTCTGGTGTAATTATTTTGGTCCAAATAAATTAATTTTTTTGCAGCTCAATCAATAATTTGGTATACTCTAAATATCTCCATGTACTTTGTATATTAAATATAAGAATGCCAGCACTTGTTTTAATTTTAAAAAGCAATTTTAAAAAATACGCTCGTTCGTACAGGTATATGCAGGAAAAAAAATTTCTCAGAAGAAATATTGAAAGTTTCAATGTCCTACTCAATTAAATAGGGTTTGTTGCTTCTGTGTAAAGAAGCAATAATTTTTATAGACAATCTAATTATACTATTTACTTAATTTTGTCTGATACCTTTAAGTACTGTCTTACCGTCGTAAATTTCAGTGACAGTATTGTTAAACCAGAAAAACTTCTCTGATAGTAACTATAGCAATGTTAACACTGAGATCTCAGCCAAAGGAAAACGAATACTGAATCCATTCGTTTCCAAAAATGTTGATACATACAGAATGTAAAACAACCCTATTAAATTTTGAAATTCCTGAATATTAAAGTATTTTTTGAGTACATCTATTATGATAAGTAATACAATGATCAAGAAAAACTTTAAAATATATACTTTGACGTTACTTTAAGTTCCTGTGTTTAAAACAACTCAAAAATTCTGGTGACAGAAAGAATACCTATGAGTCGTTAAAAACAAAGGTATTGGAGGTTGCATCTTGCATGATTATTCACATTTGATGTTCGACAAAAAACAATGGCCGATTTTATTCAGAGAGTAACAATTAGAAAAGGGATAATCATTGCATGTGTGAAATAATTTCTAATGTGCAGATGTGAGTGTGACAAAAAAGTCGAATCTCTATTTGAACTACCTCTGTTTGCATGGAGTCAAAAGGTGCTTGTGTACTACACGGCTAATTTAATCAATGACAACGCAATAACTGATCATGTTGAAAGCGTGCGAGCAGAAATAAATTATCATTGCATCTAATAAACTAATAAAATGGGTATGTCCAACAAAACAATTCGGATTACTCAGTAGCTTATTATTTTACACTCTCAAAATTTTCAATTTAGATACTGAAAACGAATATATAAGATCTTCGAATTTTAAATTATTGTTAATGATTGAAAGCGTATTGTTTAGCTAATTTATCTATGAAAATTATATAGAAGGTAATAGTGGAATTTACCAGTATTATCTTCAGTTTGTTCCTTAACCATGATGTTACGTTATTGTCTACGTGTTAAATGTCAAGATTGAACGATGAATTTCAACACTAAATGAGTATTAATACTATTTCTCGCACAAACAGATATTACCTTTAAGGTTTTAGTAGGAAAGTTGGACTATGTGTCATAAATGCAACTTGTATGTGAGGATACTGATCAGTAAAATGTGTATCGAATACAGAGGCTTAATTTAGAACATGGTTTTGTTGTCGAAATCATTCTGAAAATTATGTCTGGATGGATGGTAAGAAGAATAAATAGAATAGGGTGATAGGATCGAAACTTCTGCCCATTCTTGGGTCGGTTCCAAAGTCCCATGCTGTAATTCTAGCCGCGTCAACCAAGCCGTCAGCGCGGCTCGAACTTCTATCTCCCTGCTCGCAAACGGATGCGCTCTCCAGTCGACCGAACTGGTGGTAGAATCGCATTACACGGGGAATGGATTTGTTCTCCGTTACCCGACCTCTTCCTTAATGCGCCTTATTCCCTGTAAACTTTGTTCTCACCATTCACCAATGGTCAGGTTTTCTGAGCGATACGTAGGAGCAGAGGTTTCACTTTGTCGGGTGCAGCGACGTTATTGCCTGAAAGCAGGGTCACTCTATCCTTACTAACTTGAAACTGAGGAAACTCGTTTACAGTAAAATATGAAAGCACTGGCAATTTCACCCAATGCAGTTCTGACTCATCACGGGTGAAATATTGCTGAGGTTTGTAATTTTTGTTAATAACTTGTGCAGCGGAATTGCACTACAAATTTTAAGGTCGGTTACTCTGGGATTTCTATTAAATGTAGTTACCATTGATAACTGAGCATTCACTTTCAATATTCTTTTCCACCTCCAGATCTTGGAACACAGACCTACTTTTTAATCGAAATTTAATTCTGTTGAACGTATTGCTCCTGGTCAAACGCATCAATGTGTACAGAAGCATTTCATTGTCGTAAGTGACAACGTTGCAGGACTCACATTTCGTCATGCAATTTTTGAGGAACATTTAGCAAATTCCTCGAATTTTTAGCTTTTCCTCTGCTTGACTGTTCAGCCGACATGAGAAGTCGGACCAGACTAATAACTTGACGAAATGATATACTACTATGAATTCTATTCACAATTTTCAATTTTTAATCAGCAAAAGATGGCATTTAACCCATTCTACCTGTAGACACTTGTTTTTAAGGCTATTGTCACTCGTCAGAGGTATTATGCCACCAGGCAGAAATTTAAAACTTCGGAATAGATTTGCTTTCTGCAAGTTATTCGTATTTTTCTTTCATAGAAAGTGCAGAGCATGAGGAAAAAAGATAATGAATAAATTCGCACGAAAGAATAAGTCTTTGCCCATAGGTATGATTGGCGTATGCGAAAATAATGTTCTTATCGTATAGTCGAAGTATGCAGCATACATTTATTTATTTGAAATGTGATTTAATATAATGTGATTTTTAATGTGATTTAACATATTACATTAACATCAATAATTAATTTATTTACATACTTGGTCATTAAACAGAGAAAGTCATAACCGTCCTTCATACACATGTATTTGTACATGATGAAACTCACATGTTACGTTCCAAGTTAATTCATTGTTAATAATTATTGTTCAACTTAAAATTATAAAAAAGCAATACATCTGATGTCACAAGGAAAAGACGGGGCAAATGAAGAATACGAATATGACAATAAAAGTTACTGCACCTTTAAGTTTGAATAGTATTGGTGGATTTTATATCTAGGTAAAGTACATATTATAACACAAAAAAAATCAAGTCCCTATTATCGTCACAGTACACACTGGCAAGGACCTCACCACCCATTCCAGGCAAACACACACGAACTACAAAAAACTAACTGGGAAAGGTTCACCGAACAAACAGAACAACTTTCCACAGCACTCAACACCCACCCAAAAATGTCATAAATCAAACGGTAGCAGAATTCAACGCTATCTTCACAAAAGCTGACAAAAAACACATTCCCAGAGATAACAGAGAGCATCATAACCCAAACTTCACACATGAAGTATAGACTATTTAGAGAATCTAATAATCTCATAAATACACCCACTCCGCACACTTACCAAACCACACGACACATCCAAGATCTGAACGAACAAATCACGGGAAAAATTTCTAAAAAGAAAACAGAAAATTGGAAAAATTTCGTCGAATCACAAGACCACAAGATAAACATTAGCAAACTCTATAAACCATTGGAAACCTAACAAATTCTAACACTTTCCAAACACATGCATCAATCACCACTGATGTGAACACACCCTCAAGACGGAAACAAGCATACTCATACACCACTATGCTAGCATTAGCCAGGAACACACCATAATCGCCGACAGGCACACGCACAGACTCAAACACAGGAAATGCATTCATTTAAGTTTAAATGAGGAAGATATACCTCAATATTTTTGTTCTAATTGTTTATCTTCACAAGTTAAGCCCAGTATACATTTATAAACTGTTTGCAGCTCACTCAGAAGTCAACATAAAAATAAAGAAAAGATTTCGTTCTGCTTGTCTTTCTTTATTAAACCCCTCCGCTCCAAAACTTTAGCTCAGTGACCTTCAATCATTTTTAATGTCCACCCCTAGTGGTGATTAAATACAGGGTGTCTCAAAAAAATGTACTTACCCTTTAACCGTTGCTAACATGCTGTCTTCTTTGTGTTGCAGGTGTGAGGTTCGAACCTTTGCAAACATGATTAAATGTGATTAAAGAATCATGTTCGCAAAGGTTCGAACTTCACACCTGCAACACAAATAAGAAAGCATGTTAGCAACGGTTAAAGGGTGAGTACATTTTTTTGAGACACCCTGTAGAAGCTGTCCACACCCCCCGGAAAAAGTTTAATATATAAAATCTTTACGTTTCATGTAAACTTTACCATGTAAACAGAAAGAAACAGTTAGTTTCTCTAATTTTTTATTTAACTTTTATATATTCATCCATACATTCACACACATCTCAAACTAATAGAATTGTTAAATTCTATCCCTAACGCACCTATTTCTTAATTTATCTAAACGATTCATTTAATACGTTTATTAAGTGCATGTTTGACCTGAATTTGGTACATAGAAGAAATAAGTCAAAAAACGCACCTTTGTATTTCTAGCTATGGATAGTAGAAATAATTTAACTTTGATCAAACAGCAAACAAGTGTATTGGATTTATTCATTTTTAGGTTTCAATACTATATATTTCTGGCTTGATGCGACACTTCACCTCTGTGAAATGAAACAGCATTGTGATGCAAATATTATACAAATTATTGTTTTACGTACAATTTCATGCATTGTTTAGATGATAAAGAAATATTGTAATGGGAGTTAGAATTTTTTCCAAAACACATGGCCGAAATTTCTTACTGCTACCGCAAAAAAATGCATCAAAACAAATTTATGGAGATACAAAATCAACGAAAAGATTTGCGGGAGCTTTTTCAAACTCAGATTTCGCGCGGCACTAAGATGTTAGTGAAGCCATGTAAACGTGAAAAGAGCTACGTTCATGTCGGTATTTCAATGCACATGTACGGGAGCTCGTAGACATGTGCGTATGATGTTCACACGCCGTGTGCTTCAAGTACATGTCAAGACAGAGCGCAGGCTGCTTCGTGTTGTTTGGTTGAAGGATTGCCAGCAACTGCAGTATTTTTCAGCTCCGATTTAGGCAAAACAAACGATTTAAATATGTATATAGTTATCTATACATATATATAGTGAATTAATACACTATATTACATACATGTATAGTAATTTACACATATAAAACGCAAACTATACTAAGAACTGGGTTTAAGAACCCAGCAGTGGCAACGTTGGAACTTCCGAGATGGTAACTCCTTGCTTTGGAGCTACACACATTCAAACGTAGTCTGTACTAGACTGCTAAATGTATAACCACTAGATTTAGCTCTAAGCTGGACTATGAGGAAAACTTCACTGAAACTGATATTAACTAAAATTAAACTGTTGACTATCAGTAGAGATAAATATACATCCGTCTTGGGCAGTTACGTCCTAATAATTACGGCAAAGGTGGATAAATTTGTATAATTGTAGAAACATAAACTCAGTCACATTTGGTCAGACGTTCAGTTCCGCACATTGAACATAGTTTCTGCTGCAGAAGACTCTGACAACTCTGTTGCTTGCAAACCCTCTGTTAACATGCTCACTAACCTAAGTGGCCCACCGTTGGCGTCTCTCCGCCACAACGCCTATCGCTGTATCCAGGGGTTTTAGAAAAAGATTTAGGTCTTGTTTACATTACAAATACGCGGTAAAAACGTGCAATATAAATTCACATTAACCTACTTCTAGGAGTACTAACTGTACTCTACCGATTGGTGCTAAAATCTTTTAACCGCTCTAGCTAGTCCCAGTGACGAGTGTTGACGAGATGGGATGATTTTTTTTGTAAGATACGACTGTGTTCAGACTGGTAGCTTATACACTGGCTAGGTTTCGAGTTTCGCCCTCTCACCTCTCCCACCTGTGGCTCTGTACGCGGTGGTGAGCAAGTGGCGGACGTTCATTCGAACACACGCAATTCACTTTCAACGTTTTCTTGCATTTCGGCAGCTAGTTTAGGAAGAGACTGAGTCACCCCTCCCCTCATCATGTGGGGAAGGGTAGGGGGAAGGTATGGGTAGCAATGACAGGGAAGAATGAGGGTTTCTACAATAAAGTCAGGTCTGTATGCAATAAAGGTATAACATTCACTCATTGCATGATTCATTGGGAGGTGCTAAAAACTAAAAACAATAACGAAGAATTGTATGTAGTGTGACAAGATTCAGTTAATGTAATTAATTACAGCAAAACCTGTGCACTTAATACTCGGCTCTTTACAAATTTGGGCAAAAAAATGGGCTCAAATTTTGAATCCCAGCTGCTTCAGACTGACATTCAATTGCTTTTAAGAGGTCGGGCTTTAACACGTTGACTCCGATTGCCTGATTGGTGTAAAACCTCACTTTGTAAGCATAGTCACTAGAAGGATCTGAAAAAATTACAGAACCTAACCTCAGTGGTACACATACGTACCACTTCGGAGTCAACGTGTTAAGAAGGCTGATCGCTCTAAAAAAATTGTCATGTTATTTTTATCTGGTAACGACTCAGATTTGGTAAAACATTTCCAGAACGAAAATTGGCTTTCCAAACTTTGTTATTTATCAGATATTCTTGAGAAGCTTAGTGACTTCAATACATCATTACAAGGCGAAAATACAAATGTTCTTACATTAACTTCAAAAATTCGAGCTTTTCTGAAGAAAGGTAATATATGGTTGATGAATGTAAAACGTAACTCATGTGAGTTGTTTCCACGTCTGGAAAAGTTCATCATAGAAAACTAACTAAATTTTGAAATAATCAAACCAACTATAATTAAGAACTTGGTAAGCTTAGGGGAAAATTTTAAAAGATATTTCTTCATTAATCAGACATGAGCCGATTTGATTGAATCCAAAATCCATTTGATGCCGAAGTCGAAAAAGTTTCATCTCACACTAAAGGCACAGGAAGAATTTGAAGAACTCTCTTGATTTTTCTCTAAAAACTATGTTTGCTAAAATAAGTCTAAATTCGATTTGTGTTGGCATCAAATTTTTATATCCAAACTGGTCACAACTTGCAATGGATACTCTTCTATCTTTTGCGTAAACATATATATGTGAAGGAGCTCTTTTGGCATTAACTAATCTCAAAAGAGAACATTGATCTAGTTTAGTAAATATTGAAACTGTATTTAAACCAACACTAACAAAAATAGAGCCTAGATTTCACCTGTGTAAGAAAATACACGGGCATCAATCCCATTAATTAAATACAAGTGACATTATTTGTTGTCACAAATAGTATCTATAGACTTCTTGGGTGTTCTGTATAAAAAAGACACATTTTAAATGTTTTTTGTACATTATACCCAATTTCTTCATAAACATTAAATTTTTCTCATTTATTTATATTTTATTCTTTATTTTCTTAAAGTTAATGGGTTGTACGTAAAAAAAAATCTTTTAAAGGTGGTCGCGGCGGTGAAAAGTTTGAAGACTACTGGGTTAGATAACGGTCGGACAACAGTTTAAAGCCATTCCTTGGTAGGACCTTGGGCCTAGAATGAATTTTTCGACACTTGTAAATATGTTTTCCGACTCTTGTTAATGGGGTCCTACTGACTACTGTGAATGGTCCTTCTCACAGTTTCTAAGTCTAATAACCCTTGTATATTAATGTTCCATTTTGATCCTTACTGAGTTCATAAACCCCTGGCACATAGCCCTACGCACCGACCTGCTGTGTCTGTTTTGCTGCTACGAAGCTAAACATTCAGGTTTTGTCTTCTAGCGCAGCTAACTAATTATAAAGTCTAAAGAATCCGGGTAGAAGATGACAGGCTCCGCCCACTACGTAGTCTCTTCATTCTCCGCTTGCATGCAAACGGCAGGGTGAATGATTTTGCATAGGACAACAGATTGATAATAGAACTAAAAAACCAATGGAAGACAATCTTAATACAATGGAAGATCGCTATCACGGACGATGGGATACGCATAGGACGACAGATCGATAATAGAACTAATAAAACAACTGTATAACTGAAGTTAATAATTCACGAATGTTCAATAAACAAGATTTCGAAACTAACACTTATTTTATTTATGGTTTCACTCGCATTATTTTGAAGAAAAAATTTTGAACGTGTATTAGGTTTTGTACCATGCATTAGTATATTCGTGACAATAAACTGTTTACAGTCTTTGCTTTATTATATGGTTCGTATGAGCAATATGAAACGGGTTAAGAATGATAAATCGATGCATATTCCGCTAAAAATGGAGGTGTTAGAGAAAATGGACGGCATACCTGAAATTAACAGTGGAAATATACGTTATAACAGCTCAAAAACCATCGTCACCGAAACAAGTGTTAGCCTTTGTATTGAGTAAATAATTTAGGCCATATAGAGTAACCACTCACTTAAAATTTGCTTGCAAATTCTATATTTACAATTTAAGCTGAATAAATTGAAAAATGACGTTGGATATCTATTGTTTCAAGGGAGATATTTTTGTTAAATAAATTTTGTATCTCCTAGAAAGTCATAGTTGGTCATTGTCATAGTTAGTCATAGATTGAAAGTTAGTTAGTTAGGCCATTTGGCCTAAAATAAAGAAATTATGGGTTCTAAAATCATTGGTTGTCAGGTAATTCGAAGTAGGCACTTAAAACTAGGCTAAGTTAGAACAAGAGGAGTTATTTGATGAAAATAGCGGCCTAAATTGAATTTCTTTAACAAAATCACGCCCGTGAGTTTCGAATTGGTTGTCAACAACTTGATTCGTTTGAATTCCGGTTGATAATACTAGAGTCATACGGAAAACTTGGCATCATTTTTAATGGCGTGGAAAATTCAAGCAAATTTTAGATTTTTTAGAACAAGAAATTTGGCTTCAATATATTTGTGATTCGTATACCAGGAGTGTATACAACTAATTATCTATTTCTAGCAAGATCATTTAGTAATAGTAATAGAATGATGCGATAGGAACGAGCCTTTTGGCTTTTTCTTAGGTCGGTACCCAAGTCCCTGGTCGTAAAATCATTCTATCCACCAATGGTCATGAACAAACAGACCAGGGCAGTAAAGTCTCGAACTTGCGTCTTTCTCCTGGCAAGCAGATTCGCTCACCAGTCGATCATGCTGGTAGATGTTTGGGGAAGAAATAACACGAATAAAAGTAGTCGATAAAAGAATCTCAAAAAGAAATCTTATGGCGGGAGTTGAACGCCAAATATCAGGTTGCAACAAAAGTTCAGTCAATTTTGGTAACGAAAGTTCTGTTCATTTTCTGGTTGGAATGAAAATTCAGCGAAACCAAGATTTATTTCATCATTGGTATAGTCACCATTATCACTAATGACTTCTTTCCACCTTTCTATGAGCTTTTTGATGCCTCTGTCATGGAATTCATTTGGTTTTGACTCAAAGTATTAACTAGCTTCAGTTCAACCTCTTCTCTTGAAGTAAGCATTTATCCAGAAGGATGATTCTGTAGGCTTATGAAGAGATTTTAATCTGTAGGAGCAAGATCGGGAGTACATGGTGGGTGAATCAAAACTTCCCAACAAAACTGTTCAATGAGATTCTTCGTCCCTCTTGAAGTGTGGGGTCTGGCATTGTCATGGTGCAGGACCACTCGTCTGTTTACCGACAAAGGTCTCATTTTTCCTTTAAATCAGTCTTCAAACGGCATAGCTTCGGCAGTACTCTACACAAGTTATGGTTTGATTGCCACCTAACAGTTCATAATGAACAATTCGATTTATGTCCCACCACATGCAGAAATTTTTTCAGCTGCAGACTACGTCTAGGCTGTGGAATAAGGTTGGAATTACGGCTGAGCCACTGTCTTTTACGTTTAATACAATTGTACGGTATCCATTTCACATCTCCAGCAACGATTCTATCCAAAAATTGGGGCTTAAATTGAAAATAACGTAGTAAGACAACAGTTCACACGTTGTTGGAAATTGTTAACTGAAAGATCGTGTAGAATCATTTTCCAGCCTTGGCGACTTTAGCAATTCTTATCATTTCATGATACATAGTCATACTGCTCACGTTAAACTTCTTGCTCATTGTTCTAGTTGTTTTGAAAGAATCATCAATGGCAGCCAGCAATAAGTTCTTCAAAACTGAATCTTTTTGAACATTATTTTCTTAGCTCGTCCTTAAGACGCTTAAGTCGGCTTTCTTTTTGAAACATGAAATCATCTTCTACAACTCCTTTCGGTTACCAAACGATTTCCGTATGTGTTTGTAGGCGATCTTGCCGCTGGACTTGCTGCACTGGCCTTTTTAAATTCATGTAGTAAAATATGCCTGATGTGCTCATTGCTTGGAGTGTAAATTTGGCCAATAATATATATTTATTATAATAATTACCACAAAATCTGAAAGTGTAAATAATTTTTAAGTGATTTTGATAGCAGCACATATGTACTACAAATATAATCGTACACTGACATTATAAATCAAGAAACGGATAAAACACACGTTAAGACCCGATAGTAACTTAAAATTATGTATTACAAACTGTAAAGCAAGTTTTTTGAATATTATTTGCAGTTATGAGCCGTCCCCCAAATCTATATACTGTAAATGTTAAATCAACAGCAACAAATAAATACATATCAGATTTAATATCATATATTTTATTTTCAGTTAATTTTCAAACCTAAAGATTAGTCAGATGTACGTTCTACGATATTGCTTACAATGACTTTATTTTACAAAAACCAATAACAAAAAAAAATTAAATGTTTTGAGTTCGATATTAATAGTCAGAAATTTACATTTGTTACCCACAAAATAAAGAATGGTGCACAATTTTCTTCGACAAAATATCAACCAATCACAAGTCACAACGAAAACTCCAACTAATCACATTAGTTCTCTTATACGGACTTGGTAAACTGAGAGTAGTCCACTTCACCTGGGTAGCATCGCTGCAGCCTTGGAACTGGCGAACTCGACTACATGTACTGCAAGTAGTCTACTTCACCTTGACGCCAACGCGACATGATCATCCAAAAAGACTAGACTAGAGGACAGTAGTCTACTCATGGTCGACGTTCCCTGGTTTTTGGCAAATCTGTCGAGCAGTCTACTATTGCTTTCCACCCTTCAATTCAGGATATATATTTAAGGACAAAATTTAATTTTATTTAGCTGTGTTTGTCTAAGATTCTAAATCAATGAGTTGGGTTGTCCGGAAACATCAATCTGGCGACTGAAAGAAAAAAGTACAATTTCTCTCATAAATATGGTTTTAAACATATATATATATATATACATATATATATATATATATATATATATATATATATATATATATATATATATATATATATATATATATATATATATATATATATATATATATATATATATATATATATATATATATATATATATATATATATATATATATATATATATATATATATATATAGCCGTTTTTCATAATCATGATACTGTGACCCCTATGTAATGCTTCAGCTCGGTACGTACCGTGCTGCATGTTAACGATCGATTCTTCCCTAGTGAGAAAGTATGCCAACGGTGGGAGCGACGCAGAAGCAATTTAAGGAAAGATATTATTTAATTCTGTAAAAATTACAACCAAATTGAAACATGTTTTTAACGAGGAATTCCACCGACTGCACAAAAAATGTGTTTATTATGTATTTTCACTTCTTTTAGAGACCCACCTTCAATTACCTACATGTCTCGAAGTGGAGCTAGGTCACCTTCAAAAGAAGAGGGTCAACAATAATCCGTGGTAGACTACGTTGAACGTACACGTGAAAAGGTAAGTTACTTATTGATTTAGAGGTTTCTTTTGTGAATACAGCAAGAGCTAAATGATTTTAAGTATCTAGAGACCAATAATGGGGGTAGTGGCCCACTGCCTAAGGCTGAAGAAGATGTTATTTAATAGAATAATTTAAATATCATGGAAAAATTCTATTAAGAACCTTAGTCAGACCTCAACATAATTGAATAATGCTGGAAATAGTAACAAAAGAACAAATTATGAGACATTTTGACAGGGCCTGTATACAAAAGGGATAGCCTATGTGGAAAACACAAGAAACAGGAGCATCGAAGGACTTTAAATGACCTTATTTGTGAACTGTTATGAACTAATGAACTACTCAAGAACATGAAGACATGCTCACTCCTAATGGAAGCTTCCATGCAGACCAAATATCCCTCTTGAACTCCCTACTTAGGATAAATGTACTGGGTCGGCTGAAAAAACCTGACCACTCCTTTGAATGAAAATCTTAATTGTTTGGTAACTCATATCCAGCCTTGCCATATATCATCTGCAAACCTCTCAATTTGGCCTTGAAGATAAAGTTTTGTTATTTTTGTGTACTGTAAAATGGCTTCCCAGCAAAATAAACGAGTGAAGGTGTCTGCACTTCTTCGTGCGGGAATCAGAGTGATGTCGCAAATCTGGTCGGGATCTCCCGTACTACAGTCTTCTCGATCACTTGTGCTGGCAGTGGTCGAAAGAGTGTTGAAGATCGAGACAGCTTGAAAAATGCCATTCAAAGCAGTGCCATGATGTCAATGAACCAACACTCAAGGAGGCTCGGGGCTGGAGTAGTTCGACGAGTAGTTGTAAAGCTGGGAAGCAAATTTTTGTCATTGTTGAAAGGCTGCTGCTCAAGCCAACCATCCGCACCAAGCGTTTTGAACGTTGCCAGAGGCTCATAAATGATCTGAAGTCTGCTCCACTTGGTCGGGTGATCACCTTCTCAGATGAGAAGACTTGGATAGTCGACTCGGTGAGAAACATTGAAGCCCGCACATTGAAGCCATGGTCTGTCGCGTTCCCCACCCAAACATCACCGCCCTTGAAGCATCTGTTGACCGGAAGTGGATGAGCATGGATACGGACTATATTATCACGACCTACAACACCTTCAGGTGCCGTTTCGAAGCAATCATCGCTGTGGATGGTTAGAATCAAGACAATGGTTATTTAATCAAGTTGAAAATTAGACTGGTATTTTATTGTTTTTAATTTTGCTTACTCTTATCAAATAGTTTATGATGTGCCTAGGGTGGAATTTGGATTTATGGTTTGTTCAGTTTTTCTCGCCTCACCCGTTAACTTACAAATAAATAAGAATCAAAAACTCATCTTAACTAGACGTAGAATTGCTAATAGCAGCTCTTCTATTCAGATTTAGCCTAAGTTCTCTAATGGGTGAAATATTTTCCAATTTAATCATCCAATACTATTGATTAAGAATCATCAAACTTTCCACTTATATTAGCTGCATTACCATATGACTGATCTTCTCATTCACTAGACCAATTTTAAGTTTTACAAAGAATTTGAGTATAAGTTCAATAATTCTTCTACCCGTTAGGTTCATCAGTTCAGTATATACTGAAAGTGCTGTGAATGTATGCATTCATATCTGCATCCGAGGATATCCTCATCGTTTCCCAGATTTGCATTTGCATTCCATCCTCAATTTTTAATATGGATGTAATGCAGATGTCTTAAATAATGCATTTTTATAATAAAAAGGGAAGATTTTCTTTCATTTCGTAGTTAATTATAATTCAAGCAGCTAATCGTTATGCTGTGTTTAGTAAATACTTCTTCGAGATCTTGTTCAATGCATAGGATAAAGTTGAAAATTGATATGTGCTTGTGTAAGGGATAGTCTGAGAGCAACAGCAGTGAACATGTAATGCCCTCTGAGGGTGTGTTGTCAGTTGACACAGTGTCACAATAGTTGTAGCCATCTGGTCACGCAGTGGGCTCAGGTGGTCTTCGAGCGCTTTTTCGTTTTTCGTTTAATGATTAAGACAAGTTATAAATTGTCATAAGTAAATAATTAATGGTAATTTACTTATTAATTGTATTAGGCAAATAAGTAATGAAGGAAATAATTATTTAACTCCCTCCGTATAGTACTGAATTAATAGTATTATTGTTAGCTTATGTTGCCAGACTGATGACTGACAAATTTACACTGATTTAATATTCAAATATATTTGTCATGATAGAAAGTGGTCAAATGTTGCTGTGTTGTCTAGTCTGCACGTTTATTTTCTCAGTGCAATATTATTCAGTGGTAGTATACTTGTTATTTGTGCAACACATTGAAGTGCCTACTTGCTTTACTTACTATCATTGTCCAACTATTGATAATGAATTGCTGATCAGACTGTTTGAAAGATATATACAATATTATAAACGTATTGGCTCCTCACACAAGCGTAGTGTGGAAGTATTTTAAAAACCTTTCTAACCACATGGCAAATGCAACACCTGTAACATGAACTATTCGTGTGAACGTTGGAAAACATTACCATTTCGTAACCACTTAAAGTCTAAGTATTTGAATGAATTCTAGGAGTTAGAAGCAACAGAAGAAAGTTCTGCAATGGAAAAAATGTGCACTCGCAGGCGCCATCAACAAGTGAAGAAGTAAGCAAACGACAGACATTAGTGCCCTGTTTTGAAAAAGTAAATCATGGTATTTAAATGATGATAGAACCAAAGCACTGAATACTAAAATTACTAAAATGATAGTGCTATACGACTGGCCTTTCAGTCATGTGGAAAACAGTGGCTTTGAACATCAAATGAATGCAACGTTTCCACGATATGAATTGAAAAGATGTAGTTTTTGCAGAGAAAAGACCTGTGAAAAATTTTACCCTTCGGTTGAAATAGATATATTGTCAATAAACACTAGCATGATTAAATTGTCGATACTGTCTTTTGCCACAGATGCATTATCTGCCAACACATTGGGAGTGATTTTTTTATTTCTGACGTGTCATGCAGTTGGTGACGAATTTCAGAGACGGCATTTTATGCTGTTTGCAAAATTTCTGACAGAAAGTCATACTAGTGCCTGCTTTTGCACAACGTTTTTGAAAATGCTGAACGAAAAATAAATTGTTCTTGAGAAAATTCACAGTATATTTCGAGATGCAGGTAATAATATTAAAAACAAAATTGTCTCTGTCTTAACTGAAAAATGTTGATTGTTCTGCACATCAACTTCAACTGGTAGACAGGGCTGGAGTTACGACTAGAAAATTGTAAGTCATTTGCTCACCAAATGGAGAGCCATTTCAAAAGAATTCAATCTTTTAACAGAGGCTCAAGAAGAGTTTAAAAATACTCAAGAACTGCTAAATGTGCATCAACACAATGTTGTTCAAGACGTTGCAACATACTGGAACAGAGGCTTGTATATGTTAGAAAGAACTTCCAAAATGAAAGAGGCTGTAGGTTTGTACGCTGCCAGTAATAGTAAAGTAAAACCACTTTCTACATTAGATGATGTCGTCTTAAGAACTTTGTTGCTGTCATCAAGCCTTTTGGTGAGATAACCATGAGCATCAGTGCTGCCTTATCTTGTCTTTAAAAGACACTTATCGCTAAATCGAAAGTCATTCTCAACGACAGCAGCGACGAATAAAATTAAGGTGTTAAAGCCATGAGAAATATGCTATTGTCATAGACGAGTGCAAAATTTATTAAATTACAGCGCAATGATTTGTATCTCGGGGCACTTTTTCTGGATCTGAGGTACAAGGGAAAATTCTAGGAACCACATACGTATCAAAGGTGTTTGGCCAATTTGGGGCATACGTATGAAGAAATAAGAAACCAGGACGGTCATATCATAAACGATTAATACACACAAGAAAGAAAATAAAAATATTGGATACCTATGTACTTGGTGGCATCAAAAGCTAAACAGACACAATGAATATCTTACTTTTTTTAGATGGTGATCCTGAAAAACTTTGCCAACAGATATTTCTCAAGAAAATTCCACAATGATTGGCAAATATCTAAGAATAAAACGTATACAGATGTCAGAAGATCGTCTCCTAGTTTGGCGGCGCATGAATGCTCAGTCGTATCCGTCCCTTGCTACACTTACGAGGACACACTTCGCCTGTCCCTACAGCAGTGAACCCAGCAAGCGCTTATTAAGTGGAATTGTCATCATCTATGATGAGAAAAGATCTAGGTCAGCTCCTGAGTAACCACAACAACTTTTATTTTTAAATACAACTTGTCAATTATTAGCTACGAGTGTTAAATGTGAGTAGCAACCTTTTCCGAATGGGTGGTGGCTGTGGAAAGAGGTTGATGGAGGCATTTAAGTTGGGTCCTTATTCCGCATCCTGGTAACATAGGTGATTCAGTCGCTCAATACAATTAATGTAAATTTAAGCTACGTTTTGTGGTAATTTTTCATTGGCTATTTTCATTTATAAGTTCAATAAATCATTTAACTACTTCATTCCTTAGTTGCATCAATCGAAAATATTATTCCTTCCGATGCTATATCTATTTTCAATGATTATCTGTGATTGAAACTCATTTTTCATTGCCCAATGTAGAAAATGACAAGACATTGCATCCGCAGATATTGAAATTAAAAATCTAAATCTCGTGCTTGTGGAAAAAATCACATCCCGAGCAGCTCTGGTAAATAATAAAAATCATTCAAATTGTATTCCACCAAGAGGATAAACATACGAAACAATTACAGTAAGGTCATCAATGTTGGAAACACTATGTGCTTAATCTACTAATAAACCAAAATAACTCCTTTCTTTAATTAGTTTCATTTCTTCTTCAATAACTTTTTAGCCATATTTTCAAAGACCATACGTGGAAAACCCAGTAACTTTCCCTGTATAGCATTTGAAAATAAGCTGGATGGTCACATACTTTACTTTCAATATGATTGCGTACGAACTGATCAATTTTTCTGTCATGTCGAACATATCGAGATAGTTTACATTGTTTGAAGGGCTGATCTTTCATTCATTTCCTTTACAAGATATTTACATTATATGACTGACGAATCACTCATTAAAGTACATACATACATCAAATTTTGTGTTAGGAGTCTGACACGTTTAATTTTTAATTAAATTAATTTTACAGCTGACTCGACTTTCATTGGTCGTAATAATTTGAGAACGAGACCAATTATTAAATCGTGACGAAACTAGAACTGTAATTGAACAAATATTGTAAGGGGATTTTTGGATAATTTTGTAACTGAAACTATACATGTTCTTTTCGTTTTGTAATGTACCATTCATTCTCAATGTTAGGTTTTTAATTTATTCTAGTACAGAGGAATACATACATAAAACATCAATGAGTTTAGTTGTATAGGTTCCGTTCGTACTTGTGAAAGGTCAGTCTCAGTACTGATATTTCAGAAGTAGAGTATTCCATCAACTGATATTATCTTTTAAAATGAAATCAGTAGAAATGCAAGCCCTCGCTTCAGTATATACGGTGGAAGAAGTTAAAGTGTCTGTCCTTGTAGATATACTGGTACTTTATGTTACTGTCAAATGATCCTAGTTAAAACTGCCACTTCGATTAAAAGACGAAAGTTCAACACTTTCGCTTCATTACCGACTGTAGGAGAAAATAACATTATTTACCGGAACTTGTTTTTCATGGTAGAAAATATTGTGAGAGAGGCTTAACAAATTGTATTTCCGAGTTACTTCTGTTGGACAAAAAAAGAATAAGCGTGCATTTACATATTCTGTGAGCGATCTTTTCTCATGTAGTTTAGCATTTTGCAAGCTAATTAAACGGGCTGTAGCACTTTTACACAATGCGAAGTAACTTGATTAATGGTGATAAACCAACAAGGTAACTCTATGTTTATCCTTAAGCCTTTACTAACGCCAGTATTACTAGCATGGTTTACTCAAATTGAAACAGCTCTTTTTAAAACGATTATTCGGTGGAGGATCCGTAGAGATCTGGGTAATTGTTTGTACGACTTGAAAAAGCTGATTTAGTGTTCATGGAAGAAAAATGTAACTCACCACGTTACATTGAGGTGTTGAAAAAAAGTTCTGTGCCATTTAAATTTTTCTTCTGAGCAATAATACCAATTTTCAGCAGAAGAATACAACAATCCACTCTTCCAGGGTGACCAAAGACTAGTCTGAAGCCAGAAGTTTTATATTTTTGACTGGCCATCAAAATTTCCCGTCTTGAACTCAATAGCAATAGAATAAACCCATTTTGACACTCTATCATAATGAGTTCTTAATAATGAAAGACAACCTAAAGATAAAGAATTCTTAAAGTTTTACATTACACAATATTGTAGAGAAAATTCTTCTGAAACTTTTACTAACCTTATTGATTCAGTGCAAAAAAATTGCATGAAACTTCTGTAATCGTAAGGAAATAAATTCAAGTTCTAATTTTGTTCCAAGCTTTCATTAAATACAATGTTTCAAGCTTAGCTCATAAATATATCTACGATAAAAAAACTTTCCATAAAAAATGATTTGCTTCTACAGTTGGTTCATATTGATGGGCATGTGATATAAGTTTCACCTACAAATTTTAACGACAACATGTGCATCAATATTAGAGGTTTTTAATACACTACCTATTAATAACTTCAATTATATTGATAGGTATTCAATAACACTAGTTATTAATACAGGTGTCTCAAAACAATTTGCTCCAGTTTTTTAATACACTACCCGCCAAAATTTAAGGACGACCCCGAGATTTTCACTGCATCCGTAATTCTGTAGTTGGAGATGTATATAAGGCAATTATATGTTAAACTAGGACAACACTTCGACTACGCTGCGCAGAACAACGAAAGAATTGGACATTAGAAGACCCAATTCTTTTATTACTTAACGTAACGTAGTCATTGTGTAATCATAGTCGTAGTATAGTCCAGCTCTGCTAATCAAAGTTTGAACTTTTTGGAAACAAACACTGTATGTAAGATAAAAAACCTTCTGAATGAATGAATGAAGAAAGTTGCATTGCGTGGACTGTTAAGCATGACTGCAGATCTTTCATAATTTGAGGATGTTTTAAGGGCAATATTGCTAGTGGGCTTGTTAAAATTGAAGGCATAACGCATATAGAAAAGTGGCATTCAATACAGTATAGGTATGAAATTCCTCCTGCTTATCTCATTATTGAATTAAATATTTTTTATCGTAAAATAAAAATTCAAAACACAATTTTAAATTCTGTAGAGATTATTTGAAATTAAAATGAAATAATAGAATATTGTAAATTGAGGCTTGGCATCCATAGTGTCCAGGTGTTTTGTCTAATGAACTTGCCTGGGAATAAATTGGCTGTAAAATTCGAAATGAAGCAACTAAGAACGACGAATATAGGGAGCCCTTGGGTTACGAACAAGTTCTGTTTTTACGGACGTTCGTATGCTGGTTTGGTACGTAAGTCAGAACTTCAGCCTATACGTCACGGAAGTACGCACTTGCATAAGTAAATTATATTGACTAATGATAAGAACATGTGCATACACATTATTACGTTTGGGAGTCCTCATTAAAGTTCAAACAAGAGTGAAAACGGGAGAATAATTACAGAACGCAAAGATGACAACGAAAACTATAATCTGATATAGCACACTAAGTGAGCATCTTCCATGTTTATGCGCTGCGTTACCATGTATTCCGCCACACAAGCAAAACAACTAGTACTAAGCTCGGTTCGCAAGCTACGAACGGATCGCCGTGAAGTGAAACATGAATTAATAGGATATATGGGCTCTCGTTCGTAAAAGCGAGTTGCCATAAGTTGATGTACCGTAAACCAGGGACTCCCTGTAGTTGTTGAAATATTTATAGAATACATAAAGTCGCTTGCATCAACGTGTGCATCAACGTTACTAGAAAAAAGGGCCAACAATCTACTCTGAAATAATAACAGCTTGGTGGTTTCTCTAATAAAAAGAACACGTATTATTTTCTTGAATCTGAGATTATATCGTATGGAATTTGTATTTAAGTAGTATTTAATTTTTTGCAACGATAGAAAAAACAAAATTAACGCTTCAAAGCCATACCACTGATAACTATCTTTGTTCTAGAGAAAAGTCCTTGAGTGGCGTCAAACCTTAATCTGATGGTATACACTTATGAGTATAAAATATGTAAGTTTATAAATATGCATTGCATATATACTCAATATTTGAACGTTGGTGATATGCCCGCTTCTTTGTTTTCTGATATTTGTTGCAACGAAGCATCATACACCCGGAGGTCTTGTTTGATTCACGTCATCTGAACAGCGTGATTTCACCCACTGATTGAAGGTCAATAACACTTCTCATTACACGTACATTGTACATGTAACTTAAAATCCTCTGATGTAGTCCAAGCAATTGACCTGAGGTGTCGAACATCTGTATTACGTTAATCCTACGTGAACGTAATACAAATGTTTGACGCAATTTAGCGAATTTATTTAGAATGATAAATTTTGTATGTAAGTGAAGATTTTTTCAAATTACTGATTTCTCTGTTGCTGAGTTGAACACTGTTGTATCACAATGAATAATGAGTCGAATGCTTGAATGAAAGTCATAAACAGTGTAGACTAATTTATTTTATTGTTTTATAGCAATATTACTTTGTAGTAACTTCTCTAATTTACTGAAATTGGTTCCTCATTTACAAATACAACATGATTTTAATGTCACACGACGCATGAAATCTTGTATATATGCTCAATAATTCGATCGTACGACAAACATTTGAAAGGCAATAAACAGAAGTAAAATACGAGTAATTTTGAACAATGGTATATACAGCATTACATCATACTTTGTGACTCATGCCATTAGCACAGTACAAAAGAAGGTTAAGAGCAGGCTTTCTGAAAACGTAAAATCATTAGCGGTCGATAGAAATCGTTTTTCGTAGTATACCTGGATCAAACTTTTAGTTCAAGCGAATAGAATTAAAATTATGGTGCCCATCATGAAATCTAATGTCAAAGTGTGATTATGTTTTTGCCAATTCAAAAAAAAAAGATTATTAAAACAATGTAAAAACTCAGACATACATTTTTAAAACTATCCTTAAAGAGTTGTAAACTCATTTATGCCCGTCCCTTATCCTTTTTGAATTATACTTCTGGACATATTCATTGACTTTCTCAATCGTTCAATTTACGTTTATTTCAGACCGTCCAACGACTTTCTTTTTCCATTAATAAATTTCTTAGCGTGTGGTTCTTAGCTCCATAAATTTTAAGGAATCAAATGTTTGAAATCACTCGAATGGAATAAAAATCGTCCAAACCACATCGAAGTGACTTGTAACGAAGTTGTATGGTTAAGTAAATCTAAATCATAACCAATGTGGGACAGTTGAGTGCCAATTAAATGGTCCTGCAATTTAATTGGGACTTTTTTAGTTGCGGTTGCGGTGCAACTATTTTTGAAGAGTAACAAATTAAGTTGAGGCGTAACTAATTGTCACAAACTTGACTGCAAGTCGCAACCGCAAGCTTGAAAAGTATAAGTTTAAAAAAATAACTGCCGCCCGTATACTACCGCATCGTGCAGCTGCTTTGCAGCTGCAGTCTTAAGGCTGTCAGTCTGCCAGTTTCAGTCTAGTCATTGTCTAGGTGTGTTGTGTATAGAAATAGAAATAGCATGAGGTATTAGGAACGAGCCGTTTGCCCATTCTTGGATCGATACTTAAGTCCCATGCTGTAATTCTGGCGGCGATAATCTAGTATAAACAGACCACGGCGGTTGCAGATTTTGATCCCGGGTCTTCCTGCATCGCAAGCGGGTTCGGTCACCAGTAGGTGCTGTCTGCGAAGTGAAATTAAATACTTTCAACCTCCATTGAAATATAAAATCAGTAATGTTAATATTCTAGGGATCTACACTTTCCAGAGATATTTTTACAGATTTATAAGAAAGTTTAATTTGCTAAAAGTAAGATGGATTAATTTATTAGCAAGACTAAATGTACATCGAATACAACTGTAACGACAGGTCACTCCAGCATAAGCAATGTTCTATAGGAAATTGCTGCAGTCTAGCAGAATCTACAAGTAGAACAACAGAAACTAAACCAAATAAATGTGATTCACCACAAAGTCCCTGACCTTATTTGCATGATTATTTTATGAGTACGTCAGCACTTGCAAGGATAATAGTAGTATGATATTTAAATATGTTAAGTATTTGCCGATGACGAAATGCTACAAGGCAGAAAAAAGTCGCTGTATAGTCTGGAAAACCATATAGCAAGACTTCAAGCAGAGGCCATTAAAATTCTTATATGTCGTTTATACGGGATAATAACATAATACGGGATAATAACATAATACGGCGGTTATGATCTATTGATTGATGTTGCTCAATGCTTACATTGATCAAATTAATGGAAGGAATATGAAAAAGCTATTAATTACTTAAGTTGAATAGTCAATTTTATATGCTTAGTTCTTTCTCCTGAACGGATTTTGAACTTGAATTTGTTTCCCAGTTTTTGACGAGTTTCAATCATTGCGTGAAAAAAAAGTATAGATCATTTCAAGAGGAAAAGCGATTTGTCTGTTGAACGTGACTATGATGATAATGAGGACGAAGGGAGTACCCCTAGAAAACAATGCATTGGTGTGAATGCTTGCATCAAGACTTTAAAAAACAAAATTATGAAAATTTTCATCGAAAATATCATGTCACCTTGAATCGTTGAGGGTAGTTCTTTCATCGATATGATAGAATATTCATCAGGGAAGAAATTCTCTATGAGTTGACATACACTTATTGGAACGATTGAGGAGATATTTGAATGTGAGATTCCATCATTGAAAGGAAAGCTAGAGGACCACTGTATGTTGCAATTACAGCGGATACTTGCTCCTGCTGGAATAAATGTGTTCAATTGAACAAATAAAAATTACATTCCTTGGAAACTTCTTATTTGTTAAGAAACTAAAAAAAATTTAATGAAAAAAAGGTATCCCTCAAATGCTACTTAATACAATATGAGTCACGCGAAAAGGCTATGTACCAATGTTGAAGATAAAAATTAATATGAAATTAAAATATAAATATCGGGTGACGGACATTGAGAGTCTAATAAAGCATTAGCTATTAAACGTGAATTACCAGTAATAATGTCAATTATATACGGTTAATTTACAGATCACATCTGGACGTAACTGTTCACAGGATCAGCCTCCACACTTTCTCTATATTACATATTCTTTAAAGTAGTTTTGCTATATAATAGTTGCAGTTGTCAATTGAAGTTGTGACCGCAACTTTTGAGTTTCTGTTGCAGGCACGGTTGCGATTGCAACTATTTTTGGTAATTGAACCATGCGTCACATAGTTGAACACATCCGTCTTTACTCACCGGTGTGCGTTGAGAAGTTCTTAGGGTTCATTGCTATATCTTGACAAATACTATGGCACTGACGATCAGCCATATCCCCACTTAGGTAACAGACAATCGTAAAGATTTTTTGCCTACAAACCGTTAAAAACCTTAGGTGGGCTTTTCTGAACCTCTGATGACACCAATAGATTTCGTTGAGTTGGCCGAATATATCGGTCAGGTAGGTGAGCGTCATGACGAACTCGTCCATGCCCGAGTGAACATGGTAGTTGTTTTCGTTATCTAGCAGGATGATTTACACATGAACCTGAAGTTCTTACAATATAGATCCAAAACTGCCTCTCGTAGCTGGCCACTGATATGGTCAAACGGTGGGAGAAATATGTTTTATGCTTCTTAGAGCATTAGGAGAGAAGAGACGATACACTTCTATTGCGCACAGTCGACTCATTTAGTCCACTCTTAACCTTAGTAGCTCTATCCTAATGTTCTATGAGATAGATTTTAATAGATTTTTTTTTCGGCTGGGAATAGATCTCGTTTATCTCTAAAGCAATGCCAGAAATGGAGAATGTATCAACTTTCGGAACACGTATTTCATTCTTTTATTCAAAGATTCATCTCTTTGGTTTAGAGATTAGTAGTAAAAAATGGATTAGCTCACGGCTTTGAATTTTATTTTCGTCCTATACTTACAATATTAATCTTAAAATATACTTTATACCACAATTTCATCGATGTTAAATTTGTTACTTTGAGTCTTATGACTTGCAAATTTTAGTAGACTTACCTTATCCATCAAGGGAGCACATGTACAACTTGTGTTTTTTATATAAACAATACCATTAGTCGACAAATTTTATGACATTGGTAGTTTCAGTTGCCTTCAACTGTTTTCCGGGTGCTAATTTCAGATATTGTTAAAAAAATAACCGGTACATCACGTTCTTATGTTATATGTTTTTTCAACTTCTATTAACACGTTGACTCCGAAGTGGTACGCATGTGGACCACTTAAGTTAGGTTCTGTAATTTTTTCAGATCCTTCTAGTGACTATGCGTACAAAGTGAAGATTTACACCGGCCAGGCAATCGGAGGCAAGGAGTTAAGATCCACCTATACCAACACTGTCAGGTATTTGGGAGCATACTAGATATTTTACTCATTTCTGTCGGGTAACATTGATTACTTTGTGGAAGGCAACATATTACCCCAACCTAACCTTAAATCACCATTACTTTTAGTTTCAGAGAAGACGTAAGACGTGGTGCGAGTTAAAAAGTGAATTTTGATGTTAAATGACACACAGGCAACGTTGCAGATGTGCATGTGCCAGATAAGTTTTGTTATGTGTGTGGTTCACGCACAAAACCTTCCTATACCAACACCTCCAAACAACTAGAGGGAGATTGATTCACATTCTTCAGAGTAAAACTTCGAGGCACATACAGGACTGGATCCCACATACATCCCTAAAAAGTTAGACGACTCTCATCTTCTCCAGCATAATGAACTAAATAATCTCGTTCGAGACCAAGCACTTTCAAAACAACAAGCAGAGGTTTTGAGGTCAAGAGTTCATGAATAGAATCTTCTGACAAAGTGTACCAACAACAGGGAGAAACTGTCTTTGTTCAAAAAGAGATTTGGCTTCATCAACTTATTACGAGATGCAAGATCGCTTGTGTGTCTGGAGAAATATTTCAAGTCTAATGGAAAGAAGGAAACAACCATGATTTTAAGGAATGGATTCGATTTATGGATTCATCAAAATTCAGCTTAAAAACTGCTCTGTGGGGCAAATGGAACAAAAAATCGTTCCATTTCAGTGGCACGCACTGTAAGAATGAAGGAAACTTATGAAAACGTGGAAAAACTACCGATGTAAACTATAACCAGTTTTAGTGGAGATTATGGGATGAACTGGAAATCATATTTAAAATACTCGGCTTCATGATCCTATTAGCCCTGATGATATTATTGCCAAAGGTAAACAAGCGCTCCACCACCGTGCTGTTCGGCATTGCTGTGTTATAGTGCATTTTAAAAAAAGGAAAAAAAGAAGCAGAGGAACATAGCAAAAAATCACCATGCGCGCGGTAAGGAGGTAGTGTGCAGGAGCTGGTGAGATAGACTGAAGTAAGCAAACGTTTTAAGAAAGCTTTAAGACCGGTCCCAGTACTCCGTTTGGTATACGTACGTTCGGTTCCCAGTTGGGAGTTATTTTGTCACCCAAATCACACATGGCTAAACCCCTGTGATAAAATGGAACCAAAAACTGAAGTTACCGAATATCGCTAATTTTGAACCAAAAGTTTCGGTGATAACGATAAATCGAAAATGCAAGGAAAAAATATCAAATAGCCGATGAAGTGATATCGGTCTAGTGATAAATTATTGCAACAGCGCCCACTTATCTCTATAAAGTATACAAATTTTATCAGTTAAATGTCTTCAACGATCCACTTTTGGCACCTGCATCTCGAATTATTTTCCGAGAATTTAGGAGACGTCAATAACGAGCGAGAGGAAAGATTTCACCAGGATATCTGAACCACGAAGGAGAGATACCAAGGCAGATGGTACCCAAAAATAATGGTTGATTATTGCTGATTCTTGCTGATGGGAGATATCTAAGCACATGATAGACAGAGATAAATTTCTTGTAGGTTTAAAAATTCGTTACCTATTTTTCGATATTTTGCGTTTCAATATCATTTAGTTTGTTAATTCATACATGACAATGTATATTTGAAATATTTTTATTATTCTTAACCGTAATTCTGTAATTGATGGATGAGTTTAAGTTATAATTTATTAAAGGAGTCACATTTATAATTTATTTCTTATGGATGCATTTCTAATTAAATTAAAAATACATCAGTCCAAAATTCAAAAAAACCGTACACGCTGCCGATTATTCACAGGCCTATATGAATTCAGCGACCCAAAGTTAGTTAGTATCAATTTATTTCCCCGATGTGATAAAAAAGTTTCAATTTGTTATCTAGTGTTATCGATTCGTATCATGAAAATTGTCAATGTTTGAGCGTAAACTTTTCGCCCAACTCAAATATTATTTACAATGAAATATCATAAATTCAACAATTTCAGTTGAATTCAAGAAGTGGCAAATAAGGTTCTGCATTCGACGAGTGATCAACTACTTAACTACCACAGAAAACTTCCAGTAATTTAATGGAAATACGTTTTCAGTTTTTCTATGAAACAAAGAAACGGTGAGATGATGAAAGTGGAAAGATGAGTGGGATTTTGCTACAACGGACACTTACTCGGCTGTAGGAGCTCTTCACTAGATTGGACTTAATGTGTCGCAATTTTCACGCGTATATGCTCGTCTTTCACAACATTCTTCGAATTTTCGAGTGAAACATTTTGCAAGTAGAAAAAACCCGAACAGCTACCACCGTATGTATTGCTTACAAAGTTAGGTTAGCATAATGCAGCAGTCTGTAGCTTTGGAAATGGGTTTCCATACATATGTTCAGTTTTATTTTCCAGTGGATAGTTGATATCAATTTGAGGATGCAGTTAGGCATGTGAAGATCAGGAAAATGTTCTACTAACGTTTTAATACAGAACACCGAAGGTTTGTTTTGTTGTTTCATTTGTGTGATTGAATAGAGACACCAATGAGAATTTCTTGATTAATACAATTTGGTTATCGTATATGCACGTAAATATTGGAAAAACGACAAATTGTTCATCGTAAGGTCTTTATAATGTACGACAGATGTTTTTAAAGAGACTGATTAAATTCAGTGTCTGACTGTTACAGTTGCTTCCGTAGAAAAAACATTGGCACTAGAATATTTCCAGAATTCAAATTAGTTATGGAAATAATGCGAACTATAATCGATTCAATTCAACAAGTTTGTTACATGAAATTGTACATTATAACAATGAAAAATTAGGAGCTAAAGGAACTGAAACAAGCTCTCGGGAAAGCCTGTCATATACAGAGGCCTAAAAAAGAAAGTCCGCACAGCTCAGATTTTCTAAAACTTGTAAATTACGATAAATATAAAGTAACTGATCAAAACAGCCTATCAATCATTAGATTCGGCGTTGATTCCACTTTAATATTG
This sequence comes from Trinorchestia longiramus, assembly GCA_006783055.1. Classification (NCBI taxonomy): domain Eukaryota; kingdom Metazoa; phylum Arthropoda; class Malacostraca; order Amphipoda; family Talitridae; genus Trinorchestia; species Trinorchestia longiramus. The sequence continues at coordinate 213,319 of VCRD01000086.1, forward strand.
TATGTTTATATTCGATTTTCAATTAACCTATGCAAGCGTTTGGGTCAATTTATATAAACAACATATATCAGGAAAATAACTGGAAACTCCGTGGTTCATAATTTGGAAATATACGAGCTAATATGCCCAGCTTTTAGGTAATAGAGTATCTGTAATCGTGCCCACTGTTACTCTACGTTATAACAAAGTTATATATAGTCCGAATACTTCATTTTTCTCTTTATGACCGTAGGGAGCTTATTAAACTCCACAATGCTGGAATATTCAACCAAATAATTAACAGAAAATTGAACTGTGATGAGAAAACTGAGTGAGTGACTGTGCAAAAGCACCAGAAAAATGGCAGTGTTCAACATGCCCCTAAATCTGGCCGTTCTAGGGTAACTTCTTACAGATACGACAGCGCCATCAAGATCTGCGGCCTCAGAAACAGGTTTGAAACTTCACCTCAGATCCAAAAACATTGTAATCTTGCTGAGAAGTGTACTCTTTCAACAATTAGGAATAGGTTGAAGGAATTTAGGTGGCAAGGTTGTATAGCAAGACGCAAACCAATTATATCTGTGAAGAACAGAAAGCGCCGTATAGACTTCGTCAGATGTTACGAGGATCATGACGCCTCATACTGGCGGAGGGTTCTTTTTTAGCGATGCAAGCAAGTTCAATAGGCTAGGCAGTGATGACAGGCAGTACGTCCGACGAAGGAAAGGCAAGGGATTTAATCACAACGGCACAGTTTCGTTGCAGCAAGGTGGTGGAGGTTCCGTCATGGTGTGGGGTGTTTTCAGTGTTCAGGGTACTGGGCCTCTAGTTCGATTGCACGGTCGAATTAATTCGACCAAATACATTCACATGCTGGATGCGCATTTTGTAGCGTATTTTGTTGATAATGTGGAAGATAATCCCATCTTCATGCATGATAATGCCCCCATTACACAGTTGGCTATGTCAAAAGGTTTCTCCAGGGGTATAACATTCCGTGTTTGGAGAGGCCTGCCCAACTTCCAGACCTCAATCTAATTGAGAATGTATGACACTACATCAAACAACAGCTACGAAACGATAATATTCGTCATCTTGATGAACTGTGGACAAAAATTGAAGAAAAGTGAGGTGCCCTATCACCGAAGTTCTGTCACAAACTAATCAAGGCAATGCCGAAGAGATTGCGGGCTGTCAAATCACAGAAAGGTTATGCTACTATATACTGCGTTGTTTACTTGGTTTCGGATATAATATTATACTAATGTTTCATTAAAATAACATTTTTGCATAATACAGAGTTTCTTTTTGCCTTCTTGATTATGTGTTTTCTGTATAAATTGATTTGAACACTTGCATAGTTCAATTGAACATCAAATGTTAGCATACAATATTAAAGAGGAACCAACGCCGAATCGAATGGTTCATAGGTTGTTTTGATAAGTTACCTAAATTTAGCATAATTTACAAGATTTAGAAAATATTGGCAGTACTGACTTTCTTTTTGGCTCTACTGAATGTATATCCCACATTCAAAAATTGAGAAAATAATATACTTTGGTATTGCAAATTTTTATAGAGTCTGGCCTATTACTAATATGTATTTAATTTCTTCTAGAAAAGTATAATAGTGAGCATGAGAAACAGATTTCTAACCCGCTCAACCTTAATTTTATTTTCACTCATCAAAAGCTTTTATGAACAATAAAAATTATGTTCATCACGTATAAAATATAGAAAAGGGCGTTGTGACCCTTGTCTATATTTTATTTGACACGTGCTAACAATTGAAATGATCTGAGAAAATAAAATTTAAATTCTATGATTGGTTCAAGTTTCAGAAGCTTAGAATTACATCAGTTATAATTTTCACTCATACAAATTTACAATAAACAATCAAATGCATCGCAAATTTCTGGATTACAAATTATCAAGTTAAGTACTTTGAATACACTCATACCTACTTTCCTTGAAAAAATTGATTGTGTGAACTAAAGTACTGTAAAGTCAATATACTGATGCCAATATTATCAAATTTTACATACATAACGTACATACATGCTCAGAGTAGTCTAGTTTTGTTACCTGCACAAAAAACTACTTATGAAGAAATACAGCTCGCACTAAAAAAGGTCTTATGACGGCATCGCTAGCTAACAAAATATTCACCTATAGACTATTCAATTATTTTCTCCTAAGCAATTATACAGCTGATCAGAAAACGTTCCTTTTTCTACTCGACATTAAAACATGGTCTGTTTCTCAGAATAGAATAAAATAGGATAAGGCAATAGGAATGAGCCGCTTGACACTCTTGGGTCGATACCCAAGTCCCATGCCGTTTCATTCTATGCTCACCCTCCAACATTACATCTGGAGTCGCTTTATGAAAATATGGGATTTTATCACATAACCTACGTTGGTTTTTGTTCTTCAATCATTAAATTTATCAAAACTGGGATTCATGACACGATGTCTGACTTCGAAAATTAATTTTATAGCATATACTGAGAGACAAATTTTCAATTCCCACTCTAGTAGAACCCGTTTTCATACAGTATAAATTCCATTCTTTAGTCAGTATACATTCTTCGCAATATTTTTATTTCATTTAATGATATATATATATATATATATAT
>VCRD01000086.1:215949-271526 GCA_006783055.1 Trinorchestia longiramus
TATATATATTAATTGAACCAGACAGAAGGGTCCAAATTATCCATTTAATGGCTTGCAAAGTGATATTCACTATTATGTACTTATATATAATATTGATGAATATTAAATCTTGATCCATCAAAATTTATTGACTATTCTTTTATGTACGATTATCATCTGGACAGTCTCTCACCACCTATGACAAGAATATTGCAAGAACTCTGTGTTTTCTTATTCACCTATTCCTTATAGCTTTAATGTATCATAGTAATATTAAATGAATTGCGTCATAGTTATTCAGTCTTGTACACTTGAAGTTTAACAGTAGGTGAAATAGGAATATTTTCGACTCAAAACCTACTCTTTTGATTTGCTCAACTGACCCAAAACGGGATTGTCTTTTCACTCGCAGAGTTATGATTTCTTTCGGTGCCGGCAGCTTCCAATAACTTGATCGTAGCTGGCCAGGGATTCAATAGTTTTGCTGACACATCAATTTTTTTTCAGAGTCAAATTTTTCAAGTATTTTTCTGCATTTTATGAAACAAAACGGTTATTAGAAGGCTTAAAAGTCATTCTCGGAAAATAATTGGCTCATTAGTTCCCTTGTTACATATATACATCGCCACTGCTCGTGTCGTTTATAAGTTGGGTTGTCTCACTCATTTAAAAAGGGTAATCATAGTATCGTTCAGTTTTTTAATTTAATTGGTTATGTACAGTACTAGTTACGTAAGGCATATATACGCACATCAATCTCCGAAATGCAAAAAATTGTGTCGACCTAATGACGATCCAATGATTCTTTCAGTCCTAAAATTGATTTTGTTTATTTTGCAAAAGATACCTCATGCCTGAAACACAATTATGCTGTGCACAAAGCAAAATAACTTAAACTTTATGATCTTCGAGTCTCTACATTATAATATCTATATGTGTGGTATGTTGAAATTAATAATGTAGCGTTAACTACATGCACAAATACCTGAATGAGCTAACCGACTACCTTCGAATGTGTTTCCATTGAGTTTGTACACTGAAATGGTTTTTTCTCCCCTACTGAGACTTTTACAGTAATTGCAACCTCCAAAGACCTTAGCGGGTTGTCTGTGGCACTAGGCGTTACTTGTTTTTTTTCGGTTACATATTATTTTCAGAACATTGAGAGGAATGTTTTCGATTGGTTTTAATATTGATAGTCAAAGATGTTTAGCTATCCAGAGAATTGTGAAGCCTTGATCCTTCCACTTTAAACAATTAAACTTCGTGTTTTCAAACGCTAGAACTAATTTTATCACCATTTTACTGAAATAATGTTTTCCATACGCTTAAGTAATCTTCTGATGAATTTTAGATGTATTCAAGTATCTTGGGTTCTAAAGTAGCAGTTAGCAGCTCAGGCAATAGATTTTAATGAAGATGAAAATCAGAAGCTGGATTTACGGCATGGTAAGTGTCCTAATGCATGTGGATGTATGTTGATAAGTACATTACGCTTCATGGCTTCTAGTAAAAATAAAGAAAAAGAATAAAGATAATTGTATTGTTGTTTATATGCAAACGGTGCTTACTCAAAACATATCTAGTACTTTCACTGGATTTTTCTTTTTTACATTATTCAAAGACCAATCCGATACATTTCCCCAGACCTTTGCATATATATAATGGATATTACTGGTCATCTACATTTTTATTTATATTTCTAACTTCTCTGCTCCAGCCGAGTAAGTATCCGCTTTCAAAACACTTACTATTCCCTGCAGCATACGTAGTTGCTGACGTGTATTTGCCAATACAAGACAAGCAAACAAAAAACTTCATTCCCAATATAGTATAAAGTACATATATATTGGATTTTCAAATTCTTAAAGTTAAAATCTTATAAGTAGTAATGATGGTGATTGATAACATCTTATGAGTAGTTGTGATGCTTCATACAAAATCCCCGTCCTCGTTCTCTGTAGTAGAGGCTCGTCGGGGTGTTTCGATAAGCGTGATGAAGGTGTAGTATTACAATGAGCGCCCAGTGTAGCTACTGCCAGGGTGTGTTTTTAGCCGCGATAGTCAAGGACAAACAGACCACATCAGCTACGAATATTGAATCCGGGTCTCCCTGCATCGCAAGCGGTCACGCTCACCAGTCGACTAATCTGGCGACTATATGTCAAAATGTTCATCAAGTTCTTCTTCTCCTATACATATATGAGTTATTAATTTACACCCTGAATCAATGATATTCACGTTGAGTCCTCCCAATTGACAAATTCGACGTCCAATCAAATTGTTCCAATATCTTGCGCACAGAAGTGATGAACTTTGTGGAATTTTATTTGTTTACAGTTGAGTGACCAAATTCTAACCTCTGTGTCAAGATGCTTTACGTTATTCATTCATTGCAAGCATAAATAATTGTATTAGTTAATTTTATTGTGATGACATTTTTTCGTTACAAATAACTCTTCAAGTGCAATTTTTGTATTAACCTGATTTATGAAAAAATTACCGTTATTCACGTATGGAACATATTTTTCGGACTGATATTCAACCGTTCAGGTATTGAATACTCCACTTCTCAAAATTTAGGCCAACTAATTACTTATGCCAGCCTGAGACACACTAATAGTATAAATGTTTCAATGCGTAGGCATACTTATATCATACATTCAAAACTGTAGAAAATCAGTATAAAATTTGAAGTTTTTTTAATTTCACATCACAATTACTGAACTTTCAAAATCTAATCAAGTTCTTGTTTGATGAAATTGAATAAGTATTTATCCACTTGGCTACTCTTTCAACATTTACTGGGAAAAATATAATTTTTTCCTTCTAGCCCCTTCCCTTTGCAGAGAAAAGTATACATACTTGTTGATATCATATTCTTAACTACACCTAATGGAACATTTGACCTAGTCAAATAGTCAAGTACGAGTCCCAGCAAACGACTATACATATTTGGGGAGAAAGTTTGAGCAATATCCACATTGCCCGGGAGTGCAAATAACGCAATGGAGTTGTCATATGTCATTTTATTGAAATAATGATTAAAATAGTGATGGATAGTGCTAAAACCTTCCAATACGATTTGAAGACATTTGTAGAAACATTTCTTATTCTGTTGACTAGATTATCGAGTCAAGTGTAATACGTATCACATATAATTCATTAACATAAAGTTCCACGTTCAATTACTTAAAAACGCAACCACACGACATACCATTCTAGTTTTAAATCATGACTGTGATCTGAAAAACGAATAAAGTTTTGACAGGTCTTTCCTTTATTTCTCCTCTAAAGATTTTTTGCTTCTCAATATGATTGATGTTGTACAAAGGAAAGGAATGCTTCGTTAGTCTGTTTGAGTTTTATTCGTGGTGAAAAGAAGTGTGAACTGTTTAAATAGAATCATTGAATAGAATAGAATAGAATAGAATAAAATAAGGCACTAGGAACGAGCTGTTTGACCCATTGTTGGGTCGATACCTAAGTCCTATGCCGTCTAAAGTAAATCCATCAACCATGCACCTTAACCACGTAAGTCAATTCAGTCCTGTACACGCATTTCACTCACGCACAGGCATTTCAGTCCTGCACGTTTATCCCAATCATACACAGGCCCTAGGAGTTAGGGACATAGAGTTAGTACAAGGTAATACTGAGGTGTTCGTAATCCAATATTTGTCGAGACGATTTTTGAAAGTGTTCAAAGTGCTAGCAGAAACTATGTTTTCGGGTAGCTGGTTCAAAGTTGCGGCAATTTTAACAGGAATGAGTGTTCATAGCTTGTTATGACTTGAAGTTTCTGAGTAATCGTTTTTGGCCGGTATTTCTGGTTTGTACGTTACCGTCTCATTCGAAAAGTTCTTTCAGGGTAACATTGTTAAGGCTGTTGAGATACTTAAAGGGCTCAAGAAGTTGTCCTCGTAGTCTTCTTTGTTCTAGGAAGATCAGTTCAAGTTGTTGAAGACGTCTTTTGTAACTGAGATTGCACAGTTCTGGAATCATCTTCGTTGCTTTACGCTATTTTTTTCCATTTTATTCATATTTCTTCGAAAGGTAGGAGACCAAAGTTGCACTGCACTTTCTAAATGAGGCCAGACTAGCGTTTTATTGAGTGGTAATATTATATTCTTTGACTTGCATTCGAAGTTACGTGCTATGAAACCAAGAAGCCTTCTCGCATTTTTGATGTTTTTTCTACTTGTTTGTCATGTAAGAGATTTTCAGTGATAATGAAACCTAGATCTTTTTGTTGCTGAACTGTTTCAATGGGTATGTCATTCATCGTGTATTTGAAATGCCAGTTATTTGCACTAACGTGCATTGTTGAATATTTATCAACGTTGAAAGTCATTTGCCAGATTTCGGTCCATTGTAGAAGACGATTGCAGTCCGATTAGATAGTTACTCTGTCCCTTTCGGTGAATGTTTTGTGACAGAGTTTCGTATCATCGGCGAATTTGTTGAATTTACTGATGATTGCGTCATCAAGATCGTTGATATAGATGATGAAGAGCATCGTGCCTAAAACACTCCCTTGAGGGACTCTTGATGTTACAAACGTTGAATTACTTGCTTGATCGTGAACCACCCCAGGCTCAGTGCGACCTGTAGGCCTACTCCGTATCCATCGGGAGTTATTGCCTCGTATTCCATGCGCTCCTACATTGGCCATGGGTCTTTGGTGGAGAACTTTATTGAAAGTTTTTTGAAAGTCAGGATATACTATGTCTACAGCTTTTGTACGGTCCTATATGAGGTTAACTTCTCCAAAGAAGTCAAGGAAGTTTGTGAGACAGCTACATTTTCTCCTGAATCCGTACTGGGTATCAGTAATAAGAGTTCGGTAATTAAAGTTTTTTATACGGACTTTGAGTTGTTGTTCTATTTTGTTACTAATGATAGATGTTAGACTCATTGGACGATGGTTATTAGGTGTTTGTTTGTTCCTCTTTTGAAAATAGGAGTGACATTTGCCTGCATCCAGTCTTCCAGAACTATACCAGTTTCAAGTGATCCATTGAAGATGTTTGTTAAGGAGACCAGGAGGGTTCATTTAGCCAAAATCTCAAAATTTTCACGAATGTGTTTTTTTTACAGAAAATGAAAGATAAAAATCTTGCGTAGGTTCCGTAAAAATTTATGGGTCGTACAAGGACGGAAAAGGGGTGTGGGAGCAATAGGAAGGGGCCCCGTGTGGGATAGGGAGGCAAAGAATGCTGCGTGTGTAAATGCAACAAGCAATAAAGGTGGTGTAAAATAGCGTGTATAGAACAAGAATAAGTCCACCCACAGCAATATCTGACGGATGTGCCTCAAGACCAAGTTTACCTACCTTGAGCTTTGCTGCGACGGTCACGGCTCTTCAGCACAACCTGGGGAATGTCCGTTGGCACGTCCTTGTGGCTCTTCAACTCATTCCACGAACTGCTATGAAGGCAAGAAAGAAGAAAGAAATGATTCCAGTGAAGGGACCAACAGCAAAGAAGAAGAGGATCTCTCATGACGAACCTTCCTGCAGCTACAACCCCGGCGGATTTTAATCTTCACGCACTCCACCTCAAAAAACACCTCAACACTCCCACTCTACAGTACTGAAGCGTCTTATGATCTATCAGTATCCTAACCCAATTGATACATAGCACATGACATCCTAATTAGGACCTCGGAACCTTCGGGTTCCAAAAAAATAAAATCATCCAACAAAAATTGGCTCTCCTGACAAACCTTCTTTTCGGGGGCGCCAATGCCTACTCCTCCATCATTATTTGACGTAGAGACTTGTGTGAGTGTTCTTTCGAAAGAAGAGAGAGCTTTCTAGAAATAATCTTAAAGACATTTACAATAATATAATTAGATCAAAAGACATAGTCAAATGCAAGTAAAAAAATGCAAAAAATTCCAAACCAAAATTTTTTTTTTGAAAGTTTAATATCTATGAAACAAAAAACAATTCAAAAATGTCTGTCAGTTATGCTGTAGAGGGCTCTTAGTTCTTTCTAAAGAGTTCTCATAGGAGTATCTACGACAAGTTTTGAAGGAGGAATAGTCAACGGAATTTTCCCTAAAATTTCACGTTTTCTTTTCGTAACTCGTTTTCTATGCGTTAAATCTAAAAATTTTCATGAACAAAATCTTTTTTTTCATTTCTATGTATGTACAAAGTTTCATAGTTTTACGATCAATAGTAAACAAATTAGCAATAAACCCGCCTGGTCCCCTTAAGAGTTCGCTTATTAGTTCTGCTGTTTCTTTGAGAATTCGGGAGCAAGGCCATCGGGTTCGGTTGATTTGTATGGGTTTAAAATCCTGAGCCGTTTCTCTACCTCTTCTCCTGTAAATATGCCATCTTTCAGGATTTTCCGAGGATTTAAAGCATTAGGTTGCAGGATTCCAGTTAAGTATTCGTGAGTGTACACAGAATTAAAGTATATATTAAGAATTCAGGCTTTGCTTTTGTTGTTCGTTTGGGTTAAGCCCTCAGAATCGATCTTTGGTCCAATAGTGTTTCTTTTGAGTTGTCTGTCGTTCACATATTTGTAGAACCTTTTTGGGTTGGTTTTAACTTGTGCTGCAACTATAATTTCTTTATTTCGTTTTGTGGATATTATCGTTCGCGTAACAGCGCTGCATGTGTGAATATGTTCTTGACGATGGGGTTCTGTTTGGGATCGTTTAAGTTTTCTGTATGACTGTGGTCTTGCACTGATGAGGCGTTTAATTTCTTGTGAGTACAAGGAGGGTTATTTGTTGGCCTGATTCGCTTTTTTGGGAATGGTGTTCTATCGCAGTTGCAATTATTTCTTCAAATATCATGTAGCATTCCTCAGCGTTTTTGTTTCTCATTAGTAATTTATAGTTATTGCTGTGAAGCACTTCTTTCATTAGTTCGAAGTTTGTTCGTTTGAAGTCAAGGACTTGTTTATGTTGAGTCTTTCTAATAGGGTAGTGTACTTCGAGCGAGAAGTCTATCATCTATTGGTCACCGATCTCGTCTGTAACTTCTAATTCATTTATGCTGAGGTCAGAGGCCGTCATTACGAGGTCAAGAATCTTATTTTGTCTAGTTGGCTCGTAGATATGCTGCTGCAGAAAAGTTGTATTCATCAGATCAATAAGTTTAGAACCGTGTGCCTAACTTTGACAAGTAGTCCAGTTTATGTCAGGGAATTGAAGTTACCCATGAATAGTGTTTCGTGAGAACTACGGATATTACCAAAGTAATCAGAGAATTCGTCATCTTCAACTGCTGTAGAGGTTCAGTTCCAATACACGAGTACAATTTTGATAATTTGTCCTGGATTCAGTTGGATGATGAGCTGTAGTATTTCCAATTTTTCTGTTGCTCGATGTACTTTGATTTGTGATTGCTGTTTTTCTTTGATGTAGAAAAGTGAATCACCACCTCTGTTGCTGTGTGATGGTTTTTTGATATTATACAAGACGTACCCTTTCAATGAGACTTCCGCTGGGAGATGTCTTCCATTGAGATCTAACCATGTTTCATTGACAGCCAAGATGTCATGTGATACCGTTGACATAATGGCTTGAAGTTCTGACATTTTTGGTAGGAGGCTTTGTACGTTTTCAAACAGAATCTTTAGTAGTCCAAGACTATAACCGTAGTATGATAATAGGGCTTCATTCAGATTATCCCAATTGACGTGGTCAGACTGACGATAGTATTGTGGCTATACAAGTGTTTCTTGCAGTGCCAGAGATGCCTGCTGCAGCGGTGATGTTAAGTGATACCGTTGTGCCCGGGGAGCAGTTGGTTTTTTAGCTTTTTTGCGTTGGATGTACTTTTCGTTTCCTCTTCCTGTCGAATTGTAATGTAAGGTGCATTATATGATTGCAGTGTGTATGGACAAGAACGTGTTATAGTCGAACTCTTTATTACTTTCCTGCGTCGTCGAGGATCATTTAGTTTCGTATTGGGCAGATTACAGTTATCCGAATTTTTTGATGCTCCGCCTTGTTGATGCTCTGAATGTACTTTCAATGTGCCTGCCGAATTTTGGACGAGTGTACTGCCAATTTTGTCTTTTTCCAATGTACCGGTTTGTCCGAGTGTGGCAATGGTCAGTAAGCTCCCGAGGCTAGCTTGCCCGACTTTATTTAGATGGATGCCCTCTTTCTTGAAAAGATCATGGTGTCCAGTGTGATGGGACATCCGGTCTAGGAACATGACGCCTTTTCCTGCACAATTTTTTTTTACTTTTTCATTGATCATTAGAATCTGGGTAATTAGATTCGTATCTTATATTCGCAGAAGAATTATAGTTATGATAGCCTTCGTGTATTTTTTTCAGTTTATAGATCAATACCTCAAATTGCAGGAGAATTTCATCTTGGGGCTCATTTTCTAATTCATGTGTTCCGCAGAAAACTATAACTTCGTCCTCCTCTATGCATGTAGATCTTCTAGTAAGTGGTCTGCTTCAAGAACTTGGATTTTAGGACGGTAGAGTATTTTACGCTCTTCTAACCCTCCTTGAACTCAGTTTTCTGTCTATGGATGATGTTTTTCTAAATGAGAAAGTCATGAGGTTCGTTCTTGATATTTTTTTTCATTAATAGTACGAGTAATTCTAGTAGAACTTCGCAGTTTTTTATTAGTACTTTTTCTTAAGTAGCAAAAAGGTTCGATGATTCCAAGGGGTTGGGTACAAGATTGAGTTTAGTGTGAATAACGTTCATTGGATTTTTGTATAAAGTGTTCTTCTGTAGAGTTTGTATTGTTTTTCAATTCGTCTTTGAATGTCTTAACATGGTTTTTGGTGTTCAGATGCAAGTTTGAAGATTTATCAATAGTTTCAATACGCTGGAGTTGAGGATCAGTCCGTAGGTGCTGACCACGGTGAGTCTCCGAAGTCTGAAGCCTTAGCTGCGTTCGTGATTTTGTTTTTGTTGCATCTCAATTGTTCCCAAGCACACCGCCATCAGTTCGAGTTGACGGCTGAGTTCTTAACTTTCAAGTGATTGATTTTGAATTTGAAGTGATTGATTTTCAATTAACGCTGATAATTCATGGTTAGAATAACAGAAGCGACACTCTTTCGTATTGCAACCTCTCATGTTGAATAATTGAAAGCTGTACGTTGCCTTACATTCTTTGCAGCATTTTGTTTTCGCTTTCGAAACTTTTTTTGTATTTTAGTTGAACTCCATTCATTTTTCTATGTCAAGATGTTTGCGTCTAGCTTTTCAATGATTATTTACTGAGTTGGTGGCACGTACTGTTCAAATTACGAAATTATTGTCTGGTCTCAAAATCACAAAGTTAGAGGTTAAATATCAAACTACAAGTTAGGCAACTAGTCACAAAATCATTAAATTAGTGTCTAATCCCCAGGTTACGAAGTCAGTGACCAGTCATGAAGTCATAAGATTTGCGTCTAGGAGCAAAGTTTTAAAATTAGTGTCCAGGCTCAAGATCACAAAATTGGTGTCTAATAACAAGATCACATCTACAAAATTATAGTCAATCACAACTACAAATCACAATGAGCAACTTTTCACAGAATCGTAAAACTATTGTTCAGTCACAAAATTTTGCCTAGTAACAGAATAAAGTGACCAGTCACTAAATTACAGGATTATTGTCTAGTTCTAAAGTCACAAAATTAGTATCTAGGCACAAGATCCTCAAATTAGTACATAAACACAAGATATCAACATTACAACCTAGTCAAAAAACAACAATAAATAAAAATCCCCACATTAGAGTCTAATCACAGCATCAGAAGAGTATTGACTAGTTGAATTTTTTTTAAATTTTTGCAATTAAAAGTAGTAAATATTAGAATTTGTTTTTTTTATCACGATTATTATTATTTTTCATTATTATCATTATATAGAAAAAATTTCCATTATCTAAGGGATTGAATGAAAATAATTCATTTGTAATTTATTTCCCGGATTGAATTCAAAACACTTTTTTCTCTCATGTGTGGAAAGCTATTCTGTTCTTATTCACACAACAACAATGCTAATGAAGATTCCTCGAAACTATACACGCAGAAAGGCATCAAAAATAGTTTTTGTCCAATAAAAAAGTATTCTATTGCCATTCGTACAGTACTAACATTCACTACACAAATATTAATGCTTATAATGGTTTCACGAACACTGAAATGAAATAACTGTTAGAAGGTTAGAAAAATCACAGGATTGTGATTAGGCTAACCAGGTTTATTTTGGTGAACACAGTTTGGTTATAGTACAGATACCAATGTCTACATGGCAACGGCAGGCACAAGAATGGGGCCGGAACCAGGGAACGCGCTGAGACAATGGTTCTCTACCACTAGCTGACTCTAAACGCATTCTGTTACAAGAGCGTACAAGAGCGAACTGTGTTACATCACAGCGTTACACATTAACCTTAAACATACTAAAGTCGAACACATTCAAGGTGGAACATTTAAACATTCATCACTCCTTCTCACATTGAATGTGCTTCTCAAAGAAAACTACACCTAGCTTCCTTCTCAGCCTAGAGAACTTCTCGGCACTTAGACCCTTAGTAAACATATCAGCAAGCATATCATTCGAAGGACAATACACGAGATCAATTTCCTTAGTACAAAAGGCTACGTACAGCACTTTGGTATGTCTTTGTCACATTCCTCAACTTCATCTGAAGTTGTGACAAGGTCTCCATTAACATCTACAGGAGTGGCAACAGAATATGCTTTATCTATGACAAACCTAGACAACAGGGCCTTAGTATAAGCAGACTGCTCTAGCAACAATTCATTTTTAGTCTGCATTACACCTACACCATCCCCTAAATCTATCAGGAGCAGCTCTGTTCCTAGTTGAACAACGGAGCTCCAACTCTCCTTCTGAATCCTCATGTTTTTCTTTTTGAGGGAAGGAGCAAGGAACACACTCAATTTCTTTTGAAGGCTCCTTCTCAAATGACAAACTGAGATTCATTAAATACCACATCTCTACTCAACAAGATCCATTTGGCATTAAAATCATACAGCCTGTATCCTTTAGTTCCACTCTAGAAAAAGGAAGTCTATGGCTCTTGCCATCACAACAATATTCACAAAACACATTCTCATTTCCTAGAGAACAATCAAAACCTCTAACAAGATCAAGACACTTCAGTTTCTTAAGATTATCAAACCCTAGATGACAAAATCTCTTGTGCCACAACAGGTCATCCGAGGAGACACTCGAGCATTTTGCAGCTACATGATAGGAACAATCTAGTGATTCTAGTCTATAAAGTCTTCCTACCTTATGACCAGCAACTATCAACTCGTCATTTTCATCTACAATCTCACGTGTGCTTTTATTGAAATGGGTTTCCTTACCACATTCTGCATTCTGAGCAACAGATATCAAATTGCAAGCTAGCTCTGGCACAAACAACACATTTTTTACAACACAATTCTTTACCTGCATATTAGGCACAGTTATTTTAAGACACACATCTCCCACTCCAATACCCTTCAAGGCTCTACCATCACCAATTTCAACTCTTACAGGAGAAGATAGGTCAGAGTAAGATGAAAATTCACTTTGCTTGTTGCACATGTGCTGAGTAGCACCTGAGTCAACTATCCAAGAATCACAGTCAACATTACCTATAGCAAAAGCACTAGTAAACATAATAGTTTCACCTGTAGATGAGCTTCGTGCATCTACTGCTTTGTTTGCTTGGAATGTTCTATTTTCTTTTCTCAGTCTTTCTTCATAGACACTACACTGTCTCTTAATGTGGCCCTTCTTTACCACACTCAACACACCCAATGAGCTTTTTGTTCCTTTTGAAACTCACTAGCAATTTTTCACTGGAGTCTGAAGTACCAAGGCTTCCTCGCTGTCTTCTTTCTTCGTTTAGGAGACGCTCAGTTACAACTTCCCACGCTGGTATCTTTTCATGTTCTTCAAGAGCAGTTACCAGAGTAGAAAACCTATCTGGTAGTGATGATAGTAGAATGATCACACGCTCTTCTTCTTCCATGGCATCACTAATGATGGCCAGCTCCTCAAAGAGTTTAACAAACACTTTTAAATAATCTTGCAGATTTTGACCATTTTCCAACTTCATGTTGAACAGCTTTTTCTTCAGCTTAAATTTGTTTGCCCAAGTCTTAATCTCGGCGAGATTCAAACTTCCTCCGAACTGCCTCATCTGCCGTTGAGGATATAGTTTCAGTGCCTCGAACTATATCCCACAATTTATCCTTCACAAGACACATCCTCATATGTATCTTCCATGTTAGATAATTTCTCTCATTGAGTGGTTTCATGCAACTTTTACCACTGTTAGAGTCTGCCATGTTCTTCACACCTGCTGCACTGTGTTAAGTCAACAAACTTCTACGTTTCCTTGTAGTCACCACAGTTTGCTTTGAGACTTTCTGTGTTCACTGAAAATTTATTCTTGGAGCGTGTTCTGGGCCCATAACCTTTGTTAGAAGGTTAGAAAAATCACAGGAGCGTGATTACGCTAGCCAGGTTTATTTTAGTGAACACAGTTTAGTTATAGTACAGACACCAATGTCTACATGGCAACAGCAGGCACAAGAATGGGGCCGGAACCAGGGAACGCGCTGAGACAATGGTTCTCTACCACTAGCTGACTCTAAACGCATTCTGTTACAAGAGCGTACAAGAGCGAACTGTGTTACATCACAGCGTTACACATTAACCTTAAACATACTAAAGTCGAACACATTCAAGGTGGAACATTTAAACATTCACAATAACTAACACAGAAATGAAATAAATGTGGCTGTAGATGGTGCGGTGATTGTAGCGGAAGACAGGGCTGTAGATGGTGCAGTGATGTTAGCGGTAGACAGTAGTAGACAGCGACAGTAGGGTAGCAGTAGTAGAAAGTGGCAGTTGATAGCGGCAGTAGATTGGCAGTAGACAATATTGCGTGCTGAAATCGTTTGAGTCATTAAACATAAGTTTTTAAAGTGGGTTATCACGGTTCATTTTTGCACAATGTTATTACTTATCAGTAAGTTACTACAAAATAGGTCATATTGTTCATTGCATTACTCCTGCCATTTTCATATTTTACTACTTTAGCATACATCTTGAAAAGATGGCTAGAGTGAAGTAAATGACCCTAATAAGGATATCAAAAATAACGAGTTGACAGAGTAAACCACATAATTATTTTTTCTACACACAATGAAAAATTTTCTACCGTGACAACCTTTTCGGTTCTAATAATCGAGCGTTTGGAAATTCCAAGTTGTTTGTAATATGCTGTTGACCCTATGATATGCACAACCATTCTTCTCAAAATTATTCCTAATCTGTCATGATGGGGTGCATTACAATTTAAACAATCCTTCATTGAAAAAAAGGCTCCAATTAAAATATCCATTTTATAACAAAAATTTTCTAATACTCTGGAAATTTTAATTGTATATGCTGAAAGCCTTGGGGTGAAAATCAAAAGATATTTGACTTAGGTTTGACGCAAAAATTGAGATGTCTGCTTTTTAATGCAATATATAAGCATTCTTCTCTTTGCAAAATTTCTTTCTGACTTTCATTGACAGTCTAATGATCAGATTCTATTCGTATGATATACCTTAGCAGTATCTAGGAAATAAATCACGGATACCAGCTGCATGATTTCCATACTCTTGGTCATATCTTTTCTCAAAGGGAATAGCATCTTAGAACTGAGTTGCAAATTAAAGAAGCTTGTATAGATACTCCCTTTCCTGGGTATGTTTGTGAGTTCGAAAGAGTGAATGACTTTTTTGAAAAAAACGACTCTTGCTCAACTAAGGTGGACGATTGCATCATTTAATTGAAAACTGAACTCAGAACTGCTCAGACGACTCCTGAACTGTGGAGAACTGTATGAAGACACTTGATATTTCATCTTGTACCTTGCAAAATTTTTTTCAAGGGTGAGCAGTTAAAGGATTTTAAAGCCAATGGGATCTGGACTAATAGAAAACCCTCTTGCAATGGGGGGCTATTTTTGAGTCTGACTGATAGAAGGGAATTAAAAAAAATCGAATATATAAGACCGGATTTCTACCCAGCCTCGTATCGATGTCGATTTGTAACAGCGAAACCTAACATATAAACCTGAAATTAAATTTAGTATGGTAAATGCATAGAATATTATTTAACTAGAGAAAACGAAATCAGTAAAAGGAAATGCCGAAATTCTAACAAGTCTGGGTTGTGATCTATACGGCTATAATTATATTCGTATAAAAGTTTCAGAACTGCTAATAATTTATGAATGTGAAATATTTTAGTGTTCTAGAGAGTTTCAGCTTTGCTTGGTTAATTAACGTTGATGATCAGAGATTGATTACTGCTTCTGGATTGAAAGATAATAAATACTTTGATAAAAAACTGCATGAAGAGATATATCTAAGTGTTTGATGGATTTCGCAGTAGAAACAATGAATTAACCAACTTGGAAAGTAACGAAAGTGGAAATGTACTTTTTAAGAACTACTAGAACAAAGTATATTGCATTTACCATGTTTAAAAAATTTGAAAATTTATCATGTTAAGTACCGTTCATTTCAATCCATAATTTTCACCAATCTTAGCGTCAGTAATACATACTTGTTTATAAATTTTATTTTCCTAATTTTCCTGTCCAAACGCAGATCTACAATTGTGTTATCAGCTTTCACTAGGTTTCAAATGAGAAGTGTTTGACGAACTATTCCTTGGTCTCCCACAGAGTTGAAAAACTTGCTCCTGGCGGTTTTCCAATCACCCTTGAAACGAAGGAATGGGATAAATGAACTATCATTTTTGGTTTAATTAAAACAACATCATACACAAGGTATATAACTGCCAAATACTGCAAAGAGAGCCATCTAGGCCACCAAAAGATTTCAGTACAATCTAACATGCTTTTTCAGGTAGCTAATTTCACCAGCGGATACAAGGATGGAACCAGAAAAGAACTAATGTTGAAATGAATTAACCAGTTGAAAGCCGTGGATCCGACGAGTAATAAAAAACCATGAGTCCTGTTAGCGTCTGATGTAGGAATAGCAGGTGCAATGAGAAATTTTCATGAACTGAGGCTCAGTTAGCAGATCAGTCTACGAAACTTGGTCAGTCTAGTTACTCTAGAATACAGAGACTTAGAAGAACAAAAACGGTGACTGCAAGTGTTAGGTACACACGTTATAAGTATAGATGGGACAAAAAAAGTCTATTAAGGTCGGAATACGCTGAACGTCAAGGTAGTGCAAATTGTGTGCCTGCAGAATGTCAGCGTTAAATTTATAAAATACGTTATAATACATTATTTAAAATGATATAATTTGACTTTTGAATCTTTTTGCGGATGAAAAGCGGTCAGCTCGAATAGAGGAGAAATAAATAACAGACATAATTCATCTCGTCGATGACTCATTGGTTGGACTGTTTTGTGATATCTATTTAAAAAATCCAGAGGGATTGAGTAGCTAAATTTTGTGGATAAATGTTCTGTTGAAATATTGTTCATATGCTGTAACAAGATATTTTTATGTATTGTGTAATAAAAAATTATGTAGCAAATGGACGGAATGAAGCTTTACGAATGAAACCAATCTCATATCATGTATGTGTTTCAGTGTTAATTGACGGTTGAGATACATGTTCAACAATTTATTTGTATGCCATAGAACAATTTATAGAATAAAGCTGCCACTTCATTCATTAGATTAACATTTTAGTAAATCCTTAATTACTATGGGATATTTCTTCAACGATTTAAGTTTTTCCATAGAGTAAATGGGAATTGTTTTTAGATTAGATCTTTAAAATTTCATAGTAAAATATGTATTTTTGCAACATGAATTATTGTAGGGCAGAAGTATATGTGAAGCTGAGGCCAACTACGTATTGGAAGAGGTTCAACGGTATTTTTAAATGCTCTGCTATTCTGGTTAATGCTGGTTAGTAGCATTTGAACAATGACTAAGTCGACACTGGTTTGTGGATTCCCGACTTCAGGTTCGTATAGTTTTATATGTGATTGCTTGGAGGAACACAACTCTAAAGCATATTTCTGCAAATTTCTGGTTCATTTTCTCAGCAGGTTTCCTTTTTTCTAGCCTACCCTGTCAACGACACCTTTGTGTTAAAAATGTTCGAGCTTAAACTATAACGGACATCAGTGAGTTTCCTAAGTTCATTCTCATATCGGCTAGGGAATAAGTTCTGTTTTGAGGTTATGCTGATGTTTTATATATTTTGTGTGTAAGTTTAGGTCTCGGCTTATAGACAATTTAGGTGGGTAGTGAGAGAAATAAACGAAAGGCATAATAATTATACGTATTTTTGATTATATATTATAAACTTCGCCTCAGTCGTATTCAACTTACGCTTACTGCTAGAATACGTGTATCATTAAAACAGTGATGAATAAGAGACTGTTCGTGAAACATTATAATTTTATAGTATCAAATTATTTGTAATAAATTATTAATGTTTAAAAATTCTTTAGTATAAGTTACTACCCTATTCAAAAAGTCGCTTCAGCCGTAGTATAGAAATACTAAAATGGAATTATTGATCCCACAAATACATGAAGGTCAGTCTCTTATTGTTTTGTCCAATGTCTCTGATAAGCAAATTTCGAAAAATCAGGAACATTTGTGGGCTGGTGCATGTATGATATTGAAACGTTTGTAATTGTGATCCGAATAACTGTGTCCTTAGTTTCATATATAGAGAGGAAGAAACTTGACAACATTGTCGCCTTTAAGATGTTTTGCTCTTCTGGTATCAATACATATTGTACATATTTCTATGATGAACTAAATATGTTACCGAGACATACAAAAGTTCAAATACTTTTTAATTCCACCTGTCCTGGTGAGTTTTCTCACAATGTGTTATTAGCTCCTGTATTTCAGTTAAAGAAAAATTTTAAATTGTAATGCCTTTGTAAATCATACATATAGGTAAAGTTTATTTATGTTTCGAAAAATAATTCATGTATCCAAAGGAAAAATTTCCCATCACAATGTCTTTTGGTATGTAAAGAACACACATTTCGGGGAGACAGGAATTATCATTCACTCTAACAGAAATTATCAATCCTACATTGATCGATAAAAGTTCATCTCATTTATTTGTCCAAAAAATTGTTTGTCATCCACACACATTATTTTCCTCACTTACAAGCAACAATACTGAATGATGTAAATAACACTGACTCGTTCACCTGCAGTGTTGTAATTAAATATAATACTATAATTTTAAATAATTCTGAGTGGAAAAAAGCATCGTACTATTACGTTTTCATGTGTAAGGTTTTATGAATTTCTGAAATTTTCATTGTTAATTTCAATTGAACCAAACTTGAAAGTTGGATAATATTCGCCTTAGGTTATTTTAACCTAAATTCAAGAATGAAAAACCCTGATAATAAGTATTTTTCAATTGTGAATAACATAACAAAACTACTCAGTTATCCTTGAGGCCCAAAAAATACTGACATAAACTTGTTTTTAAGATAATGATATTACGATCTAATGTTCTTATTTGCAGCGTATTATTCTTCTGTTACGTTTCCATTACACAAAAAATTATGATATTTTTATATTAGTCTTTAATAATCTATACGAGCTTTTTACGATGAATTTATAAATAGAATGGCACATATAAGGACATGGATCATCTTCTTGTTTATGAACTACGGAAAAAAACTTGCTTGTTGATGCACAAAAACTTAGTTTATCAACATCTTACGAGACGGTATCCGCATGAAAGATTATTCAATGCAAATTGACTGGGAATAATAAAACTCAAAGCATGAAAACATGAAGGGCTCTGACAGTAATGGACAGCATTTTTATGGCATCAGAGTCCTGTTAGCCTTTGTTTAATGTAGCAGACATTGGGGGTGAAATGTAAAATGTTACTGTTCTGTTTCGTTCGACCGACAAGGGGGTTGAACACAAAGGTCGCTGAGAAAAGGTTCATACAACGAACTATGATACACATAATTGCTAATTTATTAGTGTTCATAAGCTCTTTCACTAGGTAATAGAGCTTTGTGAGTAAATTTTTGCATGTAGGAAAACAATTGGTCGAATTTATCCTTAAATGAATAGGTGTATAAAACATGAGGTTTGCATTAAGGTATTGGATTATTTTACATGCAAAGGCCCTGTATTGCACAGCTGTGTCTTTGCATAGTTTCAGTGAAAAAGTACAAACTGCAGCGGTTATAAATCTATATACCTGAAAGTCTACGGATTTAACTCCAGTATTTAAGGGAAATTCCCATTGTAATAATTTATGAGAAATTACGTACAAAATGTATATAAATTTATTTATGTAGAAGACACCTGGGGTTTCATTATATAGTGTTGATAGATAGGAGGTAATAGGACGGACACACACACATAGAGAAATAGAGAGATAGATAGAGACAGCAGAGAAGAGAGAAATGGAGATACACTGTCTATTTTATATGTTGATATTATTTTATACTAATAACCCATACGTGAAAATTCACGTATTTTTTACTGAATTATTTCATTTGATTTGCCATTGAACGCAGGCTTTGTGGAAGAGTTTCCAAGTTGAAGGATTTGTGATTGGTATTCACAATACAATGCTTACAATAAATGTATACACAACTAAATTTTCTCCTATCTTCATCCTTAGGAGCGTGACAGAGAGACGTACCAAACAAGCAAGGAACAAACTGTGTTTTATTTTATAGTGGAATTATAATATATTATATTTTACTGCTACCAGCTACTACTATCTACTCACATCCAATACAGTTTTATAGTTGGTATTATGCACGTGAGTGAAACCTCTGTACTTTTGTGTTTGGGAAGCCCTTATAAGAGTTTTTTCTATACGAATAGCAATAAAGTTTTTCAATGTACTGCAATTATTTTTTAGGAGTTTTAGAAAAAAAAATATGGACCTCTGTACTTTTGAGAACCCTCATCAGCGGTAATTCTAGGCCTATAAAATTAAAATTATTTTCCATAGCTTCATTAACTATTTCAAATTTAGTCGTTAAGATAATTGAGATTCAATCTTTAATTCAATCTTCATGATAATATGAATGGTGTTAATTGAATGGAGACAGAATAATTTCAATGGAATAAATAACTCTTAGTATTTACCAATAAAAATTTCACGATTTAATAAATTTTTGTCTTGACACTGTGATTTTCTGACGAAAAACTTATTTCGTGACTAGACTAATTTCGTGATTAGATACTTATTTTGGTATTTTGTCACAAAAAAATAGCCTAGACATTATCTGGGCTACTAACTCCATAAATAGACATTAAACAGCTAAAGACGAATAACTTTACATGGTACAATGCAGGAAACCAACCCAAGATACGGAGCAGCTTTCAAAAGCGAAGGTAAAATACTATAAAGAATACGAGGCCTGGTACAACCTGCAAATTTTAGGCATGAGAGACTGCAACGTGGAGGAGTGCCCCTTCTGTTATACTACCCATGTGTCGTCAGCGCTCATTGAAATTCAATCCTGTTAAATTCAGAAACTAATCTTACAATTCAAACTGCTGGTGACCACTTAGAAAACAATTGAGAAACAAAATAACGAGCAAGAGCTAGGGCTTCAGTCGTCGGCAATTCACTGTGGTAAGCAGCCGCGAATCGATGAACAGCCTCGACTTATTGAAACTGGCAACCAACTTCAAATGACTAATAATCAGATCGTATGATATCTCAATACAACAAGCTTCACAAAGTGTCTTCAGTGCACATGTCTAAGGAACAGCAACCGAGGAGCTTACTGTGAGCACAACAAGAATGAACGGATGTGCAATACACTGCAGCAATTTATAAAAAAATATGGAGAGACTCGAGTTACTGGGCTGTGCAGCAACAGAATTCTGTATGCAACAGTGGAAGTCACAGAAAAAACACAAACCAGACACTTGATGCATGGGAGAAAATATAGACTGCACTGCACAGAGAGAAATTTTAAGAAACTTGTTACAGGATGGATAAACTCGAATTACCATCTACAACTGGTTGCTAGTTAAAACGAATATAGCGTCTCGCCGGAAAGATGCAAAACTCCACTCATAACCACGGTCAATAATGACTTGTATAGTATAAACTCCAAATTACCATTTCCTATTGTATCAAACTTTCATCTGAACACTAATAAACATTTTGAAACAATGAAAAACACATGGGAAACAAAAATGAAAATCACAAAAGAAAAGACAACACGAAAATCTATCGAACATGATCCTTGACAATCGCTTGTCCAACCCGCTCAAACCTACAAACATTTTTCTAAACTTGTAAAGAGAAACGAAATGTAAATTGTAAAATGAATCTAAAAGAACAGAGAAGCAAAGATCACAAGATGCATAAAGAATTTTTCATTGGAGACAACACTATCAAAAGACAGAAAATGAAATTCAAGCAAAGGCTTGTAGAATACAAAGTACTCTGCCTTCTTGAGATACGAGTAACTGAAGCTGTCTGTACTGACCAAGAATGAAAACGTTTTGGACTGAGAATTATCGTATTCGAAAACCACTGCAGAATTCTAAAATCACCATCAAAGTTACCGATTAGTTTTTTGTGTGGACGTCATTTTTCAGTGTACATTTGTAGTGTCGGAAAATTTATGTCTTTTGAAAGTTATCCCACTGCTCAACTGACGTAACAGAACGTTTCCCAGAGGCTGGTAGGTTATAAGCACATTGACTATGGTTATGACTGTGAGTTCCATACTGCTTATGTTTTCTTTTTCCAGAACTTCTGGTTTGGAGTGCTTATGAAGTGGAAAATTTGTTAGATTGAAATGGCACGAAAATTTATAAATTTAGTGATAAATTTCTGTTACATATCTAGTGAAATTACATTTTTGCTACAGAAACGCAATCTGCTGCCTCCTGTGAAGACTGCCTATCCTCAATATTTTAGTATGAAAATACAGGACTAAAAAAATCCAAGGTTCCTCATATATGTTGAAACTCGTCTTCATCTATGCTATAGTAATTGCTGACAAACAAGAAAAACGATTCAGGGCTTCTGCTGTGCCTATGGTTTGGCAGGAGCCTATGAACTGTACAGAGGACTACTACTCTAACGTCTGTTCAATTCCACCTTTGAAAAAGGATTATTGTTGAAGAAAAGCGGAACAGTTGAATACTCGAAGCTTTCATTTGTTATTGAACCTATTTCACATTCAGATAGTTCACCAGCTCCTACTCCCACTTAACAGTATGATCTTGAATCATAAAATGAAGACAGTGTGGAAGAAGAATAGGTCAACAACTGCCTTGCATCCTATAACCGAAATTTTGAGACACAATATGATACACAGCACGGACTGAGTCAAGTAGAATTAACACACATTCGAGACCTCAACATACCAAAGGAGATGATAGAAGTTCTAGGGTCAAGACAACAATGGAATCTTCACCGATGTGATGTCAGGGTTTCGCAGCACAATAAATGACAAGGGATCTGCTTCTTTTTCTGATAAAAAAAACAATCTGGTTGTTTGCTGCAACGTTAACGGCTTAATGAGATGCTTGAACTTGAACTATGTCTAAGGTGATAGTGGATGGGAACAATGGATAGTAATTGATGGTAGCTAACTGGTTGGCCCTATGAGATAGAGGGCGTGACCAGCCACGTACGGTGGAGGCTGCGGCTTGCTGGGCGTTTAGATTTTTAACAACCAAAACTTTTATTCACTTCAATTATTTGGTTGGGGTATGATGCATTCACGTAGTTGGGTGTGATTGGTACGTTTCGTAAGATTGTTTTTATATTTTTAGTTGATAATGAGATATTGATAAGAATAATACATAGGAATTGTTATGATATCACCGTAATTTTAAGAGGTATGACATTCTAATTGCTATGACCAATTGTTGAACTGTTACGTTTACCATATCGATGTGAATAATGATTAAGATTAAATTATCCAACTGAATAGAGTCAATTCGTAGGTCCCCCCAAGCAAAGTTTGTAAGCAGTATTGCGTACAACAGTAACTTTATTTCTTCTATTCATGTTGGTTTTGAGGTCAATATGAGGCGCTTAATCTTCACTCAATTAAATAAGCTGAACAAAAGTGAAATATATGTGGTGGTCCCAAAATCGTCGCAATACTTGAATGATACTAGGGTGCACTAATCACAGCTGTTTTTTATGTATGTGGGATACTGGGGATAGAAAAGCATATTACATTCATGCAGACTGGTATACAAAAATATTGACTAACGAGAAAAATCTTGTCGATTCTCTCGTGGGCTCACAAGATGTTCTTCCGCCCCCTAATATAAAGCTAGAACTGATGAAAAAATGTTGTCCTAGGTACGAAGTAGAAAGGACAGACCTTAAGTACCTACTTAAGAGAGAAATTTATTAGATCAAGTGATGCAAAAGATAATGAAGGTATTTTTACTTGGGTGACAAATTCGAAGACTTGTGAATGATTCTGCTTTTGACAGAGTTTTGGTGGGGAAGACAATGAACCTTAAGAAGCCTTAGAAGAAGTTTCATGGGGAGGCAAAAGTTGCTTCACAAATTTTGGACATTTATTACATGACACTAATATGGCTATAAAAATGGTTTACATATGAAATGTAGGACAAAATCTTGAAATCATATTATATAAATATGATTTTCTTTAAATGTGGTCCATTATTATTCAAACACATGCGTATTTTACGTACAGTATTTCCCATGACTTTCTCCAAAATATCTGGAGATATCCTGTCGATTTTTTCAATAATAATGTTTTTTAACTCATGGAGAGTATTAGGCACATTGATGTAAATGTTTTCTCTAAGGTAGACCCATCAGTTGAAATCTGGAGGGGTTAAATCAGGAGACCGTGGTGGCCATCGAACGTCACTAAAACGTGAAATTAAACGACTAGGAAAGGCAGCTCTTAGTATTGCCATGGTTTCTTCTATCGTATCTGGTGTCACCCCATCTTGTTGAACCACAAATTTTGTGTGTCCAAATCTTCCAGTTGTGACAATAAATATTCCTGTATCATTTGTCTGTAGTTGTCTCCTTTAACTGTCGCGATTCACTATCAATATCCCCGAAGCAGTATGGACCAATGATTTTTGAACGCAATAGGTAACACTAGACAATAATTTTCTCTGCGTGAAGTAGTTACTCCTGCATTATCCTAGGGTTTTCATCCCACCAGAATTGACAGTTCTGTGTTTAACCAGCATACTAATTTGGAAATAGCCGTCATCAGACACTTTTTTATGTAAGAGGGAGAGCTTTCATCATTTGCAATGCATAGAAATGCATGTGCAAATTCCTTTCATTGTTGATGGTCTGCAACTTTAGAGATTGTCACCCGCATTTTATATAGAAACAGTTTTAAATCTATTGCTAAGATGCGTTGCAATGATTGTGGAATTCCTAGTTGACTGAAACATTGTCTAGTCAACATTTTCAAATCTGCTGCAACACTCAATGAAACACGTTGAATTACACATGCATTTCGTATCGATCTCGGTCTGCCAGAGCGTTCTTTGTCTGCTGCTGAGCCACAATCTCTGAATCTTGAAATCGTTGCAATAATGCAAGGTTTGGAAGGTCTTTGTTGATTAATTGTTCATACGAAGCTCCTCTGTACTGTGAACTAACGATCCATGGCGTGAGAAATAACTTTTCACTGTCGTTGCTTATTGGCCCTCGCTGTATTTCGACATTTTTGGGATATGATGACTGTGTAAATTTTAATTACGAAATATGCTTCAAATCAGTATCATTGATACAGGATAAAACTTCAAAAAATTTTCTTTCATGTCATATCTAACACATTTTTAGAGCTGTATTAGTCGTCGTGTAATAAATGTTCAAAATGGTAAAGTGACTTCTGCGTCACCCTGTACATGCATTGTTAGATAACAAAAGAGATGATAAGTATGTATACTCAGTTGGTCACAGTACTTTAGGAAAAATACCATTAACCCGGATACAACCTGCTCCCTAAAGTCTGTTTTTCAACTCCAACCTGCACTGTTTCCTTCCTCATGATGTAGCTTGCAGTGATGAACACGGAGAAAAAATTCATCAGGCTATTTCTGCAATGGATCAAAGAGAGGAGGGCCGTTAGAATGCCGCTATGCTTATGGAACTATGCTGGCCAGGGTGCAGGGATACTCTAAAATTTACTTACATTAGGCAAGACAAAAGAAAATGATGTCATGAAGTTATCATATGATTAATTGCACACTGGATCACCCGCCAAGTATTCATATATAATTTGCATTTGTAATAATTTAAAATGTGCTCTCACTGTTGTTCACACATGCAATTCAAATGTATCGTTTCATCTTAATTTATTAAAATGAAATGTTTCACGTATTAAAGGCCACACAAACTGGAGCTAATGAAGACTTCTCTCTGGCATATTAGTTTTTTCTTACAAAATGAATAGAGTTTGACTAATTAAAATAAGTGAAAACTTCGAAATTATTTCCTGTTGTTCTGTGTTAGTAGGAGTCTTACGTTGTTAGCGAGAAAACATACTTATATTCTTGTGGAGTACGCAATATATAAAAATGTACCACTAGATGAACGTTTGTCATATTTTGATACCTTGCTATGTAAAGTTTGAAATAAGTAAAGCAAAGCAATCATTACAAACACTCACTTGAGATTAGTGAGAACGAATCCAAGTTCTCCGGTTTAAATAATCAATGAAGTAGGAATCAAAATGTGTATAGAATAGAACACCTTCTACTACATGTGGGAACACTTTAATGACACTCAAAGACAAACCTATAATAATAAACTTAAGTCCAACACTATCGCCAATGCTCGGAAACTTGGAGCGTTCCAACAAAACAACTAACTCAGCGAATGAGTATGATTGCACAACTACAAAAGAATTTGCCCCACAACTAAAGAAGATAAAATTGTCTGTATACAAAGTTTGCTAGGCTAATTGACGGTAAATCCAAAACAGAAAGAAACTACAGAGTAGCATCTAGCTCCAGAACAGCAGCAGCAACATGAAATTGCATAACAAAATACGAATTTTTATATCCCACTATATAAGGAATTGGTCTCTCCTCGAAGAACACGGCATCACAAAATGTTTTTGCCGAGCATACCTAAGGAACAACAACAGAGAAGATCACTGCCAGCACAACAACAAAGAACAAGGTACAACAATCTGCCAACAATTTTCATCAATAACACGTTTTCATATATACATACCATGAATACACAACACTCCCAACTCAACATACTACCAGGGAAACGCACAACGAACCAGAATCGATGACAATACTTGGACTCATTCTAGCACCACGTATCTATGGGCTGGAAGAAACATTTGTTTAGCCACAAAATTCTCAATAGCCAAGAAACAATGTTAAAAAGAATCATAGTATAAATGGGATACTACACCCCCCACACGGCAATGAAATGAGTGCAACAGGAGTGAGCCCACACCTGGATGAAGCACAACCCTCTGTGACTAATTGTGAGTAAACAGCAAACGAAAACCAACGAAAGCAAAAATACCAACCAAATGTTGGACACTTTCAATCTCTTCGTAGATTTTAACGGACACTGTACAAAATATCTTGTTTGAAAATGGTCAAAATACGAGTCATTGAATACACGTGATCACCCGAAATCATAGTCATCAATGAAACATGAGTAAATCAAAATGGGAGTCATCTCTTACCGGTAGTTTAATTGAAAGGATATGCCTATAACAATATTGGCAAACCTTTGTGCAGTAATAGTGGTGCTGCCTCTTTTATAAACATCGAAGAAAAACCCCAATCCCAACATGAAATGAAACGAAACGAGTAACATTAAAAATGAAATGTAACATCTCACCATCCATCTGTAGCAAAAAACTAAATCATCAAAATTATACTCACATTTTTCACGTTGTTAGAAACGTTCTCTATAGCAATGACTTGAATGTGTAAACTATATGATCATATATCGAGAAATGATAGAACCTAAACTTGTTTCTCAGCTTCCTAGTTATGCTGGAAGAGATTTTATCAAGAGGAGTATGTAATTCCTCCGAATTGAGTCTTTTGGAGTGTTTAATGAATCACATGGCTCCACTACAAGCACGCCTCATGATGAGGCTAGGTGTTATCAACCAATGAACAAACAGGACAGAAAAAGTGAATCTCACACAAGATTAGCTGTCATTTACCAATGAGCGGTAACGCTCAGGCAACAGTACCAAGCTAACCGCCCTATATAATGGGGCTACAACGCTCGGCACAAACAGAGGTCCCTCGTGACTAATGTGGTGTGTACTGATCGTGTTCTACTCCGTGGAAGCGTAGTTTTGTGCAGTTTTTGTTTGAACAGTGCTTTTCTTTTGTGCTTGTTTCAAACAATTTATTTTTCGTTAATAGTTAAGCAGCTCACAGAAAAGAGCCAAGGTTGGTGGCTTTAGCCCAGGAACACTTGCTCTCGGGCACAGGTGAGCCTATTTTTTCATTTACTGGTTCTTTATAATTTTTGATTTATTTTATTGTGTAGATAGGGTTTTCATTGTTACTGGTGACTGAAAAAAGGACGTAATTATGCCACCTCCCCCTTACCGGAGAAGGGGGCCCGCTTCTGGGCGGGCTGGATCATCGAGCCGGCCGTCCAGGACCCCTCTCCTTCCTCAATCCCAATCCTCTTCCAAATCCCGTACCTCCTCTCCTGCAACCGCCATCTCTCAACCTAATCCTAATGCTTAACCCAAAACCTCTCACCACCTTGATACTCCCACCCCTTCCTTCAAACCCTGCTACCCCTCCCGTCCTGCAAAAATACCCACATATAGAGTGTAATTAAAAACCATCGATCTGGCCAAACCCACTGATAAACAAAAATTTTTTGAAATAACTTTCCGTGAATTAAATGCACCGTGAACAAGACTGACAACGACAAAGACCGGATACTACGCTGTGACGGACGACGTTACCTCTATCGACAAATTGACCTCCAAAAAAGCTACCACTACATTCGAAAAAATTAACCTAACTCCCATTATTCCCCTAAACTTACGAGCAAAGAGGACAGTATTTACACGACAAATAGACGCTGGCATTGGACTGAAATCAACTGAAAAAATAAAAAATGAAATGAAAAGACAGAATGAATGGCTAACGGTGACTGAAGTAATATAAATAAAAACTATACTCACTTATTAAAACTGGTGACAACGGACACAACGACCGCACAACGACTGCTGAAAGACGGACTTTACATATTTCACATCAAAATTACCCCCCAACAAAGCGAATGGGAAAAATAAACACACATATTAATCTGTTATAAATGTTAGAAATTTGAAGAACATGCTACACGCCAATGCACTTCACCAACCAAACATTGTTCTGAATGCTCATCCAAGGAACACACATACCAACATTGCACCAACTTACTAAAACAATGCATCAACTGCCAGGGTGCACACAGAACACTAGCTGCCAATTCCCCATACAGGAAAAACATAATACGACAAAAAGGAGAAATCGAACAACGACAGAAACAAGAACAGACTCATAGTACTTAAGCCAAAATAACAAAACACGCCATACAACAATCAAACCCACCACAGCACACACTAACATTAACAAACCAAACACACATCAAACTCACAGCCCTCATAATAGAAGGACACATAGCAGCATTAGACAAAACAAAGAATTCGGCGACGTACTCACACAATCACTAATACTAAACTTCAATATTGACACTACATTCCCGGACAGAGACTCAACAGCTATCTTCAACTTTTATTACGACAGGACCGACTCGCAACAACCCCAAACGACACAAACAGCTTAGAAGAACACACAATAGAGCAAACGATAGACACAGCAATGAAAGAGACAGACACAGCTATATACACTGAGATAAGACAAAAAACCAAAAGTTATTTGGTTTTGGTATTTTGGTTTGGTATTTTGGATAAGTGACGGAATGGAAGACTTTAAATTACTAATGGAAAATAAATATACGGCATACGTAAAACTTTATAGGAACTACGAGGCCAGTTCACCTATTCCTTATAACCCTACAAAAGACTGGTTTGCCAAAGAATTAGACAAAGACCAGGACAATGACAGAGGACTGAAACTCTTCACACATGACTTGTATCACCAACCGGTGGTGAAAATGTTGAGGAGAAGGAGGGCTTTGTTTTTGCACACCAAGATAAACATAATACCCCATGAACAGTTTATTACACTTCCAAGGTATCACACAACAACCACGACAATCAAAAAAACCAAACACACAACATCAGAAAAATGATTTCCAGTAAATTAACCACCATTCAACACAATGTACAATCTTGGATCAAGAAAAGAATAGCCCTCTCTAATATCTACAACAAAATAGATCCCGATATCATTCTCATAAATGCTCATTCCCTCATCAACAGTAAGCAACTCAGAATTTTTAACTGCAATATTTTCTTCACCAACAAATACAATGAAAACCATGCCAGAGCTGCGATAGCCATAAAAAGACACATCCTTTTTAAACTACATGATACTTTCCACTCTTACATGTTAGCCATAACAATAGCTACACAACAAGGACCCATCACTATAGGCACCACCTACACTCCACTCAGAACAGAATACCTTCACTTCATAGATTTTTACAATTTATTCAATAGACCTCATCCAATTTCTTTTTTAAAGACATCAATGCTACTCACAGGACTCTAGGATACACATATAATAACAATAGAGGATTACACTTACACACACTTATAACTAGATACCAACTGAGACATATAGGTCCAAACTTCCCTACACTATACACACACAGAAGCACAACATCCCACGACATTGCACTACAAAATAAATATGCATACCACAACATTCATCTGAAACCAGGACCACTTACACCCTCAGACCATATTTCAATAATAGCAACAATTTTTGCAAATCCAATACAAATCCCCATCAAACAACGCAGACACTTCCACAAAGCAGATTGGGAAAAATACAAAAAAATACTGTCAGAACATATCCCTACTTTGGAAGAAATAGACCAATACCTCGACATCTGGACAGAACATCTGCAAGAAGCCAGTGCAAAATGCATACCATTACTTTCACACAGGATCATACCAGGCATCAAACCCACACATGAAACATTAACAATCCAAACACAATAACAACATATAATACAGTACACACAAACCAAGGGTACATCAATACAACTAAACAGACATCTCATAATTCTTAGAGACAAACTTAAGTACATTTACAAACAACAATATTCAGATAATTGGAACAAAATAATCCAAGCACTCGACATACAAGAAGACCCCAAAAAATTTTGGTCATCCATAAAAAGAATGATGGGTTCAAATACAAAACAAATACCTTATCTTATACATAATAACACACACCTACTCACACCACAAGACAAAGAACCCATATTCAGACAACATTGGCAAGATATTTCTACAGATCAGGAAAATGAAAACTTTGACACAGAACACATTAACATAATACAGCAGCGCATGAACAACATTACCCATGAAATAACTCCATACGACACAGGAGATATCAATTGACTTGATCCTCTTCACTTTCCCCCAATAACCTCCGATGAGCTCCTACAAACATTGAAAAGATTCAAGCAAAAAGCCCCGGTCCCACAGCCATCACAACACTTCAACTCAAACAGCTTCCAAAAACATGATCAATTACCTTCTATATATATTCAACATATCTATTTCAGCTGGCTATTTTCCTGACAAACTCAAACATGC
Organism: Trinorchestia longiramus; assembly: GCA_006783055.1. NCBI lineage: Eukaryota > Metazoa > Arthropoda > Malacostraca > Amphipoda > Talitridae > Trinorchestia > Trinorchestia longiramus. The sequence goes on from VCRD01000086.1 coordinate 245,687, forward strand.
AACAATGATATTTCTCCCCAAACCCAACACTTCACAAAAATCAGTACAAAATTACAGACCCATTTCTTTATTAGATGTACATGGTAAACTGCTAGACAAAATACTTAAGAGAAAACTTACCAATTACAAAACAATATACGACCACTACAGCATTAGGCAACACGGTTTCTGACAATACAGGGACACACACACAGCTTTATCAATGGTACACGAAACCATATCAATAAACCTGGCAAAAAAACACAATAGACATAGTATTAAGGGATGTGTCAAAGGCCTTTGACAGGGTATGGCACTCCGCATTCATCCACAAACTAACACAAACGAATTTACCTTCACACTTCATCAAAACACTAAATGACTACCTCACAGACAGAACAGCATCAATACGAATAGATACATATACAGGACCCCCGTTTACACTGCATACAGACGTACCCCAGGGACCGTGCCTGTCCCCAACACTTTACAGTTTCTATACGCACGATCTACCGCCCCCATTACCCAATACCGATTATATCATATTTGCAGACGATATCACTCAAATAACTTTTGGTAAATACCCCCCCTCCCACTCTGCAGCTCAACAAACCATGCATGCAATAACACAAATCAACAAATACGAAAGTAAATGGAAAATCGAAACCAATATCAAAAAGTTCAAAATTATCCTCATCAACAGATATAATACTTCAGATATCTTCATAGACAACACATACTTCTCATACACAAAAAAGACACAGTTTTAGGACATCAATTTTCACCTTTTGGTTTTAAAAATCAGATACCGTCTAGATGCGCAATAGCAAACAACAACCTCAACAAACTACTTAGATTCTCCCACCTTTCCCAATCTACTAAGAAAAAACTATATATGGCATTTGTTAGGTCTGCATTAATATACCCAGTCATCCTCCTGCACATGTTATCTCCATCAGCCATATCAAAACTATAAAAAGTACAAAACAGAGCCCTCTGCTACATAACCAACACGAGATGGATAAATTTTGCAACAGCCAAATGTCTTCACGAAAGCGCAAACATCCCACCCATCAACATCCTTCTGCACGAACCAGCAAATACAATTTGGTCCAATTTACTAACAATGGACATACATCACTACAATAGTCACACGCTCCCGCCTGAACTTATCAACAAGCAGTACCATAGATTCAAAAGTTCGAAATTACATGCCCTGGCCCCTGCACAACGACCAAGAAACGTATAATAGAGCACAAGCAAAACCGGACAAAAGGCCTAGCGCAGTCGCGTTGAGATACAACGGGGTTTCAACACGGGACGAAGCTCGAACTAAAATGGGAGGGCAGTTGGAACCCAGGGTCCTGTGTGGAGAATCAGACAACATGACATTGACTCAAATAAGACAACAGTGTAGTCTCCACCAAAATGACAGAAGACCATTAATAAGACTCCTACTATTTAGATCTCTCAAATATTATATCAAAACAGTCAGGACACCCCAACCACCAACTTCAACCACATCCTAAACCCAATATTCCTAACCTCATCCCTGCTCTTGCAAATTCCTTAACCTTGCCACCACACCAGGAACTTGCCCTAGTCCAACTTGTATATTTGTAAATCTATGTACATATATGCATGTGTGCATATAAATCCTACCCTATCTACATTTTAATGACTTTATCCCTATCCCCTGTCCTGTATTCACTCCATAACCTAAAAACTAACCAAACCTACCCCGGTCAAATTTTGTACATATGTAATAACTATGTACATTTGTGTATGTAAAAAAAATAAAAATAAAAATAAAAATAGTGTATGCATATATAAGCATGTCCGTGTGTATGTATGTGTATTATCTATATATATATATATATATATATATATATATATATATATATATATATATATATATATATATATATATATATATATATACATATATATTTATGTACATATGGGTGTATGTATATGCATGTATATATAAAAAACTGTACATACGTGTGCAGGCAAAAATGCACATACACGCGTCCGCATATAATTGTAAATATTTGCTAAATATGTACACGTACCACTATATATACTGTACATAGTTGTATATACAAAGCCCTGACAGGTTCATGTATATATGTAAATATATAGTCCGCCATTAATCGGTCTCCATTAAAAATTTTCAAGGCCACCCAATTCTGCACAATGCGCCTTTTTTCCTTCTTACTGTATCTTTCCTTTTCACTTCCTTTTTCTGGTAGAATATGTACCAAACTCTTTTCTTCAGCTCTTTCCTAGTGGTACCGACCACCACCTCCACAAACAGACTCTCTACCTAGCTCTTCCAAAGTCAAAATTTTTACCAAAAACTCTCATCACCTGAACAACTCAACTGACAGCTAACAGCAGAGCAGAGGAAACAGAAACCAGCCATCCTGCTGCAGAAAGGATGGGGGCTCAAACGACCTAAGCATTAACAAGAATTACGCGCTCCAAATTAACACGTCCCAGAAAGATGTCTGTACGCCAGTACTCGACGACGGGACGTATGCAACGAAGAAATAATAACTAATATAATATTCATATGCACAAGTACAAAGTATTAAACCCATCCTGCCTTTAATTGCCTCTTCTCCTATTGGGTTCCTCGACGGTCCCTTACTCCTTCAGGCGCTCACTCCGAGTAGGACACAACATAAAGATATTCAATGTCTGCTCGTAGATAAGAGAGGTTTGAGGGTTTGGACTGGAGAGTGATAATAACCAAGATCACTACAAGTGTCCTCTTTTCTCGGTTCGTCTTTTAGACAAAAAGTATCCGTTTAGAAGCGTGCAAATCATATACTACAGGCCTTTTGATTCACTACATCATTGTGATTTATGTCTTGGAGGGATCCTGCTTTTAGAATTACTGTGTAACCATAGTGAAATTCACACATATACCATTCATATACCTTATGTGTTCTTTACTTAGAAGGTACCTTTGAGTCAACAATAGATATTTATAATACTGATTTTGACAAACCATAAAGCAATATATATTATTTAAGTGACTGACCTGGCTACACATATGTATGTTATTTATGAGCTAAATTTATGTGATGATATCTTAAAATCATACCGTATAAAATGGACAGAATTTTATTGAGTTCATGATAGAAACAAACCTATACACCAAGTGATGATAATGAACTCTATGATTTTTTTTTCACATAAAATCACAACACTTCAAAAAGCAATAATCATGGTAGACTTCAATGTACCCAATGGAACTGGATAACTTGTCAGAGTCAAGCATCTGGATCAAAGCTTATGGATCTGATAGATGTCTGCACAAATTTTCGGCATCAAACTGTCAACAAACCGACTAAATGATGCAATGCCATTCACATGATCAGAATAACCAATGACCTCAGAATATTTGGATTAGAAGTTACAGTTAAGATCGGTAATCAGTGTGATGTACTACGAGCTTCTTCTTCTTCTTCTTCTTTGTCGTGTTTATTTGGGGCTTCGAAAACTAGTCCATGTAGCCCCAGGTCTGAAGGTAGGTTGATTTTTCCCTTGTTTACGATGTTTCCTAAGTTCCAACCTGCAAAAAGAGAGAAGTTCAAATATTTAGCAAAGGATAGCAAGGGTTTTGTTATTCCGTGTTCTATAAATCTTTCAATATAACCAATATTTCATTTCACAATTTATTTTTCTCCTTTTTTTTGTATATTACTTTCAAGGTCTACTGTTAGTTGCTAAGGCATGCTCGACCTAGTGCCACGCATGAGTTGTTATATCCGTGCTGAAAGTTCAGCCTGGGTGGCGCTGCTTGGATCTTCTTAAAGCCAAGAGGCAAAAATATCTTAATGACCAAAAAGATCTTAACAAAACAACTCCTGAGGGCATATCTCTGAAGGAGTGTAATTAGGGCTTGTCAGAGACGAAGGAAACATCCCCTCCTACAGGTGGCAACTCTTTACAATAACCTATATCAGAGCTGCTTAAGTGAATGTTTCCCGTCTCTGTTCCAAAACTCTACTTTATTTTTGAAGAATTAGAGTTAGTACCAACAGAGGTTAGTCACATTAGTCTACTTCGTCTTAATTTCTGTTTCTAGAAATTGTAACTATTCATAATCAGTTTGACGTAACGCATTTGTGAGCCAATCTATATCAGGTTCTGGTTTTGTATTATTGTTTACTCGTTTATTTGATCCTATATATTCTCTAGTTTGTGAATTTTTTCCAAGTATAGGAATAGAGCCTCTACGATCAATTTTTGTACATTTTCAGAGAAAGGGCCACCTCCTAATACATTTTTCAAGGAAACAGGAACTTTTAGAGAGGTTAGAGTGTTAGTTAAGCTGGTGCGTTCATCAGACTAGTTTAAACAATTAAACCTTTAGCAACCATTTTTTTCTAGTTTGTACGTCGAAGCTCACAAAGACCGTCTGTACACTGATGCAATGAAGCACGCTGAGAGCCAGACAGCCAAAAGAACGACGCTATAACATGCCGCCGTGTTCAAACCTAGTAGCAACCTCATATTGCTGACTGTTTAATTATTAGAACAATTCTCCCAAAGACCGTAAAAGAGGACCGTATGGTCCTTTTCATCGCTAAAGGGTTATAGAGCACATGTTCTATGGTTTATGCTCTACCACATGGGCAATTGGGATCATTGGTCTGATTAACACGGAACAAGTGGGACGTAAAACCTGTATGCCCAGCCCGTAGTCTAGCCAGGGCAGTTTCTACACGACGGTTTCTATGGGAGGCCCAAGGCCAACTACCAGAAGTGTCTCTAATTTGCACGAGGCGGCGCCCCTTCCCGGTTACCCTCATTTTACCCTCATTTACTGTAGCCATGTTGAGTTCCAACGTGTCCTAAATGCTTTACCTGCAAGACTTACAGTTTCTTCTTTGGAGTAGGGCGTCAGTGTGCGGTTTTGCAGTAAATGCGCCACTTTAGCAGCGCTGTCTGCAGCCTCATTACTTGACACACCTCTATGTCTTGGAATAAACGGCATCCTAATACAATGAGAGGAAGTAATGGTAATCAACTTATTCTGTATATTGTAGACCAGAGGAATGTAGTATATAGGTTTTGTGTTGCAAATCAAATATAGGGAGCTCAATGAATCTGTGAATATGACGTACTTATCAGATGGGGCAGAATTCTCCGCGATCCATGACAGGGCATGCATGCAGTTCACATTCTATTACCTGTTTTTGTGAGCGAAGTTTCCAATTTAGCGTGACTCCTTTTGGAAGGACCACAACCGCGGCTGAGGAGGAACAAGTAGGCTCGGTAATTTTCGACCCATGTGTTTATATAGCTATGTAATCTACAAACTTTGTATCCATTAGTTCATTATAGTTTTGGATAACTGATTGGGAGGTTAATGAAGACACAGAAGAAGGTAAAAATTCAGTTAGAATGCAATCATCCGTCTTGAACCAAGGAGGGAGTGGCGAAATTGTTGGAGCTGCATTTCCAGAGAGAATTGGGAGGTCAACTTTAGGAAAGATAACTCTCACACTCGCGATGAAGGTGGGCAATAGGGAAGAAGAAGCAATTTGAGGGGTATCTAACCTTTGAACCAGCTCAGAAGTAGCTACATTGAGAGGCAGCTGGAGTAATCTACAGTAGTATCTACATGCTATTTCTTCTCGGTGTAGAACCAAAGGTAGAATGTCGGCCTCTATTTGAAGGGAAGTGATAGGAGTAGTTTTAGGGCACCCAGTTGCAATGTGCAGGCATTGGTTCTGGATGCTGTTCAACTGGAAGAGATTACTGGGGGTTGCTCTTCCATATAATGGTGCAGCATACTCAAGACGACTGCGAACGAGAGTTTTATACAGTTTTAGTATTATCTCACGGTCAGCACCCCATTACCTATGGGATATTGATTGAAGTATATTAAGAATTGGGATAGAGGTTTGTTTCGGGTAATTTATTTGAGGATCCCATCGTAGATGAGGAGCATCTAAAAGTACTCCATGATATATATATTTTTGTTCAAAAGTAATAGGCTGTCTGCCCAAGAAAATAGGAAGTGGAGTTATTCTTTTATTAGTGAAGCACATGGTCTTTGTTTTTGTACAATTTATTTTAAGGCCCCACTCTTGCGACCATTTGCTAAGGGAGTCCATTTGGGTTTGCAGTTTGTCGGTTGCTACATGCAGGTCCTTGTGCGCGGTAAAAAAGGTCAGGTCATCAGCGTATTCACACGACTCCACCCCTGTTTGAATTGAAATGTCGGACATCATTAGGTTGAAAAGTATGAGGGATAATACCACCCTGTGGAGCACCGCTTCTGGCTTTTCTTACTGAGGAGTAAGAGCCCTTAAAGTATACCTGGAAAGAGCGGTCAGTTAGGTACAAGTGAATCCATCGTAGAATCGGCCCCCGCACTCCACTCAAACCCAGCTTGTAGAGGACTCCTGTGGGCCAAACTGTATTAAATGCATCTGTTAAATCCACAAAGAGACATAATAAAATTTCTCTCCTGGCAATTGCCGAACGAATAGCAGCTTCCAAACGAGCAACCTGATCGAGTGCCGCCAGCCACTGTCTGAATCCGCCCTGTCAATTTCTAAAAGCCCCATTTTGCTCTAAATAAAAAGTAAGGCACTGAGCTATCATTCGTTCCATCAATTTTAAGAGGCAGGAGTGCAAGGATATGGAGTGGAAAGATTCAACAGCAGTTAATGGTTTGAAAGGTTTGGGAATGGGAATAATTAAATCAAGCTGCTATGACCTTGGGATGACACCCGTACTAAGACTACTACAACACAAGTTGAGAAGCCATCTCTTATAAATATCATAAATTTTTCAGATGCTCATTGCACACACGGTCCAATCCGGGAGCAGCATTCCTCAGGGAGACCAGACTCCTATCTAATTCACCTGTAGTAAATGGTTCATTTAAAGGGGACTGAACTGAACTGCTTAAGGCAGGAGCAAGTGGAAGCAAAACAAACTGAGGGAATGGGGTTGGAGGTGGGGAACTAAGGGATTTTCCAAAATAGTCAGCCAGCGCATTGGTTTTAGAGTCTGAGTCTGTTAAAATGGAGTTCAGTGAGATGAAGGGCTACGCTTTTTAAAAAAAAGGTGTTTGAAGGCGTTTTATTTACTCCCATACCAAGGATATTGGTGATTCGGAATTATTTTTATTACAGAAATTGACCCAAGATGCTTTCATGGCAATTTTAACTTCAAACTTTACTCATGCTCGACAACGTTTAAATTCTATTAAATTAGTGTTTGAAGGATGGGAAATCAGGGTTCTTTTTTCTTGTCGTTTTGCTTCCACTGCTTCTGCACATCTAGGGGACCACCACGTTCTATCATAGCGGGGAGATCTGTATTCCTTTCTTTATTCAAAAGTTTTAATACTGGCTGATATCAAGTTTTTCCTAAACTCATCAAAACCCTGTTCTACATCTAATATCTCAGGCATTTCTGGTTCTCGCAGTGCAGCAGACCAGTCCGCCTACTTCCCACTACCAAACCTCCAAGATGGGTGTGACTTGTATCTAACTGATGAAGGTTCCACTCCAATACATGTAACAATAGAATAATGATCACTGCCCAGATCTTGTTCTGTTGATATGGAAGCAATAGGTTGCAGAACACCTGAAAGGAAGGTAAGATCAAGGGTAGAGAATTAATTTTGATAAACAATAAAGTAAGTGGGTAGAGAAGGAGGAGTAAGTAGAGCAAGAAAAGGGTTATTTTGTAGAATTTGTTCTAAGTTTCTTCCGGTGGTGTTTGGTGACTTGGCTGGTTCCCACAGTGGGTTGTGGACATTAAAATCCCACATTATGACGTGGGTGGGCAGTAGCTAGTCAAATTAGTGTCAGAATTCCAAAGTGGTGATTGTCTTATAGGGGTATAGATGTATAGAATTGAGAGAAAAGAACTATTTTGATTGTACAGTGTTATACCCAAGATTTCTAGAAATCCTTGATTGAAAGGAGTGAGGTGTAGTTCTGTGAATGTTATGTCTGATCTTACTAGAATTGTAACCCCTCCACCAACCTGATCAACTGATCTATGTCTATATATGGCAGTATAGTTAACAAATCTTGGTTCAGATCTGGGAGTAAGCCAAGTTTCATTTAGGCATGCAATATGAAGTTGAAGGGTGTATAGTTTTATTTTAAAATTGCTCAGTTTGTTTGAAAGGCTTCTACAATTCCCCTGTAAGATCTTTCGTTCTTTGAATTCAGACATTTTGAAGATTTATTGGTGAGTTTAGTGCTGTCCATTGTGCGAAAATATTTTTCAGAGGTATGTAGGGATTTATTCTTTGTTGCTGCGGATGAAGTTTGGGCATTAGTCTTGTGTTTTTTCCTTGGGTTTGGTCTCCCTAAAATGGAGGAAGGTGTCACTTGAGTTGTTAGCAAGTCAGGAGTGGTCATTAAGTTAAAAGGGCCAGAGCAATCATTGTATGGATGTTGTGCTGTCGACGGTCTTTCATTATTGGCAGAAGTGTTCAGCACTTGAGACTTGAAAGTATCTCTGGCAATTTCAATTATTAGATCTTTTAGATTCAGATCCTAATGTTGACGAGTGGCAGCTGTGAGTGTTCTTGCCAACAACTCGACCAATTGGATACAGTAACATTTGGCGATGTTGGAGTGATAAATTCATCTCCAGTCTGAGTGCCAACAGAGGCAAGTTTAGTAGGTTGTGTTTGAGAAGAGTATTGATCCTTACCTCCAGATTGGGTCACCGTTGAAATGTTCAAAGTTTGATCAGAGTGAGGCTGCACCAAGGAAGTCCCTCCTGCATGTAAAACCTGCCTTGCAGCATCCCTATAGGAGAGCTTTTGAATTTGTCTAATTTTCTCCATTTCTCTAGCTTGCCTGACCTTGAGACAACCTCCATAGTTTACAGTGTGGTTACCACTGCAATTGCAACATGAGCGTGTGCTTGGGGAGGGACATTCCCTGCTGTTATGTGCACAACAATTGTCAACTCTGACAGCGGAAACACTGCCATGGTTTACCTATATATGTACTTACTCGGTAATGCTGGTATCCAATGCGTACAAACTGAGGCAGAGTGGTAGTATTGAATACCACCTTGAAAAAAGCAGTCACTATTTTATCTTTACCTTTGTATATACGTTCCACTCTCACTCCTCCAAAGCCAGCATCAATCAGTGCTACGGTCAACTCCTTACTGATGGTGCCCTTTTCGTAAGGCCCAATTGCTCCCACTAAAGTGATTTGGTTGGCTGGGAGACGACACTTGACCTTCCTTGCTCCAATCTCTAGAACACTAGGGAATGGTGAAACATCCTCATAATGTTTCTTCATTGTGACAACCAGAATATTTCTACATAGAATTTTTTATATCTATTCCTTCACTCCCAAAGACAGAATTAGCCAGTGCCTTACTTAGAGCCACATCATTGGCTAAATTTTTTTTTATTTTTTGCCTCATCCTCCATGCAGGGTTCCAACAATAAAATGATGGGATTAGTTGGATTATTGCTCTGCGGCATTTTCCCACTACTGTGCTGAACTGGAGTAATGACATTTCCTTGTTCAGGTGAAAACCCCTCAAAACTATGGACCTCTTGATTCATATTTTTATTTGGATTAATTTCAACAACTGGTATGGGGGATAGAGAAAGCTGTTGGTCCTCCAGTAACTCCCCAGAGTCCCCGATTTGTGGGCAGAGGCCATCCGATATTATGACTTGACTTGGAAATAGGGGTTGAGAAGGAGTAGGGGGGATGCAATTAGAGGCAGAATCTATGGAGGCCCAAGCATCTGAATCTCCCCCTGATGAGGAGACCGAGCTCGTCCCCCTCCTCTGCCTTTTTAGGTATGAAATGCTAATAAAACAATAAGAATGTTAATAAATATGCAAGAAAAAAGATAAAATAATTTTAGAAATAAATTAGGATGCCAAAAACTAGATACAGTTTTCAGAAAATTCTCACCAAAGAGCAGGACGATACACCATTTAACCACCAAGTTCCGTCACCGCACAGCCTTCCTAAATCGATTTTTAAGTCAACCGGGCCGCCACTACGCGTTTCAATTCTACGACCAGAAAAATAGGATTTAACTAAAAAACTTTCTGAACTTCTAGTAGGCAAACTTTGACCTAAATGAAGAACAGTTCAATATTTTTGAATACAAACTATTGATGTGTATCGAAAACATTGAAGAATACTACATGCGACTTTAGGAAAAAATCACAACCCCCACAGAGCACAACATCCTAACAAAGGGAATGTGACAACCCCGTAATCCTACTTGGTTTTCAACGGGAATTAAACGCCTTATTAATGCAAGACAATATCAGTGTCATCGACTTAACACGTTGACTCCGAAGTGGTACGTATGTGTACCACTTAGGTTAGGTTCTGTATTTTTTTCAGAGCCTTCTAGTGACTATGCGTACAAAGTGAAGTTTTACACCAATCAGGCAATCGGAGTCAACGTGTTAAACAATGCCGAAAAGAACTTTATCGCCAGGAGCACAGCTGCATCTGGAGGGTCTTTAAGCGAGCAATTTTTGCTCGATTGTAGCTTCTATAGATACGTAAATCGCAGGCGACTCTTAAGAAATATCATAGGACCACTGATGGATTCTGATTATTTAACTCGATAAAAAGACAGAAGTAAAGCCAATATTTTTAATACGCACTTCACTTCCGTGTTCACTTGTAAAAACTCAACTGAAATCCTGTAACTTCACGCTTTAAACTCCGAATAAATACTAACAGACTACATATTCGCACAAGAAAAGATAGAAAAATAGCTCATATAATAATAGACATCATTCATATATATTGATCGGATTTGACAGCTTCGCTCCATAAATACTCAAAGACACAGCTAAAGTAATCACCGAACCCCTAAAAACTATATTTTATCGATGCCGTAGAAGTGGGATTGTTCAGGAAAGTTAGATACAGGCAAATGTCACTCCGATTTTCGAAAATAGGAACAAACAAGCTGCAAAAAAACATTGTCGAATTAGTTTTACATTTGTCATCACCGAAAGAAAAAAGATTGCTCAAAAGTGTGTAACAAGGTATTTCTAAAACCCAAAACTTTAATACAGATATCTAGAATAAATTCACGGAAAAACGTAGCTGTCTAACAAGTATCCTCGTCATTTTTGACGACGTCAACCGTATATACAATTGTACATCAGGAGTTGACCATGTGAATATCAATTTTCTTAAAGTCTTCGACAAATTCCTTCAGGAAAGCCTAATGGCCAAGTGGAAGTATATGGGCTACGAAACAATCACTCTCGATGGTTGCAAGACTGGCTCATCGATTGCACTGAACGAGTGATGATTCATGATAAATACAGTGATTTGATACATGTAACAGTACAAATCAACTAACGAAGCACTTTGTACCTGCTCCTTGGCATCATATGCATGCACTACATTGACGTCAGATTTGTCAGTCAAATCAATGTATTTGCCGATGACTCGAAACTTTGTCACAGAACGTTTACAGACAGAGACAAAATAACTATTCAATCAGACCTCAATCGTCTACATCAATAGACCAAAACCAGACAATTGAAATTCAATATTAATAAATGCTAAGTCACGCACATTGGTCCTAATAACCAGTATTCCTAACATACCATCAACATACCTCCACGAAAGTAACACAGAAACAAAGAGATCTTATTAGCACCAAAAAATTTGACCATGACAAAAAAGTGGAAATAGTGTCAGAAATGCCAGCAACACATATGATTACGTTACTGCAAACGTTGAACATATGTAAATAAGTATCATATTACTGCTCTGTACAGTATTAAGCTAGCAACATATGTAATACGTACTGCAACATTGGTCTCCTACCCTATGAAGAGATTTTAATTAAATTGAGGCAAAGTCAATGTTAAAAAACATACTCGGAGATGATTCATAATTTTCGCAATCTTAACTATGGAAGCGTCTTCAACAGCATGATCCTATTTTTCTGGTTTAAACACGACTGCAAATATAATTCAACATAACCCAAAATACTCGTGTCTCAATAGCTTTAACGATGTTAATATAGAAGGGCTTTTTGACAGAAACGATAACGTGGGAACCAAAAAAAACGGCCATAAGCCAATGATAACAATCTTCACGCGCTTCCAGTCTCCAAAAATATTCTAGTTAAAATTACCAGAAACTTGAATCACCTACCCGAAAATGTTTTTCTTCTCGAACTGTGAACACTTTTGAATATTTTTTAGAAGAACATTGGAGAAGAAACCCCCAGTTCTATAAAAACTGATTTATTCATATCCTTCTTAACTCCTGAGGCATGTGCATGATTGCAGGGCACGTGCATGACTGGAATGTCTGTGTGTTATTGGGGTGCATGCTTGGGACTGAAATATTTTTGTGAGCTTGAGGTGAATTTCCATGATTGATGCCTCTACGTTACACGACATGGAACTTGGGTAGCTACCCAGTAACAGATCAAACGGTTCCTTCCTATTTTCATGTTCTATTCTTCTGTTCTATTCTATTCTAACAATTGACATTAAATTGTTTAAAAGCTACTAATTATAATGAGTTAATGATGATGAAAACATTTCCCAGCACTTTGATTTGGGTGTCATCTTGTATGAATATCAAAGATGACAACTGGTTATTAATGAATGACTAATAAATGATGAACCAACAATTCAAACAAACATAAATGTTTGCTTACTTTCCTTATAAAGTTAAAATATTGTCAGTTTTTTTCTAATTACAGTTATTGATAAAATTATTCGTACACCTACCAATGTTGAGTACAGTAACTCATCTCCTAGAATTTAATGTTTGCATGATTTCAAACTCTTTGCATATTAATTGCATAGAATGACATTTTATACTCAAGATTTGGAACGACTTATCAATTCAACAAATTTGAATCAAAGATCCTTAAAAATGATTGGACCAGAAATAGTCGCACAATAAAAAATATGATTAAAAAGTATGGATTGATGTTATTATAAGGAACTCTCATTTTCACTTCGTGTGCAGAACATTTTATATAATTTACTCACAAACATTTTCTTTAAAGTTCTAGTAACGAACATCATGTCAATCTTCAAAAGTCCGTTGTTGGCCGCCCCATCATACTGTACAATTGAGAATTGGTATGTGATTTTCTACATAGTAGGGTTCAATCCACTAGATTTTGCCTGACAGAGCACATGCTATAACAAGGTAGTAGCTGGATTGACTTCAGAGTTGAAGTCATTACTACAAACTTTGAATACATGTCAATAAACATCATCGTTGACACGTGTAACGGCCTATACACTGAACAGTCCAGTCACCGACAGCCTATTCACAGAAAGAAGCTACTTAGTCACTGCTAACCTGTGTTTCTACAGGTCTGTCGGCTATCTGACATCAGTAGACAGACAAAACAGCGGTTGTTAGTCGCCCAACATAAGTGCATGCACATTTGCAGGTCTGGTTGCATCAGCCAGTTAGTGCGAAACAACCGTAACGTGGTGCACTGAACATCTCAATTGTAATTTATTTTTTAACGGCAGGATGGTTCATACAACATAGTTCAGCAATCCAAAGTTGTTTGAAGAGAAACTGCTAACACGGACGTAGACCGTGAGAGACGTTTCTTTACAAGGCACATCGTTTCTCAGCTCATCCGAATTGAGTTAAAATTTCCTCTGACAAAGACAATTGTTTTTAAAAACAAGTACAATAGGGTTATGAAACAAAAATTTGGTTATTTGAAAGAATTAGGTGGAAAAGATTTAGCATCAGAAGGACCTCCAGTAAAACAAGAAGGTGGTTGTATTTTGTTTCTGGATGCTGCTTCAGCTGATATACAAATCATTATCTTACAGCCACAATGAGAATGAAATCTTATAACTATGTCAAAATACTGGATAAACACCTTAAGGCATTGCGGTGAAACCTTGGTTTTGACCAGCTGTTTATGTTCCAGCATGACTATTACCTCAAATATTTGTCTGAATCTGTCACTGAATAGCTCTAGAAAATCATAATTACAGCTTGGCCATAGTAGTCGATGAGTCCTGACTTGAATTAACTTGAAAATCTATGATAAAAATCGAACGGCAAAAAAGAGAATTATACAAGACCAATTTCGAGAAAAAGCATGTTAATCGTTTCATCGTACATCCTCACTCAGGTCTCGTATGTCATCAGCGTCGTGCATAAGTATCATAGGTTAAGATCAAGTCTTTTCCCCATAGTAAGACGTTCCTAGTCGTGGAAAATATTTTTCATCATACGACTTGACGAATTTTTGTGGTACAGGTTAGACTCAATGATGGAGCACTAATTTTGAAATTTAATGTACGCCTAAAAATTAGATATTTCCAATTTAAATTTTATTATCCTAAAATAAAATGCACATATTTTAGGTTAATATTTTTTAAACTGACATCATGATATTGTTAACTTAATTATATCGGTAACCTTTTCTACTTCAAATGGTTTTTATTGGCATTTTCACTGACTGTTTTAATATTTCAATGTGCATTCATATCAGAAAATCCATTGGCTTTCTTTTTGCATTAATGAATTTCCTGGAATTAGGGGAATAGAATTAAAATGAATTGAATGACAGCTGAGTAACATGTGTCCAAGTTTCATGATCTACAGTATGATTTACGCACGACATATTGATATTTGAACATTTATAAAAACTACATATATATATATATATATATATATATATATATATATATATATATATATATATATATATATATATATATATATATATATATATATATATATATATATATATATATATATATATATATATATATATATATATATATATATATATATATATATATATATATATCTATATATATATATATTTTATAGCTATCTTTTGATGAACTAAGCATATCTATTTTTCCACAAAGTTCGGACATTTATGATTCATAAAATGGCTTAAATTTCAAAAATTCATATTTTTCCTTTTTGAAAGTCGTATCCTCACAAGTGAATCAAGTGTTTAGAACCAGTTGTCATTTCAAACAAAATTCTTCATTCGTTGAAGAACTGTTATTGTTTACTTTTTTATTCGGCAGCTCCAAAGCATGAAGTTGGTTCAATGAGCATTCAGGATAAAATTCTTCCACCATCCACGTCAGTTGGCAATCATTTTGGTGCTTATTGGAATTGCGAATAGATTTCAAGGGACAGGCTCATTTTGACCTCAAGTCTCTACTGGTAAGGCGTTTGTGTTATTACATAATCGAGAAACTTTTTCAGAAAATGTTGATAAACATATTTTTTTAGAGATGAGTCGTCCTTCATTTGCAAGTCAAGTTGAGACGTAGGCCTGGTTATTGTGGTTATATATCGGTACATTATAGATCTAAAGCAGCGTCATGTAGAAGCAGCGAAGAAGCGCCGGTTTTCGCATTTAATGTGTCTCTTTTACCATGATTTTGCATATTGGTAGTTAGATGAACGGAAAACTACAGACATATTCTGAGTGTAGCCATAAACATTTCACGGGCCAAAGCTCAAACTTTTTGAAACAACTTTGAGTTAATATGTTGATCAGTTGCATCGATATTATTTTCTTGTTCACACTTTTGGAAGGAACTGAATTGAAGGGTTACGTCATCCCATGGCGAAGACGTAAATCCAGCTTTGCAAGTAGTAGGGGTGATTTTTAGAAACCAATAGGGAAACAAATTGAGGGCTACAAAATTATATATATATATATATATATATATATATATATATATATATATGTATTTATAAGCATACATGCATATATCTATATATACATGCATGTATGAATATCAGTTGAATTAATTGCGCTTTCCGAAAACTTGGATATGAATGATAAATCCCAATCTACAGATCTCTGTTTATGATGTTTTGCTTGTACTTGAGTTTTGGGACCCGAAAAAAGACAACTCAGAAAGTTTTAGTCGTTAAAAAAGCAAAAGTGTCCACCTTGAGAAGACAAAGTATTGTTTCATATTGGATAAGATGCCTATTTGTTGATGACGGTTTTTCATCTGGTTACCCTATACTATATTGTGTTTCATTCCGATATTCTATTCGGTCGGTTCTATTGAAATGTTATTTATTACAAAAATTCTACACGCGTAGTGTTCGAAGAAGACATGAAATACTTCCATAATACAGAACTGACAGCGTGATAGATTAAATTATATAGTACAAGTACGTTCAAAGCATACCCTCAGGATCTGAAGAAAACACCTCCCAAATACCAAAACTAAGTGGAATCTTATGACATATTAGTAGCTATTATTTGTAAGCTTTTCGTTGCAGTTTTCACATTCCCGAAATTTCATCTCTGAAATATCATTCATCATTTACGCAGTTATATTCGATCTACGAAGTATTCAACTGCTTAACACGACACCTCCATCGAGCGTAAAAAACAAAGTTTTGATCCCTGTGATGGTAGTGATGATGTATAGTGATGTGTGATGATGCATAGTGGTGCGCGATGATGTGTAATGATGTGTGAAGCTGAATGGGTACGTGTGGAGCTCAAGTGGCATGTGACCAGTAGAGCCCTACGCTAGGGTCGCACTCTCGAAAACACAAACATAAACACTTTAATGGCTCAAGAAAAGCTGTAGACTAGCAAAACACAAGCGCATGATTAATACCTCGATGTTTCGCCTGACCAACTATCAGAAGCTCTACGAAAGGAGAGGCTAAAGCCAGGAGGCGTCTCTCTAAAAAACACCAACGGATTTTATAAGCAATTGTCGGGATATCAAGCGAGTTCAAAATTGTAAGACGTCGATAGGGTGAGCAACAGTGTGGGAAGCACAGGCGATTGTTTACAGAGGGCATGCACAAGCTAGTGGCAGGCGACTGTCTGTAAGGAAGCAAAAGACGAAAAAACTTCTCAACGTGGAGGTGAGAATATTTCTGGGATAAGAAACAGAAACAATATGACACCAACCAGCCTAATCGCATTAGGGCACCTCTATCAAGGCATGTACTTAAGAAGGATTTTTTTCTCATTTTAGGGAGGGAGGTTCTTTGGAGCAACTGGATCCTAAAAAAAGTTCGTGACTTTATCATCTTGAAAAAGTTTGTAACAACTTGGGAGTAGTTTGTGCCAATATATAACTTGGAGAAACTTGGAAATTCAGTGTCAATTCCATTGAATGTCTACGTTAATGACTTTGGAAAATCAACAACAGGAACCACGTAGAAATATTAACTAAGATACTTCGACCCATCGGTACCCCTTTAAATCAGTAGAAGTTGGGAAGCAGCGTTAATAATCTGCAAACAGCGTGCAGCACACACATACAGTGTAAACAAAAGGACGAGCGCGCGACACGGAGCTAGGGCACGACAGGGTGGATGCATAGACGTAGCTGCTTGGAACGAAGTGTCGTGCAATTATTCACGTCAATCAGTCGAGAGTAAAATTGAGAGATTAGTGCCAGTAAAATTAGTAAATAAGATCGCAGTGATTTTATTAATTCATGAGAGTGCTTTTGGGTACTTCTTAAGAGTGAAATTAGGTGAAGCATTACATTGATTTTCAGTGAATCATGACTTGTTCGCATATCATTAGTGTGTGTTGTTAGGTAACCACTCAGTGTTGTATGATATAGGTAATTATTGTTAGTGGAATTAGTCAATTTAAGGAGATAGGATTGCATTGATTGCATTGACTTTATGAAATATTTACGTGCTATTTACGTGTGTTTTTCAATACACATTGTCAAGCAAATTGATCATGTTTATTCCCTTCTTGCGTTGGCCTCAATTGACAAATGACGTATCGTACATGTTAAAAGATTTAAATTCCTCCAAATTGCGACGACTATCTCTTTATAAGTAATTTATTACATTCCAGTTAACACAAAACGTGTGTATTATTTTCACCTTGGAAGATTCAATTAGTGCTCACAAATATTACATTATACATGCTGTAAAGGCATAAAGAGAAGGCGTATCGCCACATCCCTTTACACCGACTTTACAGGGATTAAAATATCAGTTATTATTAATACGTGCTTTGAATATGAATTGTATAGATCAGAAACATGTAATACATGCACTAGTACCTAAGTTACCTAAGTTTTATACTTCATCGCTCTTCCTTCGTTGCACTTGTACCGTTGACAACTGTAACCACTCGGTTTCAATTTTAGATGGTTCAAGTTGGTTTTAAACAGTATTGGGCAGTGGTTAAATACGTTGTGTTTAAATGCATTTGTGTATATCAAATGTATTTTCACATACACACGAAAACGTGCATTTAAATACTATACTTAACTACAATATATGTGTATTTAAATGTATTAAAATAATTTTTATCTCTGTATGAGGCTTGAAACGAGTTTGAACGTCATAGCACGACATTTGAAACACATTTAAAAGTCTCTTTAACGCAATGGCTCTTTTGTTATGCCCACAGCTTGACAAGCAGTTGAGGATGAGTTTTCTTCAGGAGTGGTGCAACTGCTCTGATACTTTTTGTAACTCGTCATACGTGGTACCTGTTCTTCAGGTGGCCTATAAAGATCTATTTCATGTTCCTCACCCTCTGCAAGTACTGACAATAGAGAAAAGACGCCAGTGCACTCTATTTTTGATGGGAAATATTTTAAAATGAAAGAACAATTTAATGTTAAATTCAAATGGGAGTAGATGCTGTGTGGCCAAACGATCTTGTCCACCATGAACAGTACAATGATCTGTAAGAAATTACCTTTGATTAAGGCGCAGTTACGCTTTCGTTTGTTTAAAGCCCTGCTTCGGTAGGCAGTGCATAAAGTTCGTCAGGTACGCTATCGCTTTTGAGAGAAAGGCAGCTCAGTTACGGAGCTCTGACAGAAGTCCAAAATGGTCCATTACGCAAGAGTGACGACGGCTACATCTACGTATGTTTGTGGGACGGGGAGACTGATATCCGGTGGTCACTGAGATTCCTTCTTTTTCCTAGAGTCTGATTTTGTTTATCCCTGAGTTTGTGTGAATGCGTCTTTATAAGTAATTTCCTTATATTATCATTTATCTAACTGGGTTAATACTCCTGTTGGCTCACCATAGAACGTTCGGGACATCCTTCATTGAGGGTGCTTAATTAATCAGTTTGTTTCGTGGTCTAGAATAGTTAGAATGGAGGATTAGGTTTACTTTATTTCTGATTTTTCCTCAGCAGACGAACCTTTACCTTTCCTTTCTGTTCTTTTGGTGAGCCTTACTCCTACTTTACCCTCCTCTTTGGTAGGGTTTCTAAATTCTTGATTAACCTCTAGAAGTGGCACTATTTGTGCCCGCTAGTCTTCTTCAATTAAGCTTAGGTTAGCTGCGTGTAGTCACATTTCTCCAGTTCTGTTAAAATTTAATTGAGATACAAATTACCTTGACTATAAAACGGTGTAATTTATATACGATGCTAGTTTTTATTTTGGTTTGCATTTTCAGTATCGTTTGTGCGCTGATCCTGACACCACCGGCCGGATTCTTCTTGCCTTGTACTGTGTTCAAACCATATTCTCCTCCTCGCTGCGGCTAGTTCTCCACCAGCTTCTCATTGTCTTTCAGCAGAAGCAGAGTTACCCGCTCCCGTTTTGGTTGTGCTGCACCGAAGCGGTGCAGTAGATGCTCCGAAGTCGTGGTCGACTATATTTCTAAGACCCGGCGTGCAGTGAAGTCTGCTGGCACTCAGAGCATCAAACCACAATTCCGTACTACCTACGAATGATCTCATTCGCAAAATATAGTAATACTTTATTTTAGCCTTATGATTAATTGTTTTGAAGCCTAAAACTTGTTGTTGTGGGTTAAAAAGTGAATTGAATGAAGTTCTTCTAACCTTTCTTTGTTTTACCTTATTAAAAACTTATTGTATAGGGATTGCCACGATTAAAATTCCTTATAATTCATTACACTCATATTAAGTTCAGCAAGATCTTCTATTGTACGATTCTAAGTTACATAATTCTGTTGTAAGTAAGCAACTCTGTATTAATACATATTTTTATTTATTACAAGTAAATTTTTATTTCTTATTAATTGACTACAATTTTCTGATGGTGGCAAGAAGAATTCATAGCAAATATTTCTTGTAAATAAATTGTCTATCTTGTATAATGAACAACAATGATGAAACTATTTGCTTTTGTTTCACAAGTTATGATATTTTGGCACTTTGAAAATTTTTGCCCACTAATAAGTTCCCTCTGTCCTTTTTTCGTATGTTGCTGATCGTTCACCTAGAAGCTTTTGTGTGGTTTTAAATTTATTTCTTCAAGCTGAAATCAATATATGTTCTGTCATAAAATAATATTCCTCTTGTATGCGTGAAATTCTCAAAATCTCAAGCACCATTTTTATTAATAATGACAATGTAAGCGATATTTGATGTCAAAAATGGCTCTAGAGGATGATTCAAATCCGAAAATAATTTATTATTTTTATGTCTATGAAGTTTAGTGTTCAGTCGGTAGCTGAGGGGTAACACTCTCGCTTCGAAAGCATTCAACGTTTGTCATAAATAATTTTAAGCCGTGAATTCTTCCACATCGACGATGCCTGGTCGGAAGCGAAGTCGGTTGTTAGCGAATGATGAAGCACTGTTGAAGACAAAGCTCAAGGCGAAACTAGAGCAGCTGGATTACGTTAGCTTAATCCCTGACATCTATCAATGCCATCTTAATCCTGACATCGTCATTAGTGTTATCAACTCGTCAATGGGCAAAATTACCAAAATTTGAAATTTCGGTATTTGCTCTCACGTACAAATGTATTACACCACACTATGAACTAACTAAACTTTTTGATGTATATCAAGGACAACTATAAACAGGACGTGCACAGCCATATAGCTGACTACGCTAGCGGAGGCCATTGCACTTTTAGTATCATAACATTTTCTATTAGACAAATTGATCAAAAATTACTTCTTCAAAGCAATTGAAGGGATAATAAGGTTTTACAGTTAATTTTACATCGTTTAAATCATTGTAATGCTTTGAAATATCAATTTTAGCCGGATTTAGCATGTATTATTGTATGAGCTTAGAGGCCACTTCATAGAAATCTGAGTTGCTACAGTTTTAGAGTTTACAAAATTCATTATAGTTTAAACTTTTCGAATGTAAACAAACAAACATATAAACATTCACGTAAATAAACAAACAGACATAGAAGCAAAAACCTATCCAACTGCAGCGATTAGTCAGCCAACCGGGCCTTCTTGACAGAGGTCTGAAGAAGGACTGCATTCTTCTGCTTGTCTTTCTCTGAGGGGTTGACAGTAAATTGAGTGAGTGTAGTAGTCGCTAGAATACTGCCTTTCTTTGACTCGTCCAGTTCCTTGAAGTCTGCAAATGATGCCGTTGTTTCATTGTCAAGACTGTTCTTCTAGCCCATCTCACTAATCCAGTTGTTGCGGATGCAGTTGATTAGCAGATATAACTCCAGTTGTTGAGCTCCAGTTGTTTAGCAGATGAACTGTGTCAAAAAGGAGAAACCAGACACGCTCGTTGTCAAGAGGATGCTTGGTTGTGGCACTGCAATCACCTAGTCGTTCAAAGAGCTTACAATACTGCTGATTCACCTTGTGGTTGTCGTTAATAGAAACGATGGCACGTCCACTTGCCCTCGCAGCAGCAGTTACAGCCTCCTTCACACGCTCAAGCTGGTATGCTACCATCAGCTTGTGGACGGGTGTCAGAACTAATCAGACTAGGCCCTTTGTGCAGCAACTTCATCATAACACTCAGAATAGAAGTAGCCTTGCAGTATCGGTTGTTCTCAGCCATGCCACTCAGCAACCCACCAGAAAATGAAACAGTTGGACAAATCTGTACTTCAACTACCAAGAGAAACACATTCTTCTGCTGCAGTGTCTGGACTTTGTCAAACGTTTCCCTCAGTACCTGGTCCTTCTCAATAGATAAAGTGATGTAGTGCAGCTTCCGTGTGCATGGCAGGACCAAAAAGTCTCTGAGCTGTTCATAATTACATTTTGGGTATGATTGAAGAGCAAAACAATAATCATTCATGGAAAACTGCTTTTGTGATCAAAGTTCCTATTGACGTGTGAAAAATACCAACTTCTTCTCCCTCTCAGTGTCGACATAGGTTAACGTGCGAGCTTGAAGGGTGACAACATTTTGGATCGTTTTGTCAAACGGGATGTCATACATAGTTCATTGCCAAGCGCACAGTTTCGTCAGACTGCGTATACGACCTTAAACCACTGTTGGGATGAAGTGTCCTAAACAGTAGTAATAATGCCGTTTTTGAATGCACTGAAGGTCAGTGGGGAACACAAAGTGGGCTTGTTTTCTACAATTACATACAGGCTGCACGTACTGAAGTATTCGGTCATGAACCAACACACAAGCCTTTCTTTCGATCTTGAAATAATCAAGTTCTTATACTGCTTCTGCAGGTTACGTTCAGGTTTGAAAGCATCAAATGAAGGATGGAAAGCATTAGTAGACTACTCGACACATTTGCCAAAAATCAGGGATCGTCGAGCAAGAGTAGACTACTGTCCTCTAGTCTAGTCTTCTCTTATGATCATGTTTCATTGGCGTTGAGGTGAAGTAGACTACTTGTAGTAGTCTAGTTAACTAGTTCCAAAGCCACAGCAATGCTGCCTAGGTGAAGTGGACTACTCTCAGTTTACAAAGTTCGTATAAGAGAACTAATGTGATTGGTTGGAATTTTTGTTACGACTTGTTATTGGTTGGTGTTTTCGTCGAAGAAAATTGTGCACCATTCTTTTTTTTGTGGATAACAAATGTATATTTCTGACTATTAATATCGAGCCCAAAACATTTAAATTATTTTTTGTTATTGATTTTTGTAAAATAAAGTCATTGTAAACAATCTCGGAAAACGTACATCTGACTAATCTTTAGGTTTGGAAATTAACTGAAAATTAAATATATGATATTAAATCATATATGAATTTATCTGTTACTGTTGATATAACATTTACTGTTTATAAAGCTGGGGGACAGCTCTTAACTGCAAATAATATACAAAAAACTTGCTTTACACTTTGTAATACATCATTTTAGGTTAATATCGGGTTCTTAACGTAAGTTTTATCCGTTTCTTGATTTATAATTTTAGTGTATGATTATATTAATCGTAAATATGTGCAGCTATCAAAATCACTTCAATATTGTCTACGCTTTCAGATTTTATGATAATTATTATAATAAATCCATATTATTGTCCCATATTTACACTCCAAGCAATGAACACATAGGCATATTTTGCTACATTAATTTCAAAAGGGCAGTGCCGCGAAGTCCAGCGGCAAGGTCGCTCACAAACACATACGGGAATCATATGACAACTGAAAGGAGTTGTAGAAGATGATTTCACGTTTCAAAAAGGAAGCCTTTAGTCTTAATGACGAGCTAAGAAAATAATGCTCAATAAGACTCAGTTTCGAAGAACTTATTGTTGGCTGCCATTGATGATTCTTTCAAAACAATTAGAACAATGATCAAGAAGTTTAACGTGAGCTGTATGACCATATATCATGAAATGATAAGAATTTCTAAAGTCTCCACGGCTGGAAAATGGATTCCACACGATCTTTTAGAGAACAATTTCCAACAACGTGTGATCTGTTGTCTTACTACGTTATATTGAATTTAAAACGCACAGCCTCGACGAAGTCTGCAGCTGAAAAAATTTCTGCGTAGGGCGGAACATAAAGGGAATTGTTCATTATGAACTTTTAGGTGGCAATTAAACCATAACTTGTGCAGTGTACTGCCAGAAGCAATGCATTTTGAAGACTGTTCTAAAGGAAAAACGGCCTTCGTCGCCAAACAGAAGAGAAGTGATCCTGCACCATGAGAATGCCAAACCCCACACTTCAAGAGGGACGAAGAATCTCACTGAACAGTTTTGTTGGGAAGTTTTGATTCACCCACCATGTTCTCTCGATCTTGTTAATACATATTAAAATCTCTATATACGCCTAAAGAATCATCCTTCTGGACAAATGCTTATTTCAAGAGAAGAAGTTGAAATGAAGCCAGTTTATTTTTGATTCAAAACCTAATGAATTCTATGACAGAGGCATCGAAAAGCTAATAGAAATGTGGAAAGAAGTCATTAGTGACAATAGTGACTATGTCAATGATAAAATAAATCTTGGTTTCGCCGAATTTTCATTTCAACCAAAAAATGGATAGAACTTTCATTCCAAAAATTGGCTGAACTTTCGTTGCAACCTGATACATTGCATTCAACTCCCGACATAACTTTTTTTTGAGATTCTTTTATTGACTACTTTTATTCGTGTTATTTCATCCCGTAACGTACGTCAGCCTGGAAGACTGGTGGAAGGACCTGCTTACGATGACAAAGACGCGAGTTCGAGACTCTAGTGCGCTGGTCTTTCTGTGCATCACCATTAGCGAATAAAATGATTTTACGGCCAGGGACTTTAGTACCGAGCTAAGAATGGGCTAAAAGGTTCGTTCCTATCGCATCATTTTATTACTATTAATAAATGATCATGCTAGAAATAGATTATTAGTTGTATACACTCTTGGAATACGAATCACAAATATACTGAAGCCTAATTTCTTCTGTGAAATCTAAAATGTCAATCTGAAGCAGCTGGGATTCAAAATTTGAACCCATTTCTTTGCAAAAATTTCTAAAGAGCCGAGTATTAAGAGCAAGGGTTTTGCTGTAATTAATGATATTAACCGAATCTTGTCACACTACACAGAATTCTTCGTTATTGTTTTTCGTTTCTAGCACCTCCCAATGAATCATGCAATGAGTGAATATTATACCTCTATTGCATACAGACCTGACTTTATTGTGGAAACCCACATTCTTCCCTGTCATTGCTACCCATACCTTCCCTCTACCCTTCCCCACATGATCAGGGGGGGGGTAACTAGTCTTTTCCTAGCCTAGCCGCCAAAATGGAAGAAAACATTGAAAGTGAATCGCGTGTGTTTAAATGCCTATCCGTCACTTGCACACCACTGCGTACAGAGCGACAAGTGGGAGAGGTGAGTGGGCGAAACTGGGAACCTAGCCAGTGTCCAAACACGTGAAGCCACCAGTCGGAACACAGTCGTATCCTAAAAAAAATCATCCCATCTCAGCAACACTCGTCACTGGGACTAGCAAGAGTGGTTAAAAGGACAAAATATATTAGCGCCAATCGATTGAGTACGGTTAGTACTCCTAGATGTAGGTTAGTTTGCATTTATATTGCTCGTATTTACCGTGTAATATTAATGTAAGCAAGACCTAAATTTTTTTATAAACCCCTGGAGACAGCGATAGGTGCTGCGGCGGGGTGACCCCAACGGTGAGCCACTTAGGTTAGGTTCCGTATATTTTAAAATGCCATCTAGTGATAATGACTGTACCAATTTACAGTGCCTTCTAGTGATACTGACTATAGGAAATGAAGATTTACACCGGCTGGGCAATCGCACTCAACATGTTGGGGAAAAATGAATAATATTAGTATGATTTAATATTAATTTGCAATTAATATGACAAAATACTATGCTGAAAAACATCCTATTCAGTGAACATGTTAAAAGAAGTCTTGTTCAACAGAAACTATGTTCAACCGGGCTGGAGGGGGCGGAATTGAACGTCTGACGAAATGTGACTGAGTTGATGTTTCTACAATTATACAAATTTATCCACCTGTGCCGTAATAATTGCGGCGTAAATGCCCAAGACGAATGTATATTCATCTTTAGTGATAGTCAACAGTTTAATATTAGTTAATATTAGTTTCAGTGAATTTTCCTCATGGTCCAGCTTAGAGCTAAATCTAGTGCTTTTACATTTTGCAGTTAAGTAGAGACAATGGTTGAATGTGTGTA
>VCRD01000086.1:271855-283042 GCA_006783055.1 Trinorchestia longiramus
TTTAAGTCGTTCGTTTCACCTGAATCGGGGCTGAAAAATCCAACAGTGGTAATCCTGCAACCGAACTACACGACGCAGCCTTTGCTCTGTCTGTACCTGTACTTGATGCACACGGCATTTGAACATCATACGTACATGTCTCCGAGCTTCCGTACATGTGTATTGAAACACCGACAGGAACGTAGCTCTTTTTGCCTTTACATAGCTTTACTTGCATGTTAGTGCCGCGTTAAATGTGAATTTGAAAGAGCTCCTACAAATCTTTTCGTAGATTTTGTATATCCATAAAGTGGTTTTGTTGCAATTTTTTTTCGTTAGCGGTGAGAAAATTCGACCATGTAGTTTGGGAAAAATTCTAACTCCCATTACAATATTTCTTTATCGTCTAAACAAGGCATAAATGCACGTAAAACAATAATTTGTAAAATATTTGTATCACAATGCTGTTTCACTTCACATAAGTAAAGTGTTGCATCAAGGCAGAAATATATGTTATTGAAACCTAAAAAGGAATATATCCAATACACTTGCTTGCTGTACGATTAAATTTAAATTATTTCTGCTATCCATATGTACGAAATTCAGGTTAAACATGCGCTCAATAAACGTATTAAATGAATCGTTTAGATAAATTAAGAAATAAATGTTTTAGGGATAGAATTTAACAATGCTATTAGTTGGAGATGTGTAATATGGATGAATATGGATGATTATATAGAAGTAAAAAAAAATAAGAGAAACTGTCTTTTTGTGTTTATATGGTCATCGAAATTAGATATGAAATATAAATTTTAAATATTAAACGTAAGATTTTACCGAGACTTTTTGGGATGTGGTTGGACAGCTTCTACTTAACACCCCTAGGGGTGGACATCAAAAATGGGTAAAGACCACTGAGTTAGAGTATCGGAGCGAAGGGGCTTAATAAAGAAAGACAAGCAGAACGAAGTCTTTTCTTTATTTTTTATGTTGACAACTGAGTGAGCTGCAAAAAGTTTATAAATGTTGTCACGCAACCTTAAGAAAAACTGAATGAAGCTTCGAATTGTTTTCACTAATGTATACTGGGCGTAACTTGTGAAGATGAACAATTACAACAAAAATATTGAGGTATATCTTCATCATTTAAAGTTAAATGAATATATTTCCTGTGTTTGAGTCTGTACGTGTGCCTCTCTGCGATTGTGGTGTGTACCTTGCTAATACTAGCATAGTGGTGTATGTGTATGCTTGTTTCCGTCTTAAGGGCATGTTCGCATCAGTGGTGCTTGCTGCATGTGGTTGGGCAGCGTTTGTGTTGGAATTTATGTTTCTGATGGTTTTATGGAGTTTGCTAAAGTTTGTCTTGTGGGCTAGCGATTCGACGAAATTTTTCCAGTTTTCTGTATGCTTTTTAGTAATTTTTCCCGTGATTTGTTCGTTCAGATCATAGATGTGTCGTGTGGTTTGGTGAGTGTGTTGAGTGGGTGTATTTCTCAGGTTGTTGCATTCTTTGATTAGTCTATACACTTCATGTGTTAAATTTGGGTTATGATGCTCTTTGTTACCTTTAGGAATGTGGTTTTTGTCAGCTTTTGTGATGATAGCGTTGAATTCTGCTACCGTTTGATTTATGTCATTTATGGGGTTGGTGTTGAGTGCTGCAAAAAGTTGTTCTGTTTTGTGGTTGCCTGGGATGGGGGGTGAGGTCCTTGCCAGTGTGTACTGTGACGATAATAGGGATTTCGTTTTTTTATAATAATATGTACCTTATCAAGATGTAAAATCCACCAATAGTATTCACACTTAAATGTGCAGTAACTTTTCTTATTATATTCGTATTCTTCATTTGAGCTGTGTTTTCCTCGTGATATCAGATGGATTTTCTTTATAATTTTAAGTTGAAGAATAATAAACTAGAATTAACTTGTAAAGGAAAATGTGCGTTTCATCATGTACAAATGCATGTGAATGAAGGACGTTTATGACTTTTTCTCTGTTTGATGGCCAAGTATGTAAATAAATTATTATTGATGTTAATGTGATATGTTAAATCACATTAAAAATCACATTATGTTAAATCACGTGTTAAATATTATAAATAAATGCATGTTGCATACTTCGACTATATGTTAGGAACATTATTTTCGCATACGCAATTTTACCTATGAGCAAAGACTTTTTCTTTAGTGCAAATTTATTCATTATCTGTTTTCCTCCTGCTCTGCACTTTCTATGAAAGAAAAATACGAATAACTGGCAGAAAGCACATCTATTCAGGAGTTTTAAGTTTCTGCCTGGTGACATAATAGCTCTGACTAGTGAAAATAGCCTTAAAAAAGCGTCCACATCTAAAATGAGTTAAATGACAAGTTTTGCTGATTATAAATTGAAAATTGTGAATAGAATTTGCAGTAGTATATCATTTCGTCAAGTTATTAGTCTGGTCCGATTTTTCATGACGGCTGAACAGTCAAGCCGAAGAAACATCTAAAAATTCGAGGAATTTGGTAAATGTTTCTCAAAAATTGCATGACGAAATGCGAGTCCTGCAACGCTGTCACGTACAACAATGAAATACTTCTGAACACATAGATACGTTTGACCAGGAGAAATACGTTCCACAGGGTTAAATTTCCATAAAAAATATGTCCATATTCCAACATCTGGAGGTGGAGAAGAATATTGAAATTGAATGTTCAGTTATATATGGAGACTAAATTTAATAGAAATGACAAAGTAGCCGACCATGAAATTTGTAGTGCAATTCTGCTGCATAAGTTATTAATAAAAATTACAAACCTGAGCAATTTTTCACCCGTGATGTGTCAAAACTGCTTTGGGTCAGTGCTTTCTCTGTAAAGAATTTCCTCAGTTCAAGTTAGCAAGGCTACAGTAACCCTGGTTTTAGGCAATCACGTTGCTGCACCCGACAAACTGAAATTTCTGCTCCTACGTATCGATCAGAAAACCTGACCATTGGTGAATGGTGAGAACAAAGTTTACAGGTAATAAGGCACATTAATGAAAAAGTTCGGCTCACGAAGAATAAATACATTTCCTGAGTGTTTCATAAAGAGCGACACTTTGGTCAACTGGTGAGCGAATCCGTTTACGAGCGAAAGACCTGCGTTCGAACCCCTCTACCGTAGCCTCATTCTATTCTATTTATTCTTCTTACCCTCCGTCCAGAAATAATTTTCTCAATGATTTCGACAACAAAGCCATCCTCTAAATTAAGCCTCTGCATTTGATACACGTTTCACTGATTAGTATCCTCACAAACAAGTGGTATTTATGGCAAGTATTCCAATGTTCCTCCTACACCGTTCAAGGTAATATCTGTTTATGGAAGAAATAGCATTAATACTCATTTAATGTTGAAATTCATCGTTCAGTCTCGACTTTTAACACGTGGGCAATAACGTAACTTCATGGTTAAGGAACAAACTGAAGGAATAGTGGTAAATTCCACTATTGCCTTCTATATACTTTCCATAGATAAATTAGGTAAACAATACACTTTCAATCATTACCAATAATTTAAATTCAAAGGTCTTATATTTTCGGTTTCAGTATCTAAATTGAAAATTTTGAGAGTGTAAAGTAATAAAGTACTGAGTAATTCGAATTCTTTTGTTGTACACACCCATTTCATTAGTTTACTAGATGAAATTATAATTTTTTTTGTTCATGCACTTTCAACATTATCAGTTATTGTATGTCATTGATTAAATTAGCCGTGTAGTACACAATCACCTTTCATCTGCATGCACACAAAAGGTAGTTCAAATAGCGATTCGACTTTTTTGTCACACTCATACCTGCACATTAGAAATTATTTCCACACATGCAATGATAATCTATTTTCCAATTGTTAGACTCAAAATAAAATCAGCTACTGTTTTTTGTCAAACCTAAAATGTGAATCATCATGTAAGATGCAACCTCCAATACCTTTGTTTCTAACGATTCATTGGTGTTCTTTCTGTCACCAGAATTTCTGAGTTGTTTTAAACGCAGAACCTTAAAGTAACGTCATAGTATACATTTTAAAGTTTTTCTTGATCTTTGTATTACCTATCATAATAGATGTACTCAAAAAATACTTTAATATTCATGAATTTCAAAATTTAATCGGGTTGTATTACATTCTGTATGTATCAACATTTTTAGAAATGAATGGATTCAGTATTTGTTTTCCTCTAGCTGAGATCCCAGTGTCTACTTTGCAGTAGTTACTATCTAAGAAGTTTTTCTGGCTTAAAAATACATCACTGAAATTTACGACGGTAAGACAGTATTTAAAGGTATCAGACAAAATTAAGTAAACAATAGAATTACCTTGTCTATGAAAATTGTTGCTTCATTACACACAAACCATAACCCTATTTAATTGAATAGGACATTGAAATCCTCACATTTTCTGCAGAGAAAATTTTTTCTTGCATATACTCGTATGAACGAGCACATTTTTAAAAACTGCGTTTTAAAATTAAAACATGTGCTGGTAGTCGTATATTTAATATTTAAAGTACACAAAGGTATTTAAAGTATACCAAACTATTGATTGAACAGCAAAGTAATTAATTTATTTGGACTAAAATAATTACACCAGAAGGAGGAGGGGCGGGACCTAGCCCTCTATAGCAACCAATCGCAGAGCAGCTTTAAAAAACGCCTAGGTATAGCTGTACTCGCAAAGCAGGGCAAAAATACGTGTTCGGCAGGAAATCTAAAGGAGACTACTGTCGAGTGGCCTACTTTAGCAGTTCCGTGCTGTCGATGACACAACGATAACAGAGGCGACTACGATCCAGTTGTCTACTTTATATTTTCCACTGGAAAAAATGCAAGTAGTCCACTAGTACTGTCCACCCTTCAAATAAAGTAATCTTATCCTTTTGAAGAAAATACCTCAGTTGTTGGTCTTCAACTTTCGCCGGGCGAGGTGCAGGTTTTGGAGATGGCAGACATGAAGCAGGAACATTGAAGATACTGGGAGGGATTTCGAGTTGCATAGAACCACTATGCAATTTGATCAAAGGTGGTTCAGCACCCCAGTGTATCTCACAAATGGAAAACTTGTCTTTATCAACAACAACGTTTTAACGAGGTGTAATAACATCAAACCACTTCTGTCTCTGAGACTGCTATTTCGGTAGGCAAAACACGCGGTGCCTGTTCTCCTTGTTGTAATTACCCCGACAGTTCACAACCCTACATTTGTTAGGCATTTTTAATCCATATAATTAGCAAAAAACTTTGTAAACAAACAGTATACACTTAAAAATACAGCCATGTGCCTCGATATAAACATCAATGTCCGATTCAAACCGCGCGACAGACTACGACAAAGCTTGCACTGTGACAGTTGATGGACGGAAAGCATTAGTAGACCACTCGACACATTTGCCAAAAATCAGGGATCGTCGAGCAAGAGTAGACTACTGTCCTCTAGTCTAGTCTTCTCGTATGATCATGTCGCGTTGGCGTTGAGTTAAAGTAGACTACTTGTAGTAGTCTAGTTCACCAGTTCCAAGGCTGCAGCAATGCTGCCTAGGTGAAGTGGACTACTCTCAGTTTAGCAAGTCCGTATAAGAGAACTAATGCGATTGGTTGGAATTTTCGTTATGACTTGTTATTGGTTGGTGTTTTCGTCGAAAAAAATTGTGCACCACTTTTTTGTGGATAACAAATGTAAATTTCTGAATATTAATATCGAGCTCAAAACATTTAAATTATTTTTTGTTATTGTTTTCTGTAAAAAACGTCATTGTAAACAATTTCGTAAAACGTAGATCTGACTAATCTTTATTTTTCAAAACTAACTCAAAATAAAATATATGATATTAAATCATATATGAATTTATCTGTTGCTGTTGAAATAACATTAACAGTATATAGACCCGGGGGACGGTTCATAACTGCAAATAATATACAAAAAACTTGCTTTACACTTTGTAATACATCATTTTAGGTTAATATCGGGTTCTTAACGTAAGTTTTATCCGTTTCTTGATTTATAATTTTAGTGTATGATTATATTAATCGTACATATGTGCAGCTATCAAAATCAATTAAATATTATTTACACTTTCAGATTTTATGATAATTATTATAATAAATATATATTATTGACCCATATTTACCCCACAAGCAATGAGCACATAGGCATATTTTGCTAAATAAATTTCAAAAGGGCAGTGCAGCAAGTCCAGCGGCAAGAGCGCTCAAGATCACCTACGGAAATCATTTGGCAGCCGAAAGGAATTGTAGAAGATGATTTCACGTTTCAAAAAGGAAGCCTTTAGTCTGAAGGACAAGCTAAGAAAATAATGCTCAATAAGACTCAGTTTTGAAGAACTTATTGCTGGCTGCCATTGATTATTCTTTCAAAATAATTAGAACAATGAGCAAGAAGTTTAACATGAGCTGTATGACCATATATCATGAAAAGATAAGAATTTCTAAAGTATCCAATGCTGGAAAATGGATTGCGCACGATCTTTTAGAGAACAATTTCCAACAACGTGTGAACTGTTGTCTTACTACGTTATGTTCAATTTAAAACCCAATTCTTAGATAGAATCGTTAATGGAGATGAGAAATGGATACCGTGCAATCGTGTTAAACGTAAAAGACTGTGGCTCGGCCGTAATTCCAGCCGTATTCCACAGCCTCAACGAAGTCTGCAGCTGAAAAAATTTCTGTGTAGGGCGGTACATAAAGGGAATTGTTCATTATGAACTTTTAGGTGGCAATTAAATCATAACTTGTGCAGTGTACTGCCAGAAGCTATGCAGTTTGAAGACTGTTCTAAAGGAAAAACGACCTTCGTCACCAAACAGAAGATAAGTGATCCTGCACCATGAGAATGCTAAACCCCACACTTCAAGAGGGACGAAGAATCTCACTGAACAGTTTTGTTGGGAAGTTTTGATACACCCACCATATTCTCTCGATCTTGTTCCTACATATTAAAATCTCTATATACACCCACAGAATCATCCTTCTGGACAAATTCTTACTTCAAGAGAAGAGTTTGAAATGAAGTCAGTTTATTTTTGAGTCAAAATCAAATGAATTCTATGGCAGAGGCATCAAAAAGCTTATAGAAAGGTGGAAAGAAGTCATTAGTGACCATGGTGACTATGCCAATGATAAAAAAAATCTTGGTTTCGCCGAATTTTCATTTCAACCAAAAAATGGACAGAACTTTCGTTCCAAAAATTGGCTGAACTTTCGTTGCAACCTATACATGGCATTCAACTCCCGGCATAACTTTTTTTTGAGATTCTTTTATTGACTACTTTTATTCGTGTTATTTCATCCCGTAACGTACGTCAGCCTGGCTGACTGGTGGAAAGACCCGCTTACGATGCGGAAGACGCGAGTTCGAGACTCTACGGCGCTGGTCATTTTGTGCATGACCATTAGCGAATAAAATGATTTTACGGCCAGGGACTTTGGTACCGACCTAAGAAAGGGCTAAAAGGTTCGTTCCTATCGCATCATTCTATTACTATTACTAAATGATCATGCAAGAAATAGATTATTAGTTGTAAACACTCTTGGTATACGAATCACAAATATACTGAAGGCTAATTTCTTCTTTGAAATCCAAAATTTACTTGAATTTACCACGCCATTAACAAATGATGCCAAGTTTCGTGTATGCTTCTATTATTCTCAACTGGAATTCAAACAAATCAAGTTGTTCAGGTCCAATTTGAAACTCACGTGCGTGATTTTGTTGAAGAAATTCAACTTAGGCCGCTCTTTGTATCAAATAACTCCTTTTGTTCTAACTTAGCCTAATTTTAAGTGCCTACTTCAAATTATCATACAACCAATGATTTTAGAGTCCATAATTTCTTTATCTTACGCCAAATGGAAAAATGATTTACATTGAAGCTATAACTATTACCGTTTAGGAGATACTAAATTTATTCAACAAAAATATCTCCCGTGAAACAATGGATATCTAACGTCAGTTTCAATTTATCCAACTTAAATAGTATATATAGAATTTGAAAGCAAATTTTAGGTTAGTGGTTGCTCTCTATAGCCTAAATTATTCACTGAATACACAGGCTCACACTTTTTTCGGTGGCGATAGATTTTGAGCTGTTTTGAGTTCCATTTTCTCTAACACCTCTATTTTTCGCGAAATATGCATCGATTTATGCGTATTCACCTATTTTATGCTGCTTCCACAAATCATATAATAAAACCAAGACTGTAAACAGTTTATTGTCACGAATATACAAATACATGGAACAAAACCTAACACACGTTCAAAACTTTTTCTTCAAAATAATGCAAGTGAAACCATAAAAAATGAGCATTAGTTTTGGAATCTTGTTTTATGGAACATTCATGAATTATTAACTTCGGTAATACAGTTGTTTTATTAGTTCTATTATCAATCCGTCGTTCTATGCGTATCCCATCGTCCGTGATAGCGATCTTCCATTGTCTCAAGACTCTGGTTAAATCTTTCACGCTGCTGTGCACATGCACGCAAAGACTGCAACCCCTCCTCCTGCTAAGCCTGTCAGCTGCTACCCTGATTCTTTAGATCTTTAGTTAGCTGCGCTTGATGACGAAATACCAACACTTAGCAGGTCTTAGCGTGATGCTATTTGCCATTGATTTATGGACTTAGTAGGGAGCAAAATGGGGCATTAAAATACAATGGTTATTAGACTCAAATATTGTGAGACGAACCATACAGAAGTCAGTAAGACCCTTTTCACAAGAGTCAGAAAACTCATTTCCAAGTGTCGAAAAATCCATTCTAGCCCCAAGGTCCTACCAGGGAATGGCTTTAAACTGTTGTCCAACCGTTATTTAACCCAGTAGTCATCAAACTTTTATCCGCCGCAACCGCCTTTAAAAGATTTTGTTTATGTATGACCCTTTAACTTTAAGAAAATAAAGAATAAAATATAAATGCATGAGAAAAAGGTAATGTTTATGAAAAATCGGGTATACTGTACAAAAAACATTTTAAATGAGTGTATTTTATACAGCAGACCCAAGATGTCTACAGATACCATTAGTGGCATTAAATAATGTCACTTGTATTCAATTAATGGGATTGATGCACCTGCATTTTCTTACACAGGTCAAATCTAGGTTCTATTTTTATTAATGTTGGTTTAAATACAATTTCAATATTTACTAAATTAGATCGACTTTATGTTTTGAGATTAGTTAATGCCGAAAAAGCCCTTTGAAACAAATATGTTGACGCGAAAGGTAGAACAGTATCCATTGCAAGTCGTGAGATGTTTGGATATTCAAATTTGATGCCAACGCAAAACGAATTTAAACTTTTTTAGCAAAAATAGTTTTTAGAGAAGAATGAAGAAAGTTCTGCAAATTTTTCCTCTGCCTTTAGTGTGAGATGACACTTTGTCGACTTTAGCATCAGATGCATTTTGGATACAAACAAATCGGCTCATGTCTGATTCTTGAAGAAAATATCTTTTAAAATTTTCCCCTAAGCTTACCAAATTCTTAATTATAATTGGTTTGATTATTTCAAAATTTAGTTAGTTTTCTATGATGAAGTCTTCCAGACATGGAAACAACTCACATTAATTGCGTTTTACATTCATCAACCATACATTACCTTTCGTCAGGAAAACTTGAATTTTTGAAGTTAATATAACATTTGTATTTTTGCCTTGTAATGATATATTGAAATCATTAAGTTTGTTAAGAATATATGATACATAACAAAGTTTGGAAAGCCAGTTTTTGTTTCGGAAATGTTTCACCAGATATGAGTCGTTACCAGATAAAAACAACGTGACAATTTTTTTAAAGCGATCAGTATTCTTAAAGCCCGACCTCTTAAAATCCATAGAATGTCAGTCTGAAGCAGCTGGGATTCCAAATTTGAACCCATTTCTTTGCACAACTTCGTAAAGAGCCGAGTATTAGGAGCAAGGGTTTTGCTGTAATTAATGATATTAACTGAATCTTGTCACACTCCATAGAATTCTTCGTTATTGTTTTTCGTTTCTAGCTACTCCCAATGAATCATGCAATGAGTGAATGTTATACCTTTTTTGCATACAGACCTGACTTTATTGTGGAAACCCACATTCTTCCCTGTCAGTGCTACCCATACCTTCCCCCTACCCTTCCCCACATGATCAGGGGGGGCCAGTCTCTTCCTAGCTTAGCCGCCGAAATGGAAGAAAACATTGAAAGTAAATCGAATGTGTTCGAATGCCTGTTCGACACTTGCACACCAC
Organism: Trinorchestia longiramus; assembly: GCA_006783055.1. Classification (NCBI taxonomy): domain Eukaryota; kingdom Metazoa; phylum Arthropoda; class Malacostraca; order Amphipoda; family Talitridae; genus Trinorchestia; species Trinorchestia longiramus. The sequence goes on from VCRD01000086.1 coordinate 282,109, forward strand.
TGCGTACAGAGCGACAAGTGGGAGAGGTGAGTGGGCGAAACTCAGAACCTAGCCAGTGTCCGAACACGTGAAGCCACCAGTACGAACACAGTCGTATCTTTAAAAAAAGTCATCCCATCTCAGTAACACTCGTCACTGGGACTAGCTAGAGTGGTCAAAAGGTCAAAATATATTAGCGACAATCGATTGAGTACGGTTAGTACTCCTAGAAGTAGGTTAGTTTGAATTTATATTGCACGTATTTACCGTGTAATTGTAATGTAAACAAGACCTAATTTTTTTTAAAACCCCTGGATACAGCGATAGGTGCTGTGGCGGAGTGCCCCAACGGTGAGCCACTTAAGTTAGGTTCCGTATATTTTACAATGCCATCTAGTGATAATGACTGTACCAATTTACATTGCCTTCTAGTGATACTGACTTTAGGAAATGAAGATTTACACCGGCTAGGCAATCGCACTCAACATGTTGGGGAAAAATGAATAATATTAGTATTATTTAATATTAATTTGCCATTAATATGACAAAATACTATGCTGAAAAACATCCTATTCAGTGAATATGTTAAAAGAAGTCTTGTTCTACAGAAACTATGTTCAACCGGGCTGGAGGGGGCGGAATTGAACGTCTGACGAAATGTGACTGAGTTGATGTTTCTACAATCATACAAATTTATCCACCTGTGCCGTAATAATTGCGGCGTAAATGCCCAAGACGAATGTATATTCATCTTTAGTGATAGTCAACAGTTTAATATTAGTTAATATTAGTTTCAGCGAATTTTCCTCATGGTCCAGCTTAGAGCTAAATCTAGTGCTTTTACATTTTGCAGTTAAGTAGAGACAATGGTTGAATGTGTGTAGCTCCGAAGCAAGGAGTTAACATCTCGGAAGTTCCAACGTTGCCACTGCTGGGTTCTTAAACCCAGTTATTA
>VCRD01000086.1:292099-340651 GCA_006783055.1 Trinorchestia longiramus
CCTCGCACGAACAGCGGCGGAGCAGCGCCGTCAACAAATATGGCGGACTGTTTGGATGGATCTTCTTCATCCTCAGCGTGCGTGACGTCATCATACCGCCATTTGTTTTTTGTCAATCGCGACTGTACAGGTCGCCCCCATGTCCGACTTGCCCCCACACTACCCTAATTGGGTTTTATACCCAGTGCTACGACAATCAACTACTTGAAAGGAGAAGTGACCTGACTATTTTTTACTGACACTTCCGTCCTACCATTTTTATTGTGCAGAATAAACTCAATGAACTGAAGTCAAAGCCGTTTAAACATGATGTTCCACTCTTACAGGCAGTTTTTCAGGGCTTTCAGGGAAAGTTTCAAGAATACATTCGGTTAGTTGATGAACCAGAAATTCATGACGCTATTTCGGCTGCGACCACTCATCCATACTTCAAGTTGAGATGGGTGGATATAAACAAATCGTATGACAGCAAAAACAAAATGACCACTTAAAAATTACCTCACGGTTTCTGCCTCGATATTTCAGTCTGCAAATTCTACCAATGCTACAGAGGAGGCAAACTAGACGTTGTTCGTAGATGAGTACGTCGGCTTCAAAAAGAAAAGCTCATTCAGTAAATCTTCAGTAGACATGTAGGGTATGACATACAGTGGCGCCAAAAAAAATTCCGCACTGCCAATATTTTCTAAAACTTGTAAATTACACTAAATTTAAGGTAACTGATCGAAACAACCTATAAACAATTCGATTAGGCGTTGATTTATCTTTAATATGGTATGATTATATTCTATTTCCAATTAAATTATGCAAGTGTTCACGTCAATTTATATAAAAATACAAAATCAAGAAGGCAAAAAGAAACTCTGCGGTTCATAATTCAGGAATAAACCAGAAAATATGTCCAGCCTTTCGATAACAGAATATCTGTAATCGTGTCAACTGTTGCTATACGTTATAACTAAATTATAATTACTGTTAAACCTCGATCTAATGGACCCGATGCAATGAATTTTGAATGCAACATTATGTTGCCTCACCCTGATTTTGTTCACGAATCCTAAAAATTATATCAAAATTCGTGGATCCTCGGTTCAAGTACAGTTGAACCTCGATTTAACTGACTAATAGGGAGAGAGAATGTCCGTTAAATCGAGGTTCAAGTGTAGTCCAAAAGCCTCGACTTTCTCTTAATGGCTGTAAACCGCTTATTAACACGTTGATTCCGAGTGCCTGATTGGTGTAAAACTTCACTTTGTACGCATAGTCACTAGAAGGATCTGAAAAAATTACAAAACCTAACCTATGTGGTACACATACGTACCACTTCGGAGTCAACGTGTTAAACTCCACAATACTGGAATATCCAACAGAGAAATTGGCAGAAAATTGAAATGTGATGAGAAAACTGTACGACTGACGGCATAAGTACCAGAAAAAGGACAGTGGTCAAGATATCCCTAAATCCAGCCATCCTAGGATAACTTCTTACAGAGACGACCGCGCCATAAAGATCCGCACCCTCAGAAACAGACTTAAAACTTCTCCTCAGATCCTAAAACACTGTAAGCTTGCTGAAAAGTGTTCTCTTTCAACAATTAAGAATAGGGCAAAGGAATTTAAGTTTCGAGATTGTATCAGAAGACGTAAACCAATGATATCTGTGAAGGACAGAAAGCGCCGAATAGACTTCGTCAGATGTCATGAGGTCACAACGCCTCATACTGGCGAAGGGCGCTCTTTAGCGATGTAAACAAGTCCAATAGTTTTGGCAGTGGTGGCAGGCAGTACGTCCGACGAAGGAAAGACAAAGAATTTAATCACAGGTATTTGGCCTATTTGATGATAATGGGGGAGATAATCCCATTCTCATGTAGGATAATGCCCCATTCACACAGCTGGCAGTGTCAAAAAGTTCCTCAAGAGGCACAACATTCCATGTTAGGACTGGCCTGCTCAATTACCAGACTTTAATCCAATTGAAAATATATGGCTCTATATCGAAAAACAGCTACACAACCATAATATTTGTAATCTTAATGAACTGTGAACAAAAATAAAAAAAGCGGGATGCCCTTTCACCGGAGTTCTTTCGCAAACTAATCCCCGAAAAAGATTGTGGGCGGTCAAATCACAGAAAGGTTATGCTACGAAATACTTACTAGTTTACTTTGTTCCGGATGTAATTTTGTCCTAATACTTTATTAAAATAATATTTTAGCATCATGTGGAGTTTCTTTTTGTCTTCTTGATTTTGTGTTTTATATAAGTTGACCTGAACACTTGCATAGTCCAATTGAAAATCAAATACAAACACACAACTTTGAAGAGAAATCAACGCCGAATCGAATGGTTTATAGGTTGTTTTGATCAGTTACCTTAAATCTAGCGTAATATACAAGTTTCAGAAAATATTGGCATTGCGGACTTTCTTTTTGGCGCCACTGTATCTCAACTACAGTGACAAAAACATTGAAAGCTTGAAACGACATCCTCTAATTTTATAGATGTTTCTTCGTTTTACCACAACTTTACCGTCTTCCCCCCCGGTCGGGAGGTTATTATTTTTCGCTGGTTTACCGCTGACCCACCATAGAAATTAACTTAGCAACAAAACTGTTGAATGGTTTATGATACTGCCTTTTAGTAAAAACTTTGAATTGTTTGGTCCCAGTTTTGAGTTTCTGAAGACAATTTTCGTTGTATGAGTTCGTTATGAAAATTTAAAGTTTAGCAAGAATAAAACTTCTACACTACTTTTATACTCTTTAATAAAATATATTATCAAGAACAGATAACGTACTTTGTGAAAGCTTAGTCTAATATAATTACTCAAGCTGAAAATTAAAGTCGTATAATGGTGAAATATGAAGGCCTCTGATTTTTGTGGATATGAATTGGAGATATTATATTTTCTTTGATTAAGATAATACATTGAATATTTAACTATTTTACCTTTTCATGTAACTAGATTAAAGTTAATAGTGTTGTACCTCTGCAGCCATCGGGAAGACGTTTCAGCAAGGACAGAGAACTTTTCAGAGAAACTGAAAAACAAAAAAGAATGCAGACTATAGATTACAAATCGAAGACATTCGTGCAGGTGGTCAGGTTCGAGTCCTCTTCCACGAGAGAAACACGGAAAGAGAAAGTGGATAAATAAGGTTTAATTATATGCAAGAAAACTTAAACTACAATATACTCGTGCAACCAACATTGGTTACGCTAAGGTAGGAAGTTCGTTCGAATTCCTGTCGAGGAATGCTAAAGTCGTACAGCACTATGACGAGGACAGGATAGTATCAGCGTGCCTCCTAGGGTGCAGCTCGGAAATCCCATCCCCCTGAAGAACGCTAAGTCACAAAAATATGTGTAAGACAGTCCCCTTGATCATACCCTCTTGGGAGCTTCTCATGGAATGCATCTCAAAAGAATGTATTTAAATTATGTCTGTTTAAATATACTGTATTAAATATAATTCTTTTGCACTTCCTCATACATCGACTATTCATGAAAATAATGCAGAACAGTATAGGCAGGGTGCTACTGAACTGTATTGGTGTTTTTTTATTAAGTTAATAATAGTAATTGAGAGCAAAATGATACTTTCTACACTTGTTTCACTCTTTTTTCCGGGTGATTTATAAGCTGCAGGGGTCGAGCTAAACTTTCAGACAATAATAATTGTTCGTCCTGCAGCATGAAATTCTAGTAGCGTTGCAATTATAGTGAAGCTAGTTTGCCGTACAACAGTACAACGCACTTACACTATAAAGTGGCGCCATGACTATTACTTTAAATGAATTATATCTTAAGGTCTGTGAACTGCGCTCAACCTACTAGTATCTTGATTCTTGAATATCTAAATTTAATTTTAAGACAGAGGTAGTTACTGAAACATATAAATGCATTATATATTTAGTATTGGTATTTATATACATTTAAAAACGTATTTAGTATTAAATACATTTGAAAGATCTAGAGTAATCTCTCACTACTTCACAGTTCAACTATCGCGGATTCACGACTCCGCAGACGTCATCCGTCGAATTTATAAAAATACACTGCATATATAATATAGATATTAAAACGTAAAAGATTTCATTAAATCTGATAAATTATTAAAAATGAACGTTCTTTCATAATGTAGGAACAATAAAGCAAGTGTAAAATAATAAAAAAACATCTTTTAAATTGTAACACACTTGACAGAGAAATAAGAACTGTTTAAAATGTGTATCTTGTTCCTGAGAAAAAAGAAGAGTATTCTCTTCATGACGTAGTGCATTGAAAAAGGGGCTATGATTGGTGCAATAATGAAATACGACAAATGAGAGTTTGCCGTTTTGTAATCTGGTCTGTGATAGAAGTTTTGGCGGATGTTCATAAGTGCCGCATCACCCATTGCTTCTCTCTGGCGGTCAGTTCGTATCAACCTATTTCGCCTGTTGGATTATTCAAACCCTACAATGGCTCCCAAGCGTGCTGCTACATCTGAAAAAGTTGCTGAACATAAAATAAACGGAGAATGATGATAATCGCCGAGAAGATAAAAGTTCTGGATATGACGAAAGGGAGAGCTTTCGCTGCCATAGCACGCTATTATGGAGTGAACGAATCAACCATTCACTATATCAAGGACGAGGCTAGCATTAGAAAAACGACTGCCATCAATTTTAGTAGGTTTCAGTTTTAAAAATTCAAACATACACACAATAGATACCGTAAAGACAGCCTTCTCACTTCGTGGAAATTCACCTATCACAGCCAATTTCGGAACCAAACTACTGCTATAAACGAGGTACTACTGTATTTAGTATTTAGTATTGGAATACACTTATTTTATTTAGCGCTAATTGCTGGTTGTACAGAAGTTAACACTGATGATCAACTGAATTACGCCGAATTATTAATAGTAAGATAACTACAATGACTTGCAACATTAATCACCAAGTCGATAAACTGTACGGCAAGTTTTGTCATCTGAGTTTAATAAATTATAAAGAGTTGCTACATATAGGAGCTTTTTCTCAGGAGTATTTATCCTGAAATTCAGACAAGATAAGCCTGTGCAAGAATAGAAAGGTAAGAACCTCTCTTATTCACAACTAAGAATAGTTTCATACCGGAGCAAAAAGAACCAGTCTGTCATGTCATTGTTTTTAAAAGTAGTAAAATATCTACGTGCATCGGTCATCAGTTACATTTAAAATTTGATATATGAATACTAGCCCAAGAAACATTTCTCTCGGTTAATTTTCGAATTTAAGGTACAATTTATGAGCACTGTTATTAACTGTGTCCCTATCACTTAAATAAAGAACTAGAGCTACCTCGAAGTCACGATAGATTTAATTGATTGGAAGATATAAAAATTCGATATTGTTATGGGAAAGGTTGTGCACGCTATACGTAAAATGACCACTGAAGTTTTCTTTTATGTCACAGTGATAATCATACTTTTGAGGAATGGCTATCGGTGAACATGTAAGATTCACACACAAATTTCTGCAACAGGGTACGCATGAATAAATTAGCCAGGTGTCACGAGGAACCGCCTAAGCTATCTTGAAGTGCCTCAAAGTTTGTGTTCTAGTTTCTTTAACCATTCCATCATTAGTAGGCAAATTGAAAACATCCATTATATGATCAGGAAGTAGATGGGAACAATCCAGCAAGTAAAAAATTGTTATTTACTCACTTGACATTTCGTTTTGTATGTACGGAAAAATGTTTCATTTTGTTATTTTATACTCTGCAAGAGATGTCTTTGCACAGATTTATGAGTATGGACCACATTTTGAAGAACACGTGAATATATAAATTAAAATCTGAAACAGACGTTAAAACCATTATTTTTAAATTTCAATCTTGCACTCTTTAAAACTATTAATTTGCATTTAATCTAAGAGGAGGTGGCTGAGATTTACGATCGGTGAGTTAAATACTAATACCATGCTCCTAAAAATTACGAAAACGGGAGACACATTATAAATGTGGTAACGCTATCAAATCATACAGTGGTAAACGCTAGAAATGTAACGCGTCACAAATAAAGGCTATATTTTGCAGATTGTGTTTTTGTAGCGTTAGTTGTTTGAAATTATTGTTGACCTAATGAAGTCTATCATTATTAACATGTTAAAAACTCCCCCCACATCAAAAATGGATGCTTAAATATCTTCATCTTTTTCGTTAACAACAAATTAATTGGTATGAAAAATATGCATATATGTTCAGTTCGTTGACATATATATATATATATATATATATATATATATATATATATATATATATATATATATATATATATATATATATATATATATATATATATATATATATATAAATTATAAAATTAATTCATTTTGTGTCTCGCAAGCAAAAAAAGTGCAAGTTATTTATGTTATTCATAATAGTCTTTCATTCATAAGTCATTTAATTCATACACATTTTTCCCTGAATTTAGGAAAGCAAATAGTGATATTCTCAAAAGACTGATATGATTTACAGTACATGTTTGCAATTAAAATATGTTTCCACTTATGTGAAAAACTTAACAACTGTATGATAATTGACAATAAAATGAGGGTTGTGTACTTGCTTGCCTGAAAAAAACCAGCAATTTATGTGTACTTGTTTACAGACAAACTATCAAAAATAATATGTGAACTGTACAATGGAGTAGCTTTGATCTTTCATACATAATAACAATAAAATCACTTGATTTTTTTTATTTTCGTTATATTATAAAACATCATGATCTTTTTACTATTTTATTAGAAGTGTATTCAAAAATACATGGTGGAAAAAAGTCAAAAGTTCAATAAACTGATTCACAATGGATTTTTCACCTTATTTGAATATCAAGTTTTTAAGGTAAAACAAGTGATCAATCAAAACCTGGGGCTAAAGTGTTGGGTTGAAAAATGTTTTTCCAGATTTGATATTTGATATAAATTATGCATGCATATTGCACCCAAGTAAACCAAATTATATTCACACGAGGGCTGAGGCAACAAAATGTGTTAAATTAAATTGTTATCATTGCATTTTTGGAGATATGGTGAAGTGTAAACATGAATAAGTACGTGTTTAGGAACAACGTCCGTCATTTATAACTTTGAATTTTGTATTCATAACCACAATGATTTCCAAGTGAAATCACGGATGAAAGTAAACTGGTTCGCTGACATCAGATGTATACAAATGGCACAAAATTCACTAATATGCACACAATTACCCTCTTTTGTGACCTTTTAACACGCAGCTATCCCTTCTACATCCAGCAAAACTATGTACGTTCTTTCTTTTCATGAACATTTGTGATGGGATATGGTAAAGTAATTTATGGGCCTCACAAGCACCCAAAGTGGTTTCTTTTGTGACTGAGAAATAAACATAAAGCCCTGAATATCACGGATTCTTTATTGCAACGATGCTGCTAAAATTCTTTTTGTTCGCATTTTTAGAGCACAATTAAATCTAGAATAAATGTAGAAACAAATTTTTTCGAAAAATTAATGACATCTGAGTGAAGAAATTTTGCTTTACAGCGAAAAAATGGGTATATCACAATGAACAACAGAAACTGCATCACTGTGGCAAAAAGTAAACCTAAAGATTACTGTGGGTGAGAAGACTAATTCAATCGATCGAGAAGACGTCCTTGAAAAAACACAAATATTGTGGCATATTCATAGTAGTGATTTGGTATTTAAAATGCTACATGGATATTGGTACAATAAGGTTAGCTGTCGAAGTAGAGCTCCAAATTTTCTAAACATTGCGTATTTTATTTACAGCTCCTGCTGCTGCAATCGGATCAAAGAGAGTTAGGTTGCTTAGGCAGATCGTAAAGAGCTTACGGAATTATTTAAATATTCATGAAGACGAGGAACTTTCGTGCAGTTTGAGATATAATTTTCTACATAACGAGTTATATGTTGTGTAGGGCAAAATGAACATAAAAGAGATAAGAGATAAAATGATTTTTATCGATTTCAACGATTAACTAACACAGCGACTAACTTAAAGCGATACATTCCGTCAGCGTTAGCGCAGCTCAAGATTGAGAACCTTTCTTGGCCTGTTTTCTCGCTTGAGGTATAACTTTCGTGCTTAAATGTAAAAGTATTTCGAGGAGTGTTCATTGGAAAATTTGTCCGTGATAACTGAAATCCAGAATAATGAAGTCCATTATTACGAGGAGGGACAGTAATGATGTAAACAATTGTGGCCTCAGAGAGGTGATACTTTTATCTCAAAGAACACAGTGCCAGGAGATTTCTGGAGTAATGAAATCTGATGACCGTATCAAGATCTTGGATGTCCGGGACTATGACTAGTCCCGAAAGGATGCATGATGAGGTCGTTGGTTCACTATTTTACTTGAGCCATGATCTAGGAACAAATATTCTATTTTGACTCATAGCGGTAATTATGCTAAAATTAGAACAAGTCTAGTTGAAATACTACTGGTACATGATAATGATAAATAAGACGCTCGGAGTCCCGAGTCTGGACTGGAGAAAATTCTTATAATAAAGGAAACATTTGACTGAAGTACAAATATAGATGACCGGAGGTAGAACCAACCCCAACATCGAAGAAAAGGCAAAGATCAATATGTTAAAATAAAAGCTAAAAGACTAGTTGAAATGCTACTGGATGCTGAAAATGAGAGCTGAGTCGGAGGGAGACACTAGCATGGAGTAACATTTAACTGAAGTAAAAGTATAGATGACCTGTCGTAGATGCAGCCTCAACGTCAAAGAAAAGGCCAACATCACTGTTACAGTTCGAATAACTGTTTGCTGCTACAAATGAATCAGGATACAATTTTCTGCTAGCAAACACATTAACACTAAGATTGAAGATGACCACAATCCTTCCCAATAATCTACGAACAACGCTTCAAGATATATAACTGCTATATTTTAGCTTGAAGAATCAAAATAAAAATGATATATGTACCCAACGACAAGCACTGTCGGTTAAGCAGCAAAAACACTAACACCTACAATGTGGTCTCAGTGTGTAATCTAGAGAAGACACACTGAATTACGAAACAGATAAAAACTGCATACGAATCACTTATTCAGTATACGATTTAGAGAAGAAATACCACAATAAGAAAATGCTCAAAGCTAAATGAGAATCAATTTTTCATAACAGCAGATGATAGGAAAATCCTTCTAAGACTATACTAAACATGTTATAATGCTGCAAGCACGAGGAATCATCTTCCCACACATAATTGTTCATGAAAAAACTAGTCACACTGGGATAAAGAATAGATGTTCATGACCTAAAATTTCATAATCAAAATAGAAAAACTGCTGCTGAATCTCCGGTGGATACTAGAGATTGGGATGAAACCATTATGTAATAAAAAATATGACATCTAGAATTTCTCTTGTCATTAGAGAATAAGTAATATCATGTCAATAGATTTATAATTCATTTTTCTCCTATTAAACTTATACTCACAGTGTATCACAAATACGTTGATGCCACACTGATGAGATAATGTCGTGGAATGCGTGAATGCGTGGAAAATTCATAGCTAATAACCTGTCTGTCTAGTCTAGTCTATACTCGTACTTCTACAGTGACATAGAAACTATTTACTCCTAGCATCAAGCAATGGGAAAACTTTCTATCACAATAAATAGTTCATACTTTTAACTAGAACAAATTATCATGAATATAACTCTTTTACCGGTATGAGAATGTACACTATTACAACTGTACCCCCAGTTACTATAAAAATAGAAAAGACAATTAATACTACACACACTGGTTCCCTGGAGAGCCACCAGATTGGTCAACTGGTGACCTTACCCACTTGCGATGTGGGGAGACCCAAGGTCGATACCCGTCGTCACCTAGGTGTGTTTGGGCCTGAACATTGGTGGACAAGAACATGTCCAGTAGCTGCAATGCTGGGCGCCCGTAGTACACTAGGCCATCACCACGCCGATTGCAACGCGCCTCTGAGCTTGTAATTCAAGTTGCAGCACAGAGGACTGGTATTTCGTTTGGAGCTTCAAGGATATTCTTAAAATGTTATCGATAAGCATAATCACTTCTCGTAAAATGTTAACATAAAGAATTTGAAAACCCAATGTCTCTGTACTGTATACTAGATTGGAAATAGAGTTTCTTTAAAGGACTTGAGCTGTAAGATTCTAATCACTTTTCAATATTAGAAATCGAAAGAATGTTATGGCTAGTAATCTGTCTTCAATTTGCATCAAAGATGGCTTATACAGCGAAATATACTCACGATTAAACTCAACACTTTATTCATACTTAATAACGTACAATTTTCTACAAATTCTTCTATATCCTAATTGCCCTGTCATAGTACAGAATGAAAAATTCACGTTATCAGCACAAAATCTTGTGCTCGGCCAGCGGTTTGAATTTTAGATCGACGATGAGCCCAAACGTGTACTGTACGCTTAAATCTGTGACTTCAGGGCTCCACAAAAATCAGTTTCGCCATGGTCTTTGTTGTTGCTTGTTTACCTTATAAGATCATTGTACAAAGTAAAGGTGATTTCATCCCGTAGCTATATTACTCGTTCGACTGCTATTCCTGACTGACCAATCAACGGGCGAGTTGCATCGACAAGGCCTACCAATGCCGTTTCTTAACACAGATGCTTGGCTCGAAAAAAATCACTGTGTACCAAGATCTTTACCAAAAAATCCCCCAAGATTTCCACAGCGATAAAGACATCTAGGTATCATTATCACTCGAAAATCTCAAACATGATATACAAGTGGAAAAATTCGTCAGAAATGTGAGCAGGATTCTTAGTCTTAGTAATCAACATATTACCATTCTATAAAACACCCGTCTGGCCACATTTCGAACATGCAGTGCAACTGTGGTCTCCTACCCTTTGAAGACATATTGAAAAAATGAAGAAAACAGTGTGAAGTAACGAAAATGACTCATGAACTCCACAATATCAGCTACGAAATACTTCTTCAACAGCTTGAACTCATCTCCCTCAAACAAAGAAGACTGCGAGGACAATTCATTGAGACTTATAAATATATCAACACCTTTAAACGATGTTACCCTAGAAGGGCATTTCAAATGAGACGGTGAGGTGTGAACCAAAAATAACAGCCAAAAATTAATACTAAGCAACTTATAGAAATTGCAAACTATCATATAAACTTTTTCCTCGTTGAAATTGTCGTAACCTGGAAGTAGCTGTCCGAAAGCATCGTTGCTGCTGGCACTGGAACACATTCAAGAAGCTTCTCGACAAATATTGGATAATGAATCCCTCAGTATCATAACGTACTAATTCTATTTCCCAAACTCCTGGGGCCAGTGTATGATTGTGATACATGTACGTGACTGATATGCCTGTGCGTGAGTGAAGTGAGTATAAATGACGGAATTGCACTACGCGATTAAGGTGTGCATGCATAATTGATGTCTTTACTTTAGACGGCATGGGAGTTGGGTAGAAACCCAAAAATGAGTCAAAGGGCTCGTTTCTATTGCCGTATTCTATTCTAATCTATTGTCACTCTACATCAGAGCAAAGCGGAAAACGACCATCGTGCTGCCAACGAGCAGGATGTATGTAATCACAGAGGCTACTTTGCCGGACTCTCCATGCAATCTCAAGTTTTCCATGAGCAACACGTGATGACATAGATAAGATTGACGAAAAAATAAGTCAACAATTCATAAAATATGTATGTACAAGTTTATACAACTCATCGGCATTTATCTGCCTTTACTATTTTTGGGTATATCAGTCAGCATCCAAAGAACACCATACCTTTGATGAGTCCTGACTTGAAATCATTTTAAAATCTAAGGCAATACCTGAAGGCTCGAGTGCATAGTCGAGTTCTAAAAAACTTTGATGTATTGGAACATATGACCATTAGAGAATGGAATAATACCCCAACACAGACATGTTCTAATTTAATTGAATAGTATGAAAACCATTTGATGGAGACAATCAGTATGAAAAGGGGTGTTATTAACGGTTAATATTGTTATTTTCCCATGTTCTAACTATATGAATGTTCTTGTCGATCCAATTTTTGCATGGTGATCATGTTGAATTTATCAAAGTAAATATGTCGTTATGAAAACTGAGTTATAAATTTGTTGTCATGTACGAAATGAGAAATACAGAGTATTAAATTATGACATTGACTTTCATAAAAAATTATAATAATAATTTTTCTGATAATAATAATTTTGAAGAAATTTCTAAAAAATATGAAACATTAGTGGGTGCCAATAATTTCGCTCTAAACTGAATCTCAGGCATTCGATTCTTTTATTATTTGTTCACGTTAAAACGAATAATTAAATATATTGAATACCAAACATGACATATGTGCACATTGCCAAATACCCCTTCACAGTTCCATATTTTTATGCAGAGCCTATACGAATAACCTAATTGAAAAAAGTATAATGTCATATAAAATCATACAAAGGCTGTTTTTTCAACCACCGATCGAGTTTCTAAGAAAACACTTATTTGAGGGAACCAGGTCTGCACGTCAGACGATTGCTCATCTCCTTAATCGTGAGTACGGCCTTTGTTGTCTCCAATGTGTCAGTCGTTGCCAAGCTACACACAATTGATCATGAACACCACGATCGATGCTCCCGCAAAATGTGATTTACAAAGTGTAATCCGTTTTCTACAAACAAAGGGACGTAGTGCTGCTGAAATCCACCATAGAATGAACAAAATGTACGGTGAAAACTTTATGAGTGACGATAGTGTGAGGGAATGGTGATGAAAATTTAACGACGGGCAAACTGACAACCATAGAGAAAGTGGACTAGGGCATAAGTCTGTTGCTACTGTAGGTCTCGTTCAGCATGTTGATCAGGTAGTCAATTTCAAACAAAGGTTTACAATCAATGAACTTTCTGGTAAATTTCCAGACATCTCAAGGTCAGTTCCGTACATAATCGTACGAGACCCCAGGGACCAGATTCTTTGTGCCCGTTGGGTCCGGGGCTGTTGTACCCGTCAAGACGTACTATCTCTCCTCATTCGCGGCTAGCTTCTTTCATCAACAAACTTGCAGCATCTTCAACCGTTTTGACGATTATATAGGAAATAAGTAAGATCCTGCAGTACTTTTGTGAATAAAATTATTATGTGATGTAAATTATCCCTATGTAATACTCCATCAGAGGTTGAAAAAACCAGCCCTCATAGAGTATTAATGATGGTGGCCTTCTAAAATTATTATACCGAACATGTATTCAAAAATCAAATTTTAATAGTCTAATATGGTCATCAACGTGAACATATATGTGCGCCAATTTTTTCATGAAGTCTCGAATTAGAGTTGAAATGCTGATTCTCTATGTAATAGGAAAAATGCAGCTTGGCTTAACTCGTACTTAGAAACTAAACAAGAGTGTTTCAATTTTGAACACCTTCATTCGTCAAAAGGAGGATATATGCATTGCTTGGCTGCAGCCCAATAAATTGTGAAATTTCATTTGTCTTCCAAAAATAAGATATAGTGAATCATTGTACTAAAGAAATTGTAATTATAATTGAAGTACAACTTCTTCGATGAGTTGAATAATTCTTCAAAAAATTGATGTAAATAATTTTTCAAGACAAGTCAGTCGACGGAATTGTTTTGAGTTGGATATAGGTTTTATAATGATTTACTACTAATTTTTCAGTTCAGACACTTGACCAACGAATTGCGTCTGTTCGTAGAAAATAGTTTCGTTATGACGGAGAAACGTCTGAATGTGAAACAAGCATTGCAGATCTAGAACTTCAATTTTTGAATTGTCTTTAAAAGTGAATGTTAATTAAGATTTATAAAATGAGAAACATTTAAGTTTGAATGGGAATAATTCCAGCTTGAAAACAACGCTGTTAAGGTGTCGTTTATGTAGTTTCTAGCACATTCTATTATGCAACGAACTAATTTGGGGATAAAGAACTAGTTGAATGATTCTGACACACCCTTGAACATTACTTATTGTTTTCGAACAGCAAAGTTTAAAGTTAAAAATAAATCGGAGAATGTTGTACAACAGCGTAAATGCAAGAGTTATGCCAGCATTGCAGTACCCATCCCACCTATTATCTTACAAATTTCCTTACAGAGTGCATCTCAGCTACCACATTACAACATTCATAATATCTTGTTACCTATTCTTTGCATAACAATATTTCAAACACCGGTCATCTTTTTTACGCCAGTGCATTTGTAACACTACTCATATAATTTCCCTCATGCCTATTATCACCGCAGGTCGTATCTAATTGATTCTTTCACATAACTGAGTAGATAATTGTAGATATTAAACTCACATCATATTCGTTACTTCACTACACTACTGTCAGTACACAAACGGCTCGTTCCCATTGTCTTATTTTATTTTACATTCATTATTGTGTAGAAGTAGAAAATACTTCTATAAATTGCAAGACAAGTGAACAGTTACGAGACCTAAAATGAATCGTCACCATCATCAATATTATCATTATGTTCGTTATTTCTCTACGATTGTCAACATATACATGTAATAAGATTCTTTTCTTATAATTGTTTGAAAAATGAAAAAATATGATATGCGTCGTCAGTTAGTTACTTTAATAACATATTTGTTACAAATCCTAGCATACGACACGAAGAAGAAGCACATTTCACTTGCTAACGTTCGTATTTCGTTTTACGTGATTTCGTAACAAGGAACCGACTGCTCTACATAAACTAAAGCTGTTTCATCATTTCTTGATACAGAAAAACACTATTTTTATGTAAATTCTTTTGGTATTTTATTTGAAATATTTTTTCCTCACAATCGAGTGAGTGAACTTTCTACCGGAGTTTTTACCGAAAGAAACACTTACAAAATGAACTATTTATAAAACTCACTGTACGAGAGGTACATAAAAAATGATCTCTACTCCATCAAAATAAGCAGAGCAGTGCACTAAAAGAAGCGTAACAATATTATTCATGTTTAAAAACTGAAAGTTTTAAAGTTTTGAACAAAACTTAATTTCCTGTTGCATAAATAGTTTATCTGTACATTTCACCTACATCTAGGCCTGCTGCCTTGTGGGGTTGCGCTATCAAAGAAAGGTTAGAAGGAGGAAACTTCGACATCAAAGAAGTTCTAGAAACACTTTTAGACGGATTTCCACAGATTGAAGAATCAGCAGTTCTCTGCTGATAATTGGGAGTTTTAAATCATCTTGGCGAGTCCCTGCAGTCAGAATAATTATTTGTCTGTCGAGTTGCGAGTTTAAACATTATATTCTTCCTCACTCGTTGCTCAGAGTACAGGTTTTAGTGGCCTCGAATCTTGCTGTGGACAACGATGTGATTCCCGAGTTGGTGTCTTCGGTCGCCGGCGCACGCACCAGCTACGATGAACAAGGACACTAGATATTGCACCATTTGCGATGGACTACATTAATAATATATATATATATATATATATATATATATATATATATATATATATATATATATATATATATATATATATATATATATATATATATATATATATATATATCTGGGGCTACTATAAACAAAACGTGCACAGCCATATAGTGGACTACGCTAGCGGAGTCCATTACATTTTTAGTCACATTGCATTTTCTACTGGACAAATTGATTAAAAATTACTTCTTTCAAGGAATAGAAGGGATAATAAGGTTTTAAGGTTTTACAATGAATTTTAAATTGTTTAAAGCACTGTAATGCTTTGAAATACCAATTTTAGCCGAACTCAACATGTATTATTGTATGAGCTTAGTGGCCACTTTATAGAAAGCCGAGTTGCTGCAGTTTTAGACTTCACTGAATGGATTATAGTTAAACGTTTTCCAATGCAAACAACCAAACATACAAACATTCACACATATAAACAAACAGACATAGAAGCAAAAACCTATCAAACTGAAGCGATTAGTCAGTCAACCGTTCACTACATTCCACCGTTCAACATATTCACTACATTCCACCAGTTAAGGATGATTTGTATGAACATGCATGGTCATGGCATCCTCTGAGTTTTAACGAAGCCAAAACCTTGTCATTGAAAACCTTCAAGACATACTCCACATTTTGTAGTTGAAGTCGTGAGGGGTTAACAGCAAATTGAGTGAGTGTAGTAGTCGCTAGAATACTGCCTTTCTCTGACTCGTACAGTTGCTTGACATCTGCAAATGATACCGTTGTTTCATTGCCAAGACCAATTTTCTGGCCCTTCTCCCTGATCCAGTTGTTGCGGATGCACTTTAGCAGATGTACTGTGTCAAAAAGGAGAAACCAGACACGCTCGTTGTCAAGAGGATGCTTGGCTGTGGCACTGGAATCACCCAGGTAATCAAACAACATAGAATATTGCTGGTTCACCTTGTGGTTGTCTGTGATAGTCCCAATGACACAGCTACCTATCCTCTGAACAGCAGCTGCAGTCTCCTTCACACGCTCAAGCTGGTATGCTGCCGTCAGCTTGTGGACAGGTGTTATAGAAATCATCAGACTAGGTCCTTTGTGCAGCGACTTCATCATTGTCACAGCATAGAAGTGGCCTTGCAGTCTCGGTTGTTATCGGCCATGCCACTCAGTACCCCACCAGAAAATGAAACAGCTGAGCAAATCTGTACTTCAACTACCAAGAGAAACACATTCTTCTGCTACAGTGTTTAGACTCTGTCAAATGTTTCCCTCAGCACCTGATCCTTGTCAATAAATGAAGTGATGTACTGCAGCTTGCGTTTGCATGGCAGCACCAAAAAGTCTCTGAGCTGTTCATAATTACACTTTGGGTATGATTGAAGACCAAAACAATAATCATTCATGGTGAAATGCTTCTGCGATAACAGTTCCAACTGACATGTCAAAAATACCAACTTTTTCTCCTTCTCGATGTAGACACAGGCTCATGTGTGAGCTTGAAGAAGAGTGACAACATTTTGGATCGTTTTGTCAAACAGGATGTCATGGTTCATTGCCAAGCCCACAGTTTCGTCGAACTGAGTATACGATCTCAAACCATTGTTGGGATGAAGTGTCTTAAACAGTTGTACACTAATGCCGTTCTTGAACGCACTGAGCATTAGTGGGGAACACAAAGTGGGCTTGTTTTCGACAATCACAGACAGGCTACACTCACTGAAGTAGTCGGTCATGAACAAAAACAGAAGCCTTTCTTTTGATCTGGAAATAATCAAGTTCATGTACTGCTTCTGCAGGTTACGTTCAGCTTTGAAAGCATGAGATGAAGTAATCTTATTCTTCTGAAGAAGATACCTCAGTTGTTGGTCTTCAACTTTCGCCGGGCGAGGTGCAGGTTTTGGAGATGGCAGACATGAAGCAGGCACATTGAAGATACTGGGAGGGATTTCAGGTTGCATAGAACCACAATGTAATTTGATCATATGTGGGTCACCACCCCAGTGTATCTCACAAATGAAAAACTTGTCTGGATCAACAACAAAGTTTTCACGAGGTAGAATAACATCAAGCCACTTCTGTCTCTGAGACTGATCTTTTCGCAGGCAAAAGATGCGGCACCTGTTCTCCTTATTGTAATTACCCCGACAGTTCACAACCCCACACTTGTTCGGCATTTTTAATACATTTTATTACCAATAAACTTTGTAAACAAACAGTATCTACTTAAAACTACAGCAGTGTGCCTCGAAACAAACAACAATGTACGATTCAAACCGACCAAGAGACTACGACGTTAGCACTGTGACAGTTGGTGACTAACTGAAATCGGTCAACTGGCCTCCGTTAACGTAGTTCACTATATGACCATGCATGTCCTGTTTACAGTAGTCCTTGTTATATATATATATATATATATATATATATATATATATATATATATATATATATATATATATATATATATATATATATATATAAACCAACATGATGAAAATCACTAATTATGCCTCTGAAAAGGAGATCTTCCTGTGATATACTATAGAAATCTTAGGTCAAGAAGTTACGAGGCGTTCTTCTAGAGTTTGGTATTCAATGTCTAGGCGATAAAACGTATTGAATTTTATTCATTTAAACAAATGAGCTAAGTGTAGTCCGGAAGCTTCACTTCATGAAATGCCCTCTACTTCCTTGTATCTCCTCATTGGAATGTGTGTGACTGGATTACAAAAAAAAACTCATGCAAAACTTGACGTGGAAAATATTGAAACAAGAAGAATTTGATGACGAGCATTGCAACTATGTATGACATTAAACTGTAACGCAATACTGTATTATTTTATAAAAGATTTTGTAAGTCCAAGAATTTTATTACTTTCTTAGAGAGGCAAATATAATGATATACATGAAGGGTAAAAATAGATCTTATTATCAAAAACTAGTAATTTCAAACATTTTATTTAACCATGTTGATATCGGATGCTAACTTTTGAGTAGGTCTATTCTACATTCATGCTTGATTTGCTTTAAACAGTTTTGTATCACTTGGTCAAATGTATTGAAAAAAGTAAACGCTGTTAGAGTGGTCAACTGGTGAGCTTACCAGCTTGGGATGCAGGAAGATCCGGGTTTGATACCCGTACTCTTCTTGGTCTGTTTGTCCCTGACCATCAGTGGACGAGAACACACCCAGCAGCTACAACGCTGAATGCCCGTAGTGAACTAGGCCTTTGCCGCGCTGATCAAAACGCCCCTAGCCTCAACTTCTGCAATATGCCATCTGCCAGAATTTCAAATTTCATGATTAATATTAAGTCTTTGAGAGTGAACAGTAAAGTTAAATATGTAGTTCGAATTATTTGTTTGGTTTTATTATCCATTCTAGTTTAGTTGAGGCATCAGGGTCGATCAGTGGTCCAATAGTCTCTGCTTTGAGTCGTCTGTCATATATGTGTTTATACAAGCTCTTTTAGTTATACTCGTACAGGAGGACATGTGGTTCTCTAGTTCTATTTTTGGCGTACAAATAGGTTGACTTTTCTTATATATCTGCATTGGAGCTCGACACTTGTTCATTCCGACACGTTTGCTGTTAGAAATAATTTTTTATGATTCTTCTGTGTTTTATAAACCAAATTATGCTATGAACAAGGGTTTGTGCAACTTCAAAAGTTAACCAAATTTAGCTTGAACTGTGGAAATCTATTCTTAATATGCTGTGTAACAGGAAAAATTATGCAAGGGCAATATTTAATATAAACTCATGAGTGACGTACACACAACGATTAGTGGAAGACTTCGAATCGTGTGAAAATCTGTTCTGTGAATGAATTTTAAATACGCCGGTAAGCATGAAATGATTGGAAATACAAATTTAGGATGTGTCAAGTTTGTAAATCTGTGATCGTTCGACACATACTGATTGACGATCGAACGTTGGCTAACAGCTGTGTTCCAATATAAACAATAATAGCATTTTGTAAGCATTAGGGAAACGACGGTGTAGCATGTTTCTACATCTTCTATTCAACTGTTTTGGGATCGATGTTCCTAATTTTTCATTATTTTCCATAGGCTGTATTTGTTATATATCGAATGATTCTTTATTGAAATGTGTCACAACAGTGATGCATATTTCCCCTCTTTTTGTTTAACTGTGATTATAGTTTGGTTTTTGGTCTGTTTTTTGCCTTTCCAAAGGCAACGATATAAAAATTTAGTCTTTCGTGCCACTCGTACTATAGAGATTGCGTGATTTATCAGTACTGTTTATGTCTTTCCTTAATCACCCTTTTAATACTACCAGCTTGGTCGACTGGTGAGCGAACACGCTTGCGATGCGGGAAGACCCGAGTTCGAGGTGTGCTGCCGCCGTGGTCGGTTTGTGTATGAGTAAGGTCCAAAATATGGTAAACACAGATAAATTGGTTGAGAGATCGGATGTTGAGAGGTCGAATTTGGTGAAACATTGGTAAGGTCCATATTTTGAACCTTACTCGGAAAAACTCAAAACAGAATTACTGGCCCTCCTCTCCTGACATTTTACAGGCATAGTATTTAATATAATATTAAGAAACAAATTTACAATCGGTTCTTATTTCAATTATGAAGACAAACTTCCGTCCTCTATGCGGGCCTCTCTAGTGTATTCGTACAGTTGTGCACGTTGTGCATCTGAATACTTTGGCATGACCACACGTACTCTCAGAGCTAGAATGGCAGAGCATTTTCGAGTTAGTTACCGCACTGGTGCTCGTCTGACCAGTCCGTCTCATTCTGCTGTTCGTGATCATGCAGAAACGTGCAATATGATACCTAACTCTAGTCATTTCAAAGTAGTACATGCAGCTTCAAGTGTTTTAGAGTTTAGAATTTTAGAGTCTCTTTTCATTTTTAAATGCAAGCCTTCACTTAACAACCGATTAAACTCATATCCCCTTACCATTATAGGTTCTAAGTTGTGTTTTGTTATACATCTCTTTTGGCTATGCTTCTGAATTTATGTTTGTACATCTTTTTCTCTTTTTGTTTATTTTAGTTGTGTATGTTAGATTTTCTTTTAAAGAGCTGATGATGGGTGTTAGCCCGAAACGTTCGCATTATAATGAAATTTTTATCAGTGTTTTTTGCTCTCCTCTTTTTATTAAAATCGAAGAAAATTCCAGCAAATGTCGTCTCGTTCTATTCTATGCTATTCTAATCGTCCCATGTTTTCGTTACTTATACTTTTCATTACGTGTGGATGATTAGATAACTCTTTTTAGTGATTTATGATAAATACATACATAAATATCTCTTTGCATAAACAGAATGATAAGATACAAAAGGAAGAAGAATTGCTATTGATCATCAAAAAACTCCATTATTTTGCCGGTTAGTTACCGCTTGCTTGA
Source organism: Trinorchestia longiramus (assembly GCA_006783055.1). Taxonomy (NCBI): domain Eukaryota; kingdom Metazoa; phylum Arthropoda; class Malacostraca; order Amphipoda; family Talitridae; genus Trinorchestia; species Trinorchestia longiramus. The sequence goes on from VCRD01000086.1 coordinate 312,955, forward strand.
GTTGCTGCGTTTTGTTTATTACCACACATTCACAAATATATCTCATAAGGCTGGCCACATTTACTTCTACGAATTTTTTGAAAAGAAAACACGAAGCTTCTACGTTGGAAATTGAATTCCATGTTTGTAAAAATCTTTTTAAACTGTTACCGCCATTTTGACTATTAAAAAGAACCTCAATAGTAAAAAATACGTCAGGCTGAGATTAGTAAAAAATAATTATCACCTATCATGACCAATGATTTTAATACTTGCATGCATATCATTTATGTGCAATTGAGTGAATGTGTAGATGCTTCTACGTCAATGAATTGTATTTTTTCATAAACACATATAGAAGTAAATATTGTTAAGCAATATCCTTTTCTATAGTCGTTAATACGGTTAATGACATTATTCTAGCTCATTTTTCATTTTTAATCAAAAAATTCATGAGTAAGTTGAGATCCGTGTTATAACGTAATGTGTCGAATACTTTCATATCATTGTGTAGGCATGCTGCTTAAAAAATGTATTATCATTTTATCAAATACGACCACACTTTTAGAATTGAAAAGTGACCTTTTTTAGGACGCAGCTACCCATATCCTTGAACGTCAGGACATGGTATCAATTTCGACATTTAATAATTTTTCACTATGATCAGGACTTCCCATGGACGGAAATTCACTTTCTTGCAAAAATCTGGTTTCTGCACGAATAAAATAGCTTTTTTATCTCATTCGTACAAATATTGTTCAATTTTATCTTAAACAGATTTTTACATGTATCTTCTAGTCTATATATACTATTTTATTCATTTTATTGATAATGGATCATTGATTGTTCCAGAATTTCACCACGGAAATGTACACAACAGAATTTCAGAATCAAACTTTTAATATGCACAATACAAGAGAAGAAGTGTCAAATCATGTACGCCCAAGACATAAGTGTTACCTGCTGCAACAAAAATGCTATTGTTTCACCATCATTTTCTTCATTGAAGGGGAGTTAAGATTCATACATTTAATAATATTGTTTGCGATAAATTGTCAATTGAAAATATATTTTAAGTTGGTTTCTTTAGGTTAGGAATATATCAGTGAGTGAATTTTCTTACTTCTCGTTAACTGTATTGTTATTCCAGTTCACGCGTGATAACAAGTACCATTCCTGTTCTTCAAAACCTTGTGGCTCCTCTGTTATCAATTGTGTCTTAACCGTGTGAATGAGGAAAGTAAAATTTTGAGATAAACCCTAACAAATAAATAATGACTAAGTATTAAAGCTTTATAATTATTAATGCACAAATAAAAAGAAAGAGTTGATGCACCATTTTTGAGGTGAATGCTGCAAGAAAGCAAAGAATATAACGAAGTTTGCTGTGCTCTAGGGTTTCTTTTTTGAGGCTTCCTATCAGTTCCAATGTCAATTGCATAATATGTAACGCTCATTGTATCCATGGGTAAAATATGCCCCTTTTTCTAGGCGTCTGCAAAATGTACGCTAATATATTTTTGAAAGGTTATTCCCGAATGAATTTTACAAAACATTTTTTGTAGGGTACCGAGTGAAATTTTCTGGATCTATACCGACTGCCATTGTAAAAACAAAGGTTACTGGAAATCGCGATAGGTTTTCACCGAAATCAAAAATCTTCGAAGAAAACATTGTCTGCTAGAAACTCTATAGTGTTATCTTAGTTCAGTTCTAAGCCTTAGACTTATATCAGCTCTGATCAGACAATGAATACCTTTTTTACAAACTGAGAACAGACTATCTTTTTACCTTGTTTTACTCGTAGTTTGCATTTGAGGGAGTAAGGAACCCAGCAGGATAAATGACACGGGGAGAAGTTTTGACACGTATGTCAAGATGCATAAAGATGCACGAAAAATGTATCACGACAGTGCAGTAAATTTGTAAATATAATATCTCTGCCAGTAGTGCAGTTAAACATAGGCGTAATGGTCAGCTCGTGCATGATGCGTCAGTACTCTGTTCCTTTAGGAGTTTTAGCCCACTGCGTTTTCGGCAACAAGTGTTGTACGAAGTTTTGAGTCGAGGAAAACTTGAGGAGTCCGGTGAGAGCAGTTAACTTCAGTTGATCTTGGTAGGAAGTGAACACCAGAGCACAGTGAAGCATAATAGAAGCATTTGCGAAATCAGGGGACACTGACGTCATGAAAAGTCGGGACGTGTCATTGACGTACACATAAGGTATCCAAACATTGCACGCGAGCGACATTCGTGAATCATGATGCCGCTAGAACGATAATTACTGTGCATTTTTTTTGTGATGGCTGCTCCTGTTAAACCATATAAAAATGTTCATTTAAGAATTGTTTTAATAACTGCAAAGACAACTTTAAGCTTAGGCTTTCCATTTTCCGGTAAAATTAATTCTAGAATTGATTGCTGTGTCTGGACACTACCAATAAAAATTTACAAAAAGTGGTTTCATAATATTTGTGCCAAACACTTTGACAAGTCATATACTAGTAGCTTGTTGGGTGCATAAATGGTTTTAGTTAGTTTCTTTTTCCATTTCTCTATTAATAATATAACTTTAATATTTTCGTCAAGCTAATAGAACCACATTATTTGAAGAAATCGTGAAAAATTAAATGCTGTAACAATACAATACTACATCAGTAGGGAAAAAAGTGATATGATAATGTATATCAATCATCAACGAACGGCGTCTGGCTTGTCTCTCATTATTGAGCACAATTATCGTGTGGGCTAAAAATACTTGAATCATCCCTCATTCAGTAAGAAAACTCAAATCATCAGTAGTAAGCATGTGGTGAATCCAAAACACAAGACAGTAAATTGAAAATTATATTTTACTGTACAATTATCTTCTGGAAAGATATAATTTAGCAAACCATAGGGTTTAAACGATTGAATATCATCGTTTTATATTAAAAATTACTGGATTATTATGAATCACTTCAACGTTGAGAAGAGTGACAGAGGAGTTGTGTTCGTACGTCTGATCTCCCGCCTCCAAAAATGTTGACCAATCAGCGGTTTCAAAAAGGGCGAGTGGGGGAAGAAAAAATCTATATCAGTATTGCGTCTAATATTATTAAGAAACTATTAGTTGAAAAGATATTGCGTGGAATTTAGATTGAAGGTACCCTGGAGTGATCGACGGATTACCATGTTGGCAGCACTACTCTAAGTCGGTCACATCGACATCCTTGATGAAGAAGTTGGAGGGCTGTAAACAAATCTATAGTTAAGTTGTTTTGTATTGCAAGTGAAAGATGAATCTTTCCCTAACAGCTTTGTGTCCTATACATAGCAAGCGATTGAATGAAAAAATTAGCAAACGAAAGATTTTCTTCGATAGGAATATAATCAAATATTTAACCCATGAGGTATAATGTTATCAACTTTTAACTAGTAGTTTATATTTACCCGTAAACCATATCTTTAGCAATTTCACCCTAGAAGTTTCATTTTAATCAGTAGATTATATAAACAATAATATTATATTAACAATTAACAGTAATTGGGAGTATTAAATTAGCAGTATTTCCTTTATTTAATGTGTTTTTTTACTGTGCAGGATATAACTAAGATGCGAGAATCCTTTGCAACTCTTCAAATTTATTTATGAGGAGATAGTGGTAGATATCACATCAATATTGATGTTTAACCTGTCTTCTAAAGCTGACTGAACACCGCTCTAAATATCTCTGCAGCCCACCCAGAAAAAACGTCAGTCGTCGAGTTTCCCATAATACTGCCAAACCAGGTTTGGATAGCTGGCAGATCCAACTCATGGCAACGAGTCCAACAGTTAGACATCGCCATCTGTACCCTTTGGCCTAAGGTCACGTTGAAGTTAATACGCCGCCATGAGAATGTCACACCAACACTAGAGATTCTCCGACTGAAGAGTCATATCAAACTGCTTGAAAACGGTTACGACAGTGATGGGCACTAAACACATAAATGTATTTAAATACTTTGGTAAATACTTCTTTCTTAAAAGTATACAGATTGATGAATGAAGATACTTGTAGATAGAGTGGACTAATAGACGTAAAGATATAATTCATTTAGTTATATTCTTGTCGTCACTTTAAAGTGTACGTGCGCTGTACTGTCGTACGAGAAACTAGCATCACTACTATTGAAACATGACTAGAAGTTTAAGAAGCAGGGCCAACAATAACTATTTTCTATATAGACAGGGTGGCCCATAAGTAAGATACCTTTTTTAAACTATTAGAGCTATAAAACTACAAATGGTAAAGAGATTTGGTTAATTCAGAATGATTGAGGAGATTTCAAAGTTTACTACCAGCCTATCAAATCTACCGACAATCTAATACTAAGAATGACCGTCGTGTGTTTAAACATTCATTTATATATTTATTTATTTATATGCTTCGTGTTCACTCCTACGAATAGATAGGAAAAAATTAGCATTGGTGGTCTTAGTTTCAGTTCACTGGTAAATTAATACACTGATTTTCGCTCTACAATGGACCATAATGTCACTTTCAAAAAAAATTAGAGGGATCCAGAGCCTTATATACTCGAGTCCGTATCGTGAATACCAGGTTCGGCGGGGTATTGCATATTACAATATACATACACAAGCTCGCAGTTGCTTTCAGTAATGCTGAATTTCTTCTGTATCAAGGATATGACATGAATGGCTATAACTACTTCTATTGCGGCTCAAAAATACTGTATTCTAAGTTTTTATTACTGTCACAAGAAAAATTAGTTAACTTTGAAATAAGCTTAAGCATGGCAACTCCACTCGAACGAAAAAAAAGACTGAATCGAGAGGAAAAACAGAGCGAGAGAAAGATTATCTCAAGAACAACTAGCTGTTGTAAGGCAACAGAGGCGGGATCAGTATGTCAGTAGTTCACAAGAACGACTAGAGGTCATACACTCAGCAGCAAAACGAAGGCAGGCGCAGAAACGTGAACAGGAGGATGATGACCAGCGTTATGTTCGTAGAAGGAACCTCAGAATAGCAGCGCAAGAAAGAATAGCTGCTGAAACTGAGGCAGAATGATGGAACAACTGTATGTAGCTCTTAGTGGAATGAGAAATAGGAATAACATTAAAATAACAATTAAAGAAACTGATGTTCAAAAAAATTTGGTAGATGATTTATTTTTCACTAGGAATGTTGTCATTAAAGAAATACTCAATTAAAACGTTTGTTCTTGGTAAATATATATAAAACTAAATATACTGCATTGCGTTCTTATATGTATTTTATTATACAACAACAACAGCATTTGCCATCATTTTTAATGGTATGAGTACACTATTCACAAAATATTGCCCAAAAAATTCATAAAATCCACCCCCCAAATGAATCGCTAGGCAATGGAACAGTGAGCAAAAATAGTGAAACTTTACTTCCGATGTAATTGTTAGGTTACTCCAGTTCAGAGGAATTACAGGAATATCGATGGCATTGAAAGAAGTCCTTCAAATGAGTGCATAAAAAACTGGTATTGAAGTTTAAAGAAACTGGGACAACAGCAGACAGACAATGAAGAAGTTCGTATGGTCCGCATACGAACTGGTGCTGCAATTCATTTTGTTGTAACGAGTGTTGCTGATCGGCCCAAAACGTCAACTAGGAGACGTTCAATTCAACTGAGAATGTCACGTACCTTACTGCAACGTACTTTGGTAAAATATCTAATGTATCTTCCATATAAAATTCAATAAACTCAAAAACTCCATCATACCGACTACCAGAAGCGATTAGATTTTTCAGATAGATTTCTGCAGCTGCAGAAAATGAAAACTTTGTAAATAATTTAATAATAACTGATGAAACACATTTTCACTTCAATGGTTTTGTGAACAAGTAAAATTGCAGATTCTGAGCTTCAGAAAATCCAAAAGAAATTCAGGAACGTCCACTTCTCTGAGCCGATGTACCAGTATGGTGTGGCATCAAGTGTTCGAGGATTATTGGACCGTATTTTTGAGAAGATGCTAATGGTGATGCATTTTGTGTTAATGGAAACCTGTATAGACCGATGATTCATGAAAATTTGATACCTGAAATTGGAGAAAATAACACAAAGATTACCTTTTTCCAAAAAATGTAGCTACAGCGTACACAGCGAACGAAACAATGCAAATGTTAAAATCAATTTTTCTAAACAGAATAATTTCATCGTTTTGGTGATATACCGTGGTGCCTCAATCTACAGATCTAAGTGCTCTTGATTTATTTCTCTGAGGATACTTAACAGAAAATGGTTACATTGAAATGCCTGATACTTTACAGCAATTGAAACTACACATCATTCAAGAGATCAACAACAATTCACGAGAGACATTAAGGAAAGTAATGAACAGCACCGTTTAAAGAGCATGCCATTGTTTGTCTAATAATTGAAGACATTTAAAAGATATTGTATTCCGTAGTTAAACGTATTTTATTGTTTCATTATTAAATTCATATCAAAATTTGAAATTTCTTCTTCCATTCTGAATTAACCAAATCTCTATCATTTTTAGTTTTATAGCTGTAATAATTTTAAAATGGTACCTTACTTATGGGCCACCCTATATGTATATATATATATATATATATATATATATATATATATATATATATATATATATATATATATATATATATATATATATATATATATATATATATATATATATATATATAGGGTGTTTAATTTTTATCGTTACAACTATTCTATATATGTTTAAATATGATCTAAACTTTTACCTAATACTTTTTATCAGGTAGTGGTTAAAGACCTAAATAGTAGAATACCAATTGTAGAGATGCTTAAGTCAGGAAAGTCACTAACAGATATTGCCAAATCACTATATGTGAACAGAATGCTGGTTTGGACAACACTCAAGCGATTCAAATAGACTGCGAAGGTAGTTAATAGGCCAGAGCAAGGTCACCCTCGAACAGCTCGAACATCAAAATTTATAAAATCCACCAGGGAGAAGCTCAGGAGCTGAGAAGAAATGGGCAAAGGTCCCCCAAACAATCCTTCATGACTCATGACAAGCATTCTCCAAACGTTTGCAGTAGCTTATCGACGCTGATGGAAAGCATATTGAATAAATTATAGATATTCGGAAACAATAATAGTTTAATAACGTGTCAAGGACTACTATAAACAGGACGTGCACGGCCATATAGCTGACTACGCTAGAGGGGACCAGTTCACTGAGCTGAATAAGCTCAGTTAGTCATCAACTGTCACAGCGCGAGCTTTGTCGTAGTCTGTTGCTCGGTTTGAATCGGACATTGTTGTATATTTTGAGGCACATGGCTGCATTTCAAAGTGGATACTGTTTGTTTACAAAGTTTATTGCTAATTATATGTATTAAAAATGCCGAACAAGTGTGGAGTTCTTAACTGTCGGGGTAATTACAAAAAGGAGAACAGACGCCGCATGTTATGCCTGACGAAACAGCGGTCTTAGAGACAGAAGTGGCTTGATGTTATTCTACCTCGTGAAAACTTTGTCGTTGATCCAGACAAGTTTTTCACTTGTGAGATACACTGGGGTGCAGACCCACCTTTGATCTAAATGCATGGTGGTTCTATGCTACCTGATATCCCTCCTAGTATCTTCAATATGCCTGCTTCATGCCTGCCATCTCCAAAACCTGCACCTCGCCGGTGAAACTTGAAGACAAAAACTGAGGTATTTTCTTTAGAAGGATAAGATTACTTCATTTGATGCTTTCAAACCTGAACGAAACCTGCAGAAACAGTATAAGAACTGGAATATTTCAAAATCGAAAGAAAGGGTTGTGTGTTTGTTCATGACCGACCACTTCAGTGAGTGCAGCCTGTCTGTGATTGTCGAAAACAAGCTCACTTTGTATTCCCCACTGACGTTCAGTGAGTTCAAGAACGGCATTAGTATCACTGTTTAAGACACTTCATCCCAACAATGGTTTGGGATCGTATACGCAGTCCGACAAAACTGTGCGCTTGGCAATTAACTATGTATGACATCCCGTTCGATCAATCGATCCAAAATGTTATCACCCTTCAAGCTCACACGTCAGCTTATGCCGATACCGAGGAGAAGAAGTTGGTATTTTTGACACGTCAGTTGGAACTTTTATCACAGAAGCAGTTCTCATGATTGATTATTGTTTTGGTCTTCAATCATACCCAAGTGTAATTATGAACAGCTCGAGACTTTTTGGTGCTGCCATGCAAACGCAAGCTGTAGTATATCACTTCATCTATAGACAAGGACCAGGTACTGAGGGAAATATTTGACAAAGTCGTGACACTGCAACAGAAGAATGTGTTTCTCTTTTTAGATGAAGTACAGATTCGCCCAACTATTTCATTTTCTGGTGGGTTGCTGAGTAGCATGGCCGAGAACAACCGAGACTGCAAGGCCACTTCGATTATGTGTGTTATGATGAAGTCGCTGCACAATGGGCCTAGTCTGATGATTTCTGACACCCGTCCACAAGCTGACGGCAGCATACTAGCATGAGCGTGTGAAGGAGGCTACAGCTGCTATTACAGACAACCACAAGTTGAACCAGTAGTATTGTAAGTTGTTTAAACGACTAGGTGATTGCAGTGCCACAGCCAAGCATCCTCTTGACAACGAGCGTGTCTGGTTTCTCCTTTTTACACAGTACATCTGCTAAACAACTAGAGCTACATTTGCTAGCCAACTGCATTCGGAACAACTGGATCAGTGAGAAGAGCCAGAAAATTAGTCTTGACAATGAAACAACGGCATCATTTGCAGACGTCAAGGAACTGTACGAGTCAAAGAAAGGCAGTATTCTGACGACTACTACACTCACTCAATTTGCTGTCAACCCCTCAAATTTGCTGTCAACCCTTCAGAGAAAGACTAGCAGAAGAATGCAGTCCTGCTTCAGACCTCTGTCAAGAAGATCCGGTTGGCTGACTAATCACTGCAGTTTGATAGGTTTTTGCTTCTATGTGTTTGTTTATATGCGTGAATGTTTGTATGTTTGTTTGTCTGCATTGGAAAGGTTTTAACTATAATTCATTTTTTAAAGTCTAAAACTGCAGCAATTCAGATTTCTATGAAGTGGCCACTAAGCTCATACAATAATACATGTTAAGTCCGGCTAAAATTGATATTTCAAAGCATTACAATGATTTAACCGATTTAAAATTCACTGTAAAACCTTATTATCCCTTCCATTGCTTGAAAGAAGTAATTTTTATCAATTTGGCCAAGAGAAAATGTTATGTTACCAAGAATGCAATGGCCTCCGCTAGAGTAGTCAGCTATATGGCCGTGCACGTCCTGTTTATAGTATTCTTTGTATCGTGTTTATTTTAATTTGATTTGTATAATTTAATTCAATTAATAAATGAGTGCAAAAAAGTTGTACCAAAATGATTAGGCACACTGAAGTATTCCTCGATGGAAAGTCGTTGGAGCTACCTACCTCAGTGTAACCAATATTGGTTATACGTGTCTGTTGAAGGTTTAGTTTTTTTATGTAAGTAGACATTATTCATCCCCTTCTCCTTACGTATCTCTCTCGTCGAGGAGGTATCTGACCTGACCGCCTGCACGAATGTCTTAGATTCGTAATCTATAGTTGGCATTCTTTCATTTTCGTTTCTCTAAAATACTTTCTTCTGTTGCTGAAATGCTTTAGCAACGCTGTAGAGGTACGACACTAATTACTTGTTACCTGAAAAGTTTAAAAACTAAACATTCAATGTATTAGGTAAATCAAGCAAAATATAATTTCCCCAATTCATATCCTTGAAAACCGGGGACCTTCATATTTCATTATTATACGAATTTAATTTACAGCTGGAGTAACATTATATTAGTGGAAGATCTAACACTCCTAAATAAAGTGCGTTTTGAGGTCTTGATAATATATTCTATTAAGGATTATAAAAGTCATATATAAATTTTACTCCTCCTTAACGATAAATTCTCATGACAAACTCACACTAGGAAAATATCGTTCAAAAACTCAGAACTTGGACCGAATAATTAAAATTTTTCATTAGAGCGCAATAATATCAACTGTTCAACAGTTTTGTCGCCATATAGATTTTCAATACGGGTCAACGTTAAGCCAAAAAATGGCAAAGTTATGTTAAAACGAAAAAACATTTATGAAATAAGAGGATGTCGTTTCACAATTTAAATGTTTTTGTCACTGTCGTTGAGATACGTATACTGAGGATTCACTGAATGAGCTTTTCTTTTCGAAGCCGAAGTACTCATCTTCGGACGACGTCGAGTTTGCCACCTCTAGGGCATCGCAGAACTTGCAGACTGGAATATTGAGACATAAATTTTGAAGTAATTTTTCAGTGAAGTCATTTTGCTCTCGCAGTCCCACGCTTTGTGATGTTCACCAATCGGAACTTGATTTAAGGATGAGTGGTTGCATCCAATTTAGCGTCATGATCGTATGGTTCATTCCTTAACCGATTTTTTTAAACCTTTTCTGAAAGCCCTCAAAAACTGCCTCTATGAGAGGAACACAATGTTTTAACAGCTTTTACTTCAGTTCATTGAGTTTATTTTGCACAGTGTGAAGAGTAAGTAGAAAGTGTCCGTAGAAAATGGCCTCTTCTCCTTGCAGGTGGTGGATTGCAGTAGCGATGGACCCCAAAACACAAATACATATATCAATGAATTCTATTTCTGAGGTTTCAGAGTTGGGAGCTATAGAGCAGTAAAAATGTTCTCAGGATTTTGTGAATCCCACGCACACAACACGAATATTATTTTACGGTAAAACAAATATTCAATTCACCTTAAGGAGATAAAATTTTCAACACACAATACATTGTGGGTGAAATATCAGCCACGTTGAAAAGAAGAAGAAAAAGAACTTAACTATGGGAAAAAATTAAAACAAGTAACAGAGACATCATACCTCACGAAATGAAAGCAAACAGTTTCATAATTATTAGTTATTATTGGTAAACAGTATCGACTCTCGGATTTACATTAAAATATTCGCCATGAACCCTTCCCATGGCCATTAGAAAAAATTGTCAATGAATAAGAAATAAAACTGGAAAAAAATTATACATAATGAGTTGTTATTTTACCAACGAACTATATTACTTAGAATATTACAATAAAAGATCTTGCTTACTTCAATACGAGTGTAAAGGTTTGTTGTACTGTTCATGGAGGATGAGATCGTTTGAGTTGAGAACACTTCAGAGTTTAACACTAGATTGTTCTTTCATTTTAAAATATTGTCCATCTAAAAAAAAGGTACACTTGCGTCGTATCTCTATTATCGGTGCTTGAAGAGGTTGAGGAAGATGAAATAGAACGTTTAGAAATAACTTTTTGGCAACGAAGAACAGAAGTTTCAGATCAGTTCTGACCACTATAACGACGTTGCAACGACGCGCGTTTCAAGAGGCGTGCTTGGAAGTTAAGACTCGTTTCAAGAGTCGTACTTTGACGAAAAAGAATTTCAATGTATTTAAATAAACAAATATTGTATTTAAATACAGTATTTATATACATATTTTTAGATGTATTTGAAAATACAATTTCAAAAACACGAATGTATTTTAATAATGCCCAACACTGGGTAACGACTGATGAACATAGGAGGGATATTGGGCGTGAACTGCTGCACATGGTTTAGACATTCTCCATGTCTGATTGTACTATATAATCAACTTGCAGTAGTTCGGATTGCTTGACCCACAGCACGATGCATTCCAATTAACTTATGTAATTTATTGACATGATTTTCACACTATTTTTATTTAAAAAAAACCTATAATACGGTACGCTTTGTACAGATGGAGACGTCACCACTTGAAAATGCTTGCATTATACATGTGGATCATGCCAACCACCTCTATATGATCCTACTATTATTTACTGTACTGTGGTGAGCACGAAGACTCAGGTGTCCAGGTTATGTAGGCCTTTTGGGGTAGTCCAGCCGTTGAAATGCACCTGCTCATTCATCAGCGCATACAAGGCTTGCTGCATGCTATTGCTACCAGACAGAGTATGGATTGAATTGGCGTATTCACTACATCTCTCATTTGACTTACTCGAACAAACTTTATTTCTAATACATGCATCCACAAAAACGACATACTTTTTCCATAGAAGAATACAATATGACCAGCTGTAAAGAAACTATTGTAGATTATATGTATTATATTTTATATATGATACATATCCTATATAAAATATATTTAATGTACATTAACTTATTAACAGCTGGTCACATTAAATTTTTCCATGAAAAAAGTAGTTATCACATTTTTTCTGCAAGTAGAGATGACTGGTGATTGATTCCGAGATCAAAAATTGTTTAACAAACCGAAAACAAATGATTTTGAAGTAACATATAATGAGATGTCTTGTCTTGTGCTCGAATAATGATCAAAAATGTAGTATTTGAGTGTAATAATCTAATGATATTTGTGCATCTTAGCAGTATCCATTTTAAGTACATTCTATAGTTATCATTATTACATTTTGCATGCACTAAGCCACAATGCATTTGAATCAATATTCCATCCCCTTGTTTTCCTCTGGTGGCCAGTGAATTACTTCAAAAAAGTCAATTACCTGCAGGCAATATTTAACCCATTTCCGTCATGATCCCGTTTGGCTTGTTTCTCCATCGGTGTAGAAGTTACTTAACGAATTTCGCACCAAGAGGTAGAAACGTTTGTGTAAACACACTTATTTTTAAACACTGTAGGACGAAGCTACATAACACTTTAACTCAAATTCTACCAAAAAACATCAGTTCTCTTGGAATCTCAAGTTTTCTCCGTGTTATATACAGTTTTCCTACTTAGTGTACATGCATTTGCATAAATTAACTGCTGGACACTTCTCGAAATGTATCTGAAATATTGTTAAGGGGAACATTGTATTCATGATTTGAGTGAGTAATAATCTAGATTGGCATATAGGTTATTTTCAGTTTTTCTGCCGGCGTTAAATATTCAAACACATGAAACCATGAAACTAATTATCTTCCTATTTCATACCAATGTTCTTCATAAAATCCTTCGAATGCATGAAAATTAAAATGGGTGAAGAAAAGTCTCGGTGTAAGGCGGTTCCAGCAAACAGCTGTTCAAGGTTACGACCCTCGTTCCATTGAGTTGTTTGTCAAATTAAACATCCTCTCAAGACTATATTTGTCGACATATTTACTCCTAAGTGTCTGGGCAACGATCTACTATAAGTAGTTCGGCTGGCTCATTATCGGATTCTAAGAAATTTAAGTAATTCTTAGCTTATTCACTGTATCCCCATCATCTATTTGTTTTCTTTGCATCAAGTAACTGCATTTATTATTCATGCAGATGTGATAAGTTCGCAATGTTCACGATTCTGTTTGTAAATTAGACAAAAAAAGATGATGACACAATCTTTTACAATGATGCTTAAGGGTTAAGACTTTATAATATCAATATTAACTTTTTTTACCGTTGATTTTAGGATATTTAATTTTAACATACTAGCCTTTAATTATAAAATAAAAATAAATTCATAAATCAAACCATGGTTAATACGCATCTTTCCCTTCCTTGGACTCCAGTATTCAAGTCAAGTACGTCAGTGTAAGTGAGGAATTATTATGTTATTCAAACATCTCTGTGTTTTAAACAAATCAATATATCAATCATATATTTTAGATTTATAATATAAAGCTACTTCACCAATGTTGTATTATAATTTATTGAAAGTATTTATAGGGGCTCCCTTAAGAGCAGAATAGGGGAGATTTATTGCTGCCTAATGGACCCACCTGAGGTTCAAACAAGACTAAGTAAGTAAGGGGCGTATTTAGTGGCCAGTGATGTATTCAGGTCATCCACAGGGTTCCAACTTGCAGCAAATTTTGAGTTACGTTGCTCCTCAAGAACAGAACTCCGACGTAAATAGAGAACCCTTGAAATTGAAAATTTATCTAGGGGCTTACTTCTTCTTCCTTTCGGTTGAGTAACAACTGTTTGATGAAAAAATCAAGTTCACCAACTAAGGTCCACAAGGTTTGAGTTCCCCTTTAGAAACGCTGTGGTTCCAAGTGCCAGGTTGTTTACATTACTGATTGATTTGATTTGGAAAATTTTCCATTAAAATAATTATGGTCTTGTCTGAAAAACTACATGAAGCAGACCTATACCTCTACGTTGGAAAATAAATCTGAGAGTAAACTGCAGAAAGTGTTTATGCTCTGGAACAAAATTCTGAGGAAAATCCGAAAAAATCGTATTTTTTATCTCATCACGTATGCAAGAGAGTGAAGATAGTTAAATTTTAAGGGCTAGGGGCCAAAAAAAGGTTGAGAAATTTTCTAACTAAATTAATTTAGCTCGCGAAAAAGTTCCCTTCTATTCTTTTATTTTTTACTCTCTCACTTATGAAAATTTTTCCTAATGTGAAACCAAATAATTATCATTATAGATTATTCACTTTATGATTTCTAATATGGGTCCTGAAGTATGTATTTAATTCGTTATTCATAATCATGCCAATTAAAAATAATTACAGTGAGGAATTTTGAAGCTCATTGATACGGGTAACGTGATAAAGCATCTTGAATCCTATTTTGAAAAACAATAAATTTCAGTACGGGTGGAATAGGTGTTTAGATACCCAAAATCTGTATACTTGAAATCAGCTACAAAATTTACTCTTTCTCTGATATACATCTAGTAACCGACCGCTGTGACATTCATTACAAAAACCCAAGTTTTTTACGAAACACTGGTGGGAACACCGAGTGATGGGTGCCAGAGTATCTGCAGAAGCTATCTAGTTCGGGATGGAACTGGGCCAGCTTTATGACACCTATAAAAACCGGATCGCAGAACGCACCCAACCATGAGACGGACTCATTTGGTGTGGACAAATGTCGTCAGAACACGAATTTCTTTGTCTAAAAAAACTTTTTCTTGCGCTATGCAAGGGTTTGAGATGAGATCATGTCATGATATGCTCAAAATTGGATAGGAGATTAATATTTTGCTCTTCACCAATCACTTTTCCAATAACAGGTACTTCATACCTCCAGGCATCGAAATTACTGCAGCAAGACGAAATATTTGACATTTCTGAAATGAATTAGGAAACTCCTTTACTAGTAACTCTCCCTAGTGATGACGTCCTACCTTTTTGGTGAAGATTTTGAATTATGCAACTCCTAATTTTTTTTGATAAATGTATGCAGTTTATGTTATGTAAGGAAGCTACAGGGTCATGAATAATTTCGTACTTTAAATTTGTGAAAACGTTTTAGTAATGCCTAATTTAGATTAATCATTAAAGCACAAGTGAATGAGCTAAGGTAAAAGAATTTAATTGCTTGAAGTTTTACTGAAACTGGGAGCTATAATATGAATCATCTATATTATAAATAACTGATTACTATATTATAAAAACTTTTATCAATATAATAACTTGTACTACAATTATAGGTATAATTTATCATTAAAAGGTATTACCAGTAATTGCTTGCCAGTTAATAACTGGGAAGCATGCGTCAGTAAGGTATGTTATTTTTTGGGGCAGCGAGGTACTTTGTTGATAAGATTCGCATCAAATACTCGAACGCTTACCAAACCCAGTCATAAATAGTTGAGTCATCATAATTGCGGAATAGGAAACTTTATAGCATGTTTCATTGCAATACCAAAAGTGTGTAAAAAATTTGCATTTCATTAGTATACTGGCAGATTCAATGAGGATTAATGGAAAATCGATACAAGTTCTAAGATTCCATGTGCAAAAAAATCCTTTTACCATGTTAATTCAGCTGTCATACCTTTATTGTTTTATTATGCTGTTCCCCAACCCATAAAAGTTTTTCAGAGTCTCCGTTTGAGGTCAGCCTTTTTTTAGCGCTGAGGGCTCTAAATTATCGCGCTAATATTTTTTCTTCACAGAGTTTCAACCAATATTATTTTCAGCATCCCTGCAACGTATCATACAATATTTTTCATGGCAAAAGTCGAGATACGTGCCTGTTTTTTCAGGGAGAAGAAGCAGGCCTTGTCGTGATTGTTTTATCATGTCCGCACGAGACCAAAAACAGGCAGGGAAAATGAAGGCTTGACTCAATGAGGAAAAAACGAATCAAGGCCGCATTAACAAATTTTTTGAGGGCTAAATAGGAGTGAAGAAATAGTTTCTGTGACGAAGAGCGATAATTTCAAGAATGCCTATGGGAGATATGAAGAGTACTGTAAAATATTTTCATTAAAATACTTCAGTTACAAAACTTTTCTTCGAACATTCCTTGGCGACAAAATGAAAACAAAAAGTGTGTAATGTTTGTTTATATTCATTGGGGTTAGTTAATATTAATACTAATATTCTGGCATAATAAAAATACACACTCGCGATAGTTATTCCTGGAACATACAAATTATGAAAAATTTCTATAAAATATTACGTTCTTGACTTTTGTTCTAGCACCAGACATTACTTCTAACAAGTATCTGAAATTGTTTGCGATCAGTTTAGTCTTTGGTATCCGTATACTCATCTGACTTTTCTGTTTATTGGAAAAAGAGGTGAAGTCAAAAATTTTCATTAAAGAAACTAATGTGCCACTCTATAAAGCAGGTAATATATTTAAATATGCATACATAATTGGATCTGTACGTATCAATACCGGTGGAAAGGCCATCGGTGAATCTTTTTCATGATCATAATAATTAGAGGTGAGATTGCACGTAGAATGAGATAGCGTCTTGATGCTTGTGTCATTTTAAAAATTTTGTATAATTTCTGAAACTCATTACGCTTTACCTTTTCCTAAATTTCTTTGGAAAAGTGGTCTACTTAAGCTCTTTGAGCTATTGCCAGTATCAATAATCCTCGAGGTACTGTCAGTAACCAGGGTTGTCACTGATGATTTTTTGCACCCAAATCTGAATTTTTTAGTGTGATGATGGGTTTATGGGTTTTCATTTTCAATTTTACAGTAATTTTTTTAATAGTTGTCTATGTAAACTAAAACTCTTATATTTATCTCTCATACACTAGAGCAGGAATGAATGATACACTAATCACGTATGTGTTACATTTACCATATTATCGAATGTGTTAATCACTCGTTTAATGAATGCTTTTATTTTTTTCCTTTTTTTAAACTCGATCGTATCGCTTTACAAAGAACGTCTTCTGTTTATGCATAGGCTTCATACATAGGGCAGTAAATTTTAAGGCAGCTAGTTGTGAGCAACAATACTGTGGCTTCACTATGTTTTCAGTGAACGTGCAGATTACACTTTCCAACATAAATTGGTTGCTTGCAACACTTGTGAACTACTCCCTAACTAAAGTTCAGAACCCTTGACAATGTAATGTCAGAAAGTAATGCACAATGAGGTATAAATATTGTTACAAAATATAAAAAAATTTCTTGAGAAATACATTTATATCAAGGTTTGACTTTCACAAACATTAAGTAAATTACTAATCTACGACTTCAAAAAATTCATTCAAAATTCTTCCAGTATTTTAGAAAAGTTTTTAATAGCCACACGAACTACTTTACGGGTATTTTCTACCAGCATTGATTCAAATTTGACTTTAGAACTTTGATACTCTGGCAAGGAGTAGGTCAATTGTTCTTTTTTATAAATATTCTGTTGATCTTGAGGTATCTCCTTAGTTCGAATAAGTCGGATGGACTCAGTTTTTTTCATGATTTTTCTACAATGAACTTTATCAGTTCTACAGACATCGCCCATAGATAATTGCTAATTGTTTTGTAAAAAATAAGGTACACCCATGCTAATTAATTTAAAAAAACATTGCGTGGTATTTTCGAAACAATAGTTATTGAAACTGATTTGAAAACTTGTAGGAAAAATTATTCCCTACAATGATATAGAAATGAAGCGGTGTGCCCAAAATTGTAAGTAATCGTGTCTCAAAGATACTAAACTGAATGATTGGTTACCGCAGGATGATAAAAATCCTGGCACCTACTACTACGTAGCTTGCAACGTTGTGTTGAAAAATGCTTACGAGTTAATGCTTATTGTTCATAAAACTCTGTATAATCCAATAATTTCAAGTTTTTGCTCCATCTGTTATTAAGTTGGAAAATTGCTGGTACAATGAATGAAAAAGTGGCATAAACATATTTAATAATAATAATAATAATAAGTTACTTTACAGAACACCACATGCCTTTCTCCTTATAGATAATACTTCATCAATGAATTTGATGAAGATTTGTGCAAAATTTAGAATTAGGAAGCAAACTGTAGGGTGGGTACGTATTAAGTTCTCTATGTATTTTATCATTGAACTGTTAATTAGACGTACTTTCTGGTAGCTGGTTTTAGACACAATCTGGAAATATTTCAGCACATTAAGTGTTTTTTTCAGTTTTCAATGAGTGTCAACCCCTGTCAGTAACCCGCAAGCTATTGTCAATAATGAATGTGCAAAAAGAGTTCTCAAGCTAAGCGAAGTGTATGGGAAAAGCAATAATACGAGACGTACCAATCACACAAAGTTTACGTGAATGTATCATAACCTTGTTAGAAGGTTAGAAAAATCACAGTAGCGTGATTACGCTAACCAGGTTTATTTCAGTGAACACAGTTTTGGTTTTAGTACAGACACCAATGTTTACATGACAACGGCAGGCACAAGAATGGGACCGGAACCAGAGAACACCCTGAGAAAATGGTTCTCTACCACTAGCTGACTCTAAGCGCATTACGTTACGGGAGTATTCATCACTGCGTTACGCAGTAACCTTAAACATACAAGAGTCAAACACATTCAAGGTGGAACATTTAAACATTCAACACTCCTTCTCACATTGAATGTGCTTCTCAAAGAAAACTACACCTAGCTTCCTTCTCAGCCTAGAGAACTTCTCGGTACTTAGCCCCTTAGTAAATATATCAGCAAGCATATCATTCGAAGGACAATACATGAGATCAATTTCCTCATTCCTTACAAGATCAAGAACATAATGAAATTTGATATCAATATGTTTACTTCTACAATGATATTTGGGATTCTGGGCGATACAGGTGGCAGATTGGTTATCTTCATTTACAACCATGGGGCCACCTGTTTTAAACTCCAAATTATCGAGCAAATGCTTCAACCAAATTCCCTCTTGGGCAGCACCAGCTAGAGCAACATATTCAGCTTCAGCTGTTAAGAAAGCAACACAGGACTGTTTGACAGATCGCCAAGTTATCACTGAGTTACTCAAAGTAAAACAGTAACCCGAGATCGACTTTCTATCACTTCTGTCACCAGCCTAATCCGCATCTGAATAACTAAAACATTTATCAGAGCAATTACTGTATAAGAAACCTAACTCAGAAGTACCTTTCAAATATCTAAATATTCGCTTCACACACGTCCAATGATTCTTACGAGGCTTTGAACAATATTTAGCAACATTATTCACAGCCAATTTGATGTCAGGACGCGTTCTTGTCGACAGGTACAAAAGACTACCTACAGCACTTTGGTACAAGTCTTTGTCACATTCCTCAACTACATCTGAAGTTGTTACAAGGTCTGCATTAACATCTACAGGAGTAGCAACAGAATTTGCATTATCCATGCCAAACTTAGACAACAGGGCCTTAGAATAAGCAGACTGCTTTAGGAACACTTCATTTTTAGTCTGCATCACACTTACACCTAAGTAATAGGTAAGTTTACTAAGATCTTTCATTTTGTACCTAACACTGGAGCACGATTTTACCTCATTAATCTCATCAATACAGTCAGACGCTACAATACTGTCATCTACATACACAGCCAATGATACACAATACCTTATTACGAACACGGGTATAGATGCAAGCATCATTTTTGGATTGTTTGAAGCCCAATTGCTTCAAATGACCATCAAGGGCTGTGTTCCAACACTTAGGGGACTGCTTCAGTCCATACAGAGACTAATTTAATCTACAAAGAAGATTTTCATTTCCTTCTGAAACAAAACCTTCTGGCTGGGTCAAGTAAATTTCCTCACTGAGCTCACCATTCAGAAATGCAATAGCCACATCCATATGATAAAGCTGCAAATTATGCTTAGTTGCAAAGGCTAACACAGCACGGACTGACTCAAACCTTACTACAGGACTGAAAGTTTCATCATAATCAACTCAAAGCTTTTGAGCATACCCCTGAGCAACAAGCCGAGCTTTGTACGAGCAAACATTTCCATCGGGACCAGTTTCTTTTTAAAAATTTATTTGCGCCTGATTGGTTTCTTGTTCTTTGGACACTCTACAAGAGACTAGACATTTTGTATATTCATGGATGCCATTTCCTCTTCCATAGCTGCTTTCCACAGTTTGGACTCAGGCCCATGAAGTGTTTCCTCTACATTTGCAGGAACATCAAATTTATCTTGAGCAAAGCACACCCATTCTTCAAAATTATCAGGAGCAGCTCTGTTCCTAGTTGAACGACGGAGCTCCAACTCTCCTTCTGAATCCTCACGTTTTTCTTCTTGAGGGAAGGAGCATGGAACACACTCAATCTCTTTTGAAGGCTCCTTCTCAAATGACATAAACCGAGATTCATTAAATACCACATCTCTACTCAGCAAGATCCTTTTGGCATTAACATCATACAGCCTGTATCCTTTAGTTTCACTGCCATACCCTAAAAGAACACAGGTCTGGCTCTTTGGGTCAAGCTTCTCTCTTTCATCCTTGGGAACATGTGCATATGCCATGCACCCAAAAGTCTTGAAATGCTGTAAATTGGGCTTGTGCCCATTCAAAGCCTGATGGGGAATCAAATCTTTATGAGCACTAGTAGGGCTCCTATTTTTACCATACACAGCAGTTGAGACAGATTCAGCACAGAATGTTTTGGGCAACTTTGTGTCAGATAACATAGCTCTCACTGCTTCAAGGATTGTTCTGTTCATTCTTTCAGCAACTCCATTTTGTTCAGGGGTCTTAGGTACAGTCTTTTGATGAACAATTCCATTTACCTTCATAAATCTTTCAAAATCAGTGGACACATACTCTCCACCATCGTCTGTGCGCAGGATTTTGATTTTGTGATCATAGTGATTTTCAACAAGAGCTTTGAACTCGGTGAACACGCCAAAGAAATCACTCTTGTTTTTGATAATATACACCCAAGTGTACCTAGAATAATTATCAATTAATGTTACAAAATAATTACCACCTCCCAAAAAACTAGGATTAATTTTCCCACAAACATCACTATGGATTAGCTCTAAGGGCTTACGCACTTTTCTTTGATCTAATCTAGAAAAAAGGAAGTCTATGGCTCTTGCCATCAGAACAGTTTTCACAAAAAACATTCCCATTTCCTAGAGAACAATCAAAACCTCTAACAAGATCAAGACACTTCAGTTTCTTAAGATTATCAAATCCTAGATGACAAAATCTCTTGTGCCACTACAGATCATCCGCGAAGACACTCGAGCATTTTGCGGCTACATGATAGGAACAATCTAGTGATTCTAGTCTATAAAGTCTTCCTACCTTACGACCAGCAACTATCAATTCATTATTTTCATCTACAATCTCACATGTGCTTTTATTGAAATGGGTTTCCTTACCACATTCTGCATTCTGGACAACAGATATCAAATTGCAAGCTAGCTCTGGCACAAACAACACATTTTTACAACACAATTCTTTACCTGCAAATTAGGCAGTGTTATTTTACGACACACATATCCAACTCCAACACCCTTCAAAGCTCTACCATTACCAATTTCAATTCTTACGGGAGAAGATAGATCATAGTAAGGTGAAAATTGACTTTTGTTGTTGCACATATGCTGAGTAGCACCTGAGTCAACTATTGAAGAATCACAGTCAACATTACCTATAGGAAAAGCACTAGTAAACATAATAGTTTCATCTGTAGATGAGCTTCGTGCATCTACTGCTCTGTTTGCTTGGAATGTTCTATTTTCTTTTTTCAGTCTTTCTTCATAGACTCTACACTGTCTCTTAATGTGGCCCTCTTTACCACACTCAAAACACTTAATGAGCTTTTTGTTCCTTTTGAAACCTACTAGAAATTTTTCACTGGAGTCTGAAGTACCAGGGCCGCCTTGCTGTCTTCTTTCTTCATTTAGGAGACGCTCAGTTACAACTTCCCATGCTGGTATCTTTTCATGGGCTTCAAGAGCAGTTACCAGAGTAGAAAACCTATCTGGTTGTGATGATAGCAGGATGATCACACGCTCTTCTTCTTCCATAGCATTACCAATGATGGCCAGCTCTTCAAGAGTTCAACAAACACTTTTAAATGATCTTGCAGATTTTGACCATTTTCCAGCTTCATGTTGAACAGCTTTTTCTTCAGCCTGAATTTGTTTGCCCAAAATTTCTTCTGAAATGTGTTCTGAAGTTTCCTCCAAACTTCAACAGGGTCAGTTGGATCCCCCAGCAAGTAGAGTTAACTTTGATCCACTCCCAGGACAATTGTTGCCAAGGCTAAATCTCGGCGTGATTCAAACTTCCTCCGAGCTGCCTCATCTGCCGTTGAGGATATAGTTTCAGTGCCTTGAACTATATTCCACAGTTTATCCTTCACAAGACACATGCTCATATGTATCTTCCATGTTGGATAATTTCTCTCATTGAATGGTTTCATGCAACTTTTACCACTGTTAGAATCTGCCATGTTCTTCACACTGGCTGCACTGTGTTAAGTCAACAAAATTCTATGCTTCTTTGTAGTCACCACAGTTTGCTTCGAGACTTACTGTGTTCACTGAAGATTTATCCTTGGAGCGTGTTCTGGCCCATAACCTTTGTTAGAAGGTTAGAAAAATCACAGGAGCGTGATTACGCTAAGCAGGTTTATTTTAGTGAAAACAGTTTTAGTTTTAGTACAGACACCAATGTTTACTGGCAACGGCAGGCACAAGAATGGGACCGGACCCAGAGAACGTGCTGAGAAAATGGTTCTCTACCACTAGCTGACCCTAAAAGCATTCTGTTACAAGAGTATTCATCACAGCGTTACGCAGTAACCTTAAACATACAAGAGTCGAACACATTCAAGGTGGAACATTTAAACATTCAACAAACCTAGCCTAATAACTAAGTAAATAAACGTTTTGAACGTTACAAGTTGAACAAATTCACGATAATAAATAAGCTCATGTATGACACCTTTGAAAAAGCCTAGCTACACTCATTTACCCGCCAGCATGTTGAGCTAAACCTGTGGCGATATTACGAATAGTTTTTCTTTATATATGACAATTATGTTATTTCATTTTTTTTATTATTTCTAAAAAATGCATAGATAATGCTTCAAGCATATATTTTTTAATGCTTCTTCTTCGTGTTTTTCAGTTCTTTTCGCTAGGTTTCGTCAATTCTTGTAAATGAGGTTAAGCAAAAAATTAACAAGGCACTGACATGATTATCTTCAGAGGACCAAAAACCTCAATATGAAGTAATTAAATGTTACCCATCCATTATAGCAGCCGTGGAAAATGATATAAAACACAGAAAGGCTAAACATTTTACGTGTTAAGTCGCGAAAACCGGTGTAAAATTCGGGCTAAGAATTATCGTTTTGTTGGAGTAACCCTAAACGTAACCTGTTGAAAAAAGTTAATCAAATTTTCCCCCTTGCTATGTAGTATTGCAACAATGAATTTCAAATCGTAAATACACAGAACTGATTGAAGAAAATTGTCCGGTAGCGAATATTTTTTACAAGTGATTTCGTACGTGTTAAAATATTACATTACAAGCTGTAATAGTCCCCCGAGAGTTTTATGTATTGCTTGCATGTATGTATTTTTATTAACGTCACACATCATTATTAGATAAATTGTTGTGAGTATGGTCAAATTCATCATGCATACTGTTAATTGTAGAGTGGACATCATTAGTGGACTATGTACTTGCATTTTTTCGCCTAGAAAATATAAAGTAGACTACTGGATCGTGGTCACCTCTGTCATCGCTGTGTCAGCGACAGCACGGGAGAGCCAACGTAGGCTACTCGACAGTAGTCGCGTTCACATTTCCTAAAGAATGCGTATTTCTGCCCTGCCTTGCGAGTACAGCTCTACCTAGGCACCTTTAATATCTCTGTATACTTTAAATATTATATATAAGAATGCCAGCAGTTGTTTTAATCTTAAAACGCATTTTAAAAATAATACGCTAGTTCATACGAGTATATGCAGGAAAAAATATTCTCAGCAGAAAACGCGAGGGTTTCAATATCGTACTCAATTAAATAGGGTTTATCGCTTCTGTGTATTGAAGCAACACTTTTCATTGACAATTTAATTCTATTGTTTACTTAATTTCGTCTGATGCCTTTAAGTACTGTCTTTCCGTCGTAAATTTCAGTGAAAATATTTTTAAACCAGAAAAACTTCTCTGATAGTCACTATGGCAATGTTAACACTGGGATCTCAGCTAAAAGGAAAACAAATACTGAATCAATTCGTTTCCAAAAATGTTGACACATACAGAATGTAACACAACTCAATTAAATTTTAGATGTACTCAAAAGTATTTTTTGAGTACATCTATTATGATATGTAATACAATGAACAAGAACAACTTTAAAATATATACTCTGACGTTACTTTAAGATTCTGAGTTAGAAAGAACTCAGAAATTCTGGGGACAGAAAGAACACCAATGAATCGTTAAAAACAAAGGTATTGGAGGTTGCATCTTGTATGATTATTCACATTTGAGGTTCGACAAAAAACAATAACCGATTTTATACAGAGCCTAACAATTGGAAAATAGATTATCATTGCATGTGTGAAAATAATTTCTAATGAGCAGGTGTGAGTGTGACAAAAAGGTCGAATCGCTGTTTGAACTACCTTTTGTGTGCATGGAGTCGAAAGGTGCTTGTGTACTATACGGCTAATTTAATCAATTAAAACACAATAACTGATAATGTTGAAGGCGTACGAGCAAAACTAAATTATCATTGCATCTAATAAACTAATAGCACGGTTATGTACAACAAAACAATTCGAATTACTCAGTATCTTATTATTTTATACTTCCAAAATTTTCACTTTAGATATTGAAAACGAAAATATGAGATCTTCGAATTTAAATTATTGTTAATGAATGAAAGCGTATTGTTTAGCTAATTTATCTATGAAAATTATATAGAGGGTAATAATTGAATTTACCACTATTTCCTACAGTTTGTTCCTTAAACATGGAGTTACGATATTGACTACGTGCTAAATGTCAAGGTTGAACGAAGAATTTGAACACTAAATGAGTATTAATACTATTTCTCACACAAACAAATATTACCTTGAAGGTTGTAGGAAGAAAGTTGGAATACATGCCATATATGCCACTCGTATATGAGGATACTGAACAGTGAAATGTGTATTAAATACAGAGGCTTAATTTAAATCATAGCTTTGTTATCGATATCATTCCGAAAATTGCGTCTGGAGGGAGGGTAAGAAGAAAAAATAGAATAGAATAAGGCGATAAAAACGATCCTTCTACCCCATTTGTAGGTCGTTATCCAATACCCATCCTGTAATTCAAGCTGCATCAACAATGACTGCAGCGGGGTTCGAACCTGGGTCTTCCCGCTCGCAAGCGGATTCGCCCACTAGTCGACCAAAGCTGGAGGTAGAATATATAACTCGGGGAATGTATTTGTTCTTCGTGACCCGAACTTTTTCATTAATGCGTCTTATTACCTATAAATTTCGTTCTCACCATTCACCAATGGTTTTCTGAGCGATACGTAGGAACAGAGGTTGCATTTTGTCGGGTGCAGCAACCTTATTGCCTAAAAGCAGGGTTACTGTATCCTACTAACTTGAAACTGAGGAAACTCGTTTATAGTAAAATATGAAAGCACTGGCAATTTCATCCAAAACAGTTCTGACTCATCACGGGTGAAATATTGCTGGTTTGTAATTTTTGTTAATAACTTATGCAGCGGAATTGCACTACAAATTTTAAGGTCGGTTACTTTGGGATTTCTATTAAATGTAGTTACCATTAATAACTGAACATTCACTTTCAATATTCTTTTCCACATAGAGATGTTGGCATATGTACATAATTTTTTAAAGAAATTTAACTTTGTGGAACGTATTTCCCCTGGTCAGAGGTATCCATGTGTTCAAAAGTATTTCATTACCGTAAGTGACAACGTTGCAGGACTCACATTTCGTCATGCAACTTTTGAGGAACATTTAGCAAATTCCTCGAATTTTTAGCTATTTCCTCTGCTTGACTGTTCAGCCGACATCGGAAATCGGACCGGACTAATAACTTCACGAAATGATATATTACTGTGAATTCTATTCACAACTTTCAATTTATAATCAGCAAAACTTGTCATTTAACCCATTTTACCTGTGAACGTTTGTTTTTAAGGCTATTGTCACTAGTTGGGGTTATTACGTCATCAGGCAGAAATTTAAAACTTTTGAATAGATTTGCTTTCTGCAAGTTATTGGTATTTTTATTTCATAGAAAATGCAGAGCATGACGAAAAAAGATAATGAGTAAATTTGCACGAAAGAAAAATTCTTTGCTCATAGGTATAATTGATGTATGCGAATATAATGTTCTTCCCATATAGTCGAAGTATACAGCATGCATTTATTTATTTGACATGTGGTTTAACATAATGTGATTGTTAATGTGATTTAACATACCACATTAACATCAATAATTAGTTTATTTACATACTTGACCATCAAACAGAGAAAAAGTCATAACCGTCCTTCATACGCATGTATTTGTACATGATGAAACGCAAATGTTACGTTCCAAGTTAATTCATAGTTTATTATTGTTCAACTAAAAATTATGAAAAACAACCCATCTGATGTCACAAGGAAAAGATGGAACAAATAAATAATACAAATATGATAATAAAAGTTACTGTGCTTTTAAGTGTGAATACTATTGGTGGATTTTAGATCTTGATGAGGTACATATTATATTACAAAAAAGTCCCTATTATCGTCACAGTACACACTGGCAAAGACCTCACCACCCATCTCAGGCAAATACACACGAACTACAAAGAGCTAATTGGGAAAGGTTCACCGAACAAACAACAACTTTTTGCAGCACTCAACACCCACCCCTTAAATGACATACAGTATATCAAACAGTACCAGAATTCAACGCTATCAGCACAAAAACTGACAAAAACACATTCCCAAAGGTAACAGAAAGCATCATAACCCAAACTTCACACATAAAGTACATAAACTAATCAGATAATGTAATAATCTCAAAAATACACCCACTCCGCACACTTACCAAATCACACGACACATCCAAGATCTGTGCGAACAAATCACGGGAAAACTTACTAAAAAGCAAAGAGAAAACGGGAAAAATTTCGTCGTATCACTAGACCACAAGACAAACTTTAGCAAACTCTTTAAAACCACCAGAAACATAAATTCAAACACAAATGCCTCCCAACCTCATAAAGCAATCATCACTGATGCGAACATACCCTCAAGGCGGAAACAAGCATACACATACATCACTATGCTAGTATTAGCAATGTACACCACCATCGCAGACAGGCACACACACAGACTCAAACACAGGAAATATATTCATTTAACTTTAAATGAGGAAAATATACTTCAATATTTTTGTTCTAATTGTTCATTTACACAAGTTATGCCCAGTATACATTAGTGAAAATAATT
>VCRD01000086.1:341756-387304 GCA_006783055.1 Trinorchestia longiramus
AAGTCACCAAAACGGACCTTTTTATTTCCAGCTATGGATAGCAAAATAATTTAACTTTGATCGTGCAGCAAACTAGTGTATTAGATATATTCCTTTTAGGTTTCAATACTATATATTTCTGGCTTGATGCGGCACTTCACCTTTGTGAAATGAAACAGCATTGTGAGATTAGAATGAGGCTATAGGAACGAACCTTCGGGCCCATTCTTGGTACGGATAATTACTTCGATAATTATTCTGTTACCCAAGTCCCATGCCGTAATTCTAGCTGCGTCAACCATGGCGGCAGCGGGATTTGAACCCGGGGTCTTCCCGCTCACAAGCGAGTTTGCTCACCAGTCGACCAAGCCGGTGATGCAAATATTTTACAAATTTTTGTTTTACGTGCAATTTTATGCCCTGTTTAGACGAGAAAGAAATATTGTAATGGGAGTTAAAATTTCTTCCAAAACACATGGCCGAATTTTCTCACCGTTACCGCAAAAAAATGCAGCAAAAGAACTTTATAGAGATACAAAATCAACGAGAAGATTTGTAGCAGCTCTTTCAAACTCACATTTCGTGCGGCACTAAGATGTTTGTGAAGCCATGTAAACGTGAAAAGAGCTACGTTCATGTCGGTATATCAATGCACATGTACGGAAGCTCGTAGACATGTGCGTATGATGTTCACACGCCGTGTGCATCAAGTACATGTCAAGACAGAGCACAGGCAGCGTCGTGTAGTTCGGTTGAAGGGTTGCCGGCAACTGCTGTGTTTTTCAGCCCCGATTTAGGCAGAACGAACGATTTAAATATATATATATATATATATATATATATATATATATATATATATATATATATATATATATATATATATATATATATATATATATATATATATATATATATATATATATATATATATATATATATATATATATATATATATATATATATATATATATATATATAGTTATCTATACATGATATATATGGTAAATTAATACACTATACTGCATACATGTATAGTAATTTACAGATATAAACTGCAAACAATACTAAGAACTGGGTTTAAAAATCCAGCAGTGCCAACGTTGGAACTTCCGAGATGATAACTCCTTGCTTCGGAGTTACACACATTCAGACGTTGTCTCTACTAGACTGCAAAATGTAGAAGTACTAGATTTAGCTCTAAGCTGGACCATGAGGAAAACTTCACTGAAACTGATATTAACTAATATTAAACTGTTGACTATCAGTAGATATAAATATACATCCGTCTTGGGCAGTTACGTCCCAATAATTACGGCGGAGGTGGACAAATGTATTTAATTGTAGAAACATAAACTCAGTCACATTTGGTCAGACGTTCAGTTCCGCACCCTCCAGCCCGGTTGGACATAGTTTCTGTTGCATAAGAATCTGACTACTCTGTTGCTAGCAAGCCTTCTGTTAACATGTTCATTGATTAGGATGTCTTTCAGCAAAGTATTTTGTCATGTTAATGTATACTAATATTAAATCATATTGATATTATTAATTTTTCCCCAACTCGTTAAGTGTCATTGCTTAGCTGGTGCAAATCTTCACTTCGTACAGTCATTATCACTAGGAGGCACTGTAAAATTTACAGAACCCAACCAAAGTGGCTCACCGTTGGGGGTCACTCCGCCACAACGCCTATCGCTGTATCCAGGGGTTTAGGAAAAGATTTAGGTCTTGTTTACATTACAAATACACGGTAAAAACCTGCAATATAAATTCACATTAACCTTCTTCTAAGAATACTTACCGTATTCAATCGATTGGCGCTAATATATTTTGACCGCTCTAGTTAGTCCCAGTGACGAGTGCTGCCGAGATGGGATGATATTTTTTGAAGATACGACTGTGTTTGGATTGGTGGCTTATACACTGGCTAGGTTTCGAGTTTCGCCCTCTCACCTCTACTACTTGTCGTTCTGTACGCAGTGGTGAGCAAGTGACAGACAGGCATTCGAATACACGCAATTCACTTTCAACGTTTTCTTCCATTTCGGCAGCTAAGCTAGGAACAGACTGAGTCACCCCCCTCATCATGTGGGGAAAGGTACGGGGAAGGTATGGGTAGCAATGACAGGGAAGAATGTGGATTTCCTCAATAAAGACAGGTCTGTATGCAATGAAGGTATAGTATTCACTCATTACATGAGTCATTGTGAAGTGCTAAAAACTAAAAACAATAACGAAGAATTATGTGTGGTGTGACAAGATTCAGTTAATGTAATTAGTTAAAGCAAAACCCGTGCACTTAATACTCAGCTCTTTACAAATTTGCGCAAAGAAATGGGTTCAAATTATTAATACCAGCTGCTTCAGATTGACATTCGATTGCTTTTAAGAGGTCGGGTTTCAAGAAGGCTGATCGCTTTAAAAAATTGTCCTGTTATTTTTATATGGTAACGACTCAGATTTGATGAAACATTTCCAAAACGAAAATTGGCTTTCCAAACTTTGTTATTTAACAGATATTCTTGACAAGCTTACTGACTTCAATATATCATTACAAGGCGAAAATACAAATGTTCTTACATTAACTTCAAAATTTCAAGCTTTCCTGAAGAAAGGTAATGTATGGTTGATGAATGTAAAACGCAACTCACGTGAGTTGTTTCCATGTCTAGAAGAGTTCATCGTAGAAAACTAACTAAATTTTGAAATAATCAAACCAATTATAATGATGAACTTGGTAAGCTTAGGGGAAATTTTTAAAATATATTTTCTTCAAGAATCAGACATGAGCCGATTTGATTGGATCCGAAATGCATTTGATGCTAAAGTCGAAAAAGTGTCATCTCACACTAAAGGCACAGGAAAAATTTGCAGAACTTTCTTCATTCTTTTCTAAAAACTATGTTTGCTAAAATAATTCTAAATTCGTTTTGCGTTGGCATCAAATTTAAATATCCAAACTTGTCACAACTTGCAATGGATACTCTTCTACTTTTCGCGTCAACATATTTGTGTGAAAGGGCTTTTTCGGCATTAACTTATCTCAAAACAAAACATCGATCTAGTTTAGTAAATATTGAAACTGTATTTAAACCATCATTAACAAAAATGAAGCCTAGATTTGACCAGTGTAAGAAAATACAGGCACATCAATCCCATTAATTAAATACAAGTGACATTCTTTAATGCCACTAATAAAATCTATAGACTTCTTGGGTATACTGTATAAAATACACACATTTTAAATGTTTTTTTTGTACAGTATGCCCGACTTATAAATTTTATATATCAAATTTTTCTCATATATTTATATTTTATTCTTTATTTTCTCAAATTTGAAGGGTCGTACACAAATAAAATCTTTTAAAGGTGATCGCAGCAGTTAAAAAGTTTGAAGACTATTGGGTTAAATAACGGTCGGACAACAGTTTAAAGCCAGTCCCTGATAGAACCTTGGGGCTAGAATAGATTTTTCGACACTTGTAAATGAGTTTTCCGACTCATGTGAATGGGGTCTTAATGACAGCTGTGTATGGTTCTTCTCACAATTTTTAAGTGTAATAACCGTTGTATTGTAATGTACCATTATGCCCCCTTCCTGTGTCCATAAACCCCTGACACATAGCCTCACGCCCAGACCTGCAAGTGTTGGTTTTGCTGCTACGAAGCTAAACATTCAGGTTTTGTCTTTTAGCGCAGCTAACTAAATTTAAAATCTAAAGAATCAGGGTAGAAGATGACATGCTCCGCCCACTACGTAGTCTTTTCAGTCTTTGCTTGCATGCTCACAGCAGGGTGAGAGATTTCGTATAGGACAATGGATTGAAAATAGAATTAATAAAACAACTGTATTACCGAAGTTAATAATTCACGAATGTTCCATAAAACAAGGTTCCGAAACTAATGCTCATTTTATTTATGGTTTTACTTGCATTATTTTGAAGAAAAAGTTTTGAACGTGTATTACGTTTTGTTACATTCATTTGTATATTCGTGATAGTAAACTGTTTACAGTCTTTGTTTTATTATATGATTCGTGTGAGCAATATAAAATGGGTTAAGATCGAGATACGATGCATATTTCGCAAAAAATGGAAGTGTTAGAGAAAATGGACGGCATACATGAAATTAGCACTCGAAATATAAGTTAAAACAGCTCAAAAACTATCGCCACTGAAACAAGTGTTAGCCTGTGGATTTAGTGAATAATTTAGGCCATTCAAAGCAACCACTCACTTAAAATTTTCTTTTAAATTCTATATTTACGATTTAAGATGATTAAATTGAAAAATGACGTTCGATATCCATTGTTTCACGGGAGATATTTTTGTTGAATAAATTTTCTATCTCCAAGAGGGTCATAGTTACATCTTGAATGTGAAACATTTTTAAATTTGGCTTAAGATAAAGAAATTATGGACTCTAAATTCATTGGTTTTCAGGTAATTTGAAGTAGGCCCTCAAAACTAGGCTAAGTTAAAACAAAAGGAGTTATTTGATGCAAATCGCGGCCTCAGTTGAATTTCTTCAACAAAATCACGCACTTGAGTTTCGAATCGGACGTGAACAACTTGATTCGTTTGAATTCCTGTTGTTTATACTAGTCATACACGAAACTTGGCATCATTTTTTAATGGCGTGGAAAATTCAAGTATATTTTTGATTTCAAAGAAGAAATTAGGCTTCAATATATATGTGATTCGTATACCAGGAGTGTATACAACTAATTATTTATTTTTAGTAAGATCATTTAGTAATAGTAATAGAATGATGCAATCGGAACGAGCCATTTGGCCCTCTCTTAGATCAGTAACGAAGTCCCTGGTCGAAAAATCATTCTATCCGCCAATGGTCATGCACAAAAATTCCACGGTAGTAGAGTCTCGAACTTGCATCTTTCTCATCGTCAGCGGATTCGTTCACTAGTCGCCCATGCAGGGTTACATTGGAGGATGAAATAACACGCATAAAAGTAGTCGATAAAAGAATCTCGAAAAAAAAGTTATGCTGGGAGTTGAACGCCCCGTATCATGTTGTAACGAAAGTTCAGTCAATTTTTGGAACGAAAATTGTGTCCATTATTTGGTTGGAATGAAAGTTCAGCGAAGCCAAGATTTATTTTTATCATTGGCATAGTCACCAATGTCACTAATAACTTCTCTCCACCTTTCTGTAAGCTTTTTAATGCTTCTTGTCGTAGAATTCATTTGGTTTTGACTCAAAAAATGAACTGGCTTCATTTCAACCAGTTCTCTTGAAGTAAGCATTTGTCCTGAAGGATGATTCTGTAGGCTCATAAAGAGATTTTAATCTGTAGGAGCAAGATCGAAAGAACATGGTGCGCAAATCAAAACTTCCCAACAAAACTGTTCACTGAAATTATTCGTCCCTCATGAAGTGTGGGGTCTGGCATTGTCATCGTGCAGCATCACTCCTCTTCTGTTTACCGACCAAAGTCGTTTTCCCTTTAGAACAGTCTTCAAACGACATCGCTTCTAGCAGTATACTATACAAGTTATGGTTTGATTGACACGTAACAGCACATAATAAACAATTCCCTTTGTGTCTCACCACACTCAGAAATTTTTTCAGCTTCAGACTACGTTGAGGCTGTGGAATAAGGTTGGAATTACGACCGGACTACAGTCTTTTACGTTTAACATAATTGACGGGTGGAAAGCACTAGTGGACTACTTGCATTTTTTCCCACAGGAGAAAATGCAAGTTGTCCACTAGTGCTGTCCACCCTTCATATATTAAACTACTGGATCGTAATCGCCTCTGTCTGCGCTGTGTTAGCGACAGCACGGGAGTGGACTACTTGCACTTTTTCCCGTGGAAAATATATTATATTTACCATGGGAAAAAATGCAAGTAGTCCACTAGTGCTTTCCACCCTTTAATTGTACGTATCCATTTCTGAACTCCAGTAACTATTCTATCTAAGAATTGCGTTTTAAATTGAACACAACCTTGTAAGACAACAGTTCACACGTTATTGGAAATTGTTCTCTGAAAGATAGTGTGGAATCCATTTTCCAGCATTGGAGACTTTAGCAATTCCTATGATTTCATGATATATGGTCATACAGCTCACGTTAAACTTCTTGCTCATTGTTCTAGTTGTTTTGAAAGAATCATCAATGACAGCCAGCAATGAGTTCTTCAAAACTAAGTCTTTTTGAGCATTATTTTCTTGGCTCGTCCTTAAGACTAAAGGCTTCCTTTTTGAAACATAAAATCATCTTCTACAACTTCTTTCGGTTACTAAATGATTTCCGTATGAGTTTGTGAGCGATCTTGCTGCTGGACTTGCTACACTGCCCTTTTGAAATACATGTAGCAAAATATGCCTGATGTGCTCATTGCTTGGAGTGTAAATTTAGGTCCATAATATGTATTATAATAATTATCACAAAATCTTAAAGTGTAAATAATATTTAAAAGATTTTGATAGCCACACATATGTACGATTAATATAATCGTACACTAAAATTATAAATCAAGAAACGGATAAAACTTACGTTAAGACTCGATAGTAACCTAAATTGATGTATTTCAAACTGTAAAGCAATTTTTTTGTATATTATTTGCAGTTATGAACCGTCCACGGGTCTATATACTGTAAATGTTATTTGAACAGTAACAAATAAATTCATATCAGCTTTAATATCATATATTTTATTTTCAGTTAATTTTTAAGCCTCAAAATTATTCAGATGCACGTTCTACGAGATTGTTTACAATGACTCTATTTTACAAAAAAACAATTACAAAAAATGATTCAAATGTTTAGATCTCGATAATAATAGTCAGAAATTTACATTTGTTACCCAGAAAAAAAAGGATGGTGCACAATTTTCTTCGACGAAAACACCAACCAATCACAAGTCACAACGAAACGCCAACCAAAAACATTAGTTTTCTTGTACGGAGTTGGTAAAATGAGAATAGTCCACTTCACCTGGGCAGCATCGCTGCAGCCTTGAAACTGGTGAACTGGACTACTGCAAGTAGTCTACTTCACCTCGATGGCAGAGTCCTGGTGATCCCCACGCTGGTAATGTTTGAGGGCAATTACTAGTTTATCCCACATTAATCTCAGTTGATCGAAATGCAAGTCGCACATTTAGGTGTCTAAAAGAAGGCAATATCTGCATTCTCCTCGTGGTAGATTAAGAAGTGGTGTCGCAAAAGGGTGCTAATTTCTTACGATGATTTCAGATTTGTTTACAACGGTTAATAGATTATCGTGTCAATAATAGAACAAAAAATTTGCAATGCAATCGTAAAAATTTCACATATGAACGTAGGTCTGTTCTGTGTATTTATGATTTGTAACAAGATGTTCTGAGTGTTAAAATTTGATCAACTTTTCTTAACAGGTTACGTGTAGGGTTACTCCAACAAGACTATTTTTATCCCGAATGTTACACTTGTTTTCGTGACTTTAGATATAAATATGTTCAGCCTTTTTGTATGTTCTATATCCTTTCCACGTCAGCTATCAAGATTGAATTTTTTTTTAATTATTTTATGTAAAGGTTATCTGCTCTCCGAAGGTGATCATATCATTGTTTTATTTGTTTGTTTTTGTTTAACCATGTCATTTACGATAATTGAAGAAACTTAAAGGAGATAGCGGAAAATAACGGAAGAAGAAGCATTTGAAAAACA
Source organism: Trinorchestia longiramus (assembly GCA_006783055.1). Taxonomy (NCBI): domain Eukaryota; kingdom Metazoa; phylum Arthropoda; class Malacostraca; order Amphipoda; family Talitridae; genus Trinorchestia; species Trinorchestia longiramus. Next base: position 349,410 of record VCRD01000086.1, read on the forward strand.
TGCATTTGAACATGATTTATATATTTTTTTCTGAAATGAATAATATAATATAATAGAAATATATATAGAATGAATAATAGAACATAAAAAATAACAGATAATAGCCATATATAAGGAAAAACGATTCCTATTATCGCCACAAGTTTAGCTCAACATGCTGGTAGGCATATGAGGATAGCTAGGCTTTTTCAAAGGTGTCCTGCCTGAGCTTACATATTATCGTGGATTTGTTAAACTTGTAACGTTCAGAACATTTATTCATTTAGTTATTCGGCTGGGGGATGCCACAGTTACGTAAACTTTGTGTGATTGGTACGTCTCGTAGATTGTTTTTCCCACTCACTTCGCTTATCAAGGACACTCTTTCAGTTCATCACTTTACTACAATAGCTTGCAGGTTACGGGATACTGACAAGGAGGATTGCCAGCGTCCACTCACTTGCCGGAAGGTTTTCGTGAATACTAACAACTTCCAAGCTCAAAACGTAAGAAATTCGAAAATAACGTAACAAATTTTCAAAATTACTAAATAAGGGCACTATTTTTCATATTAATACCCTTGTATGCGTTTGCAACGTGGTTCTAAACTCATATTATGCTTATGTTGAACTTATTACTTCTACATCATGCTGATTGTAAAAAAATTTTGCAGCAAAACCTACATAATATAATATTAACAGAATATTAATCAAATGTGTGCTCATTTTTGTATTATTTCATAATATTTTAACACATACGAAATCATGTTCTGTTACTAAGTTCATTTTCTTTACATATATACATAGATAGAATGATAAAAATGTTTATTTACCATTCAGAAAGTAGTTTCTTTTTGGTGTTGATGTAAAAATGCTCTTATGTTATGAACTTATTTGCTGGGAAGGCTCCCAATCTGTACAGCGAGTGTCAGTAAAATGAAATTTCGAATACAAAAGAGGGTTATACAAGGCAGGTAGCACATTTCCACTGCAATCTGTTTTTTTATAATATCGAACAGAGAAAATGAACGATCGAAACATGCACAAAAATGAGGCAACGAGAGTAGGTGCAAAAGCGTGAACAATGATGAATAACGAAGACCATCACTGCCTATTTCGTTCAAAACATCTCCCAAAATTTCGCTAGTGGTTTATCACTAATGCAATACGTGTCTTCTGAAGAAGTTCCCCTCTATCGGTGTTTAATTGCTTATACTTTTTTTTAATATATTATTAGGATATTTCAACGGAAGGGGAATGATAGTATGTAGTTTCCTTATATTAATGTTATCTAGATTAATTGCCTGATATGTATCATTTACCAAAAATTTGGTCAAAAATTTGCTTCATATACGGTGCATAAAGGTTTAAGATCTTTATTCATAAGTACTTAAGCTCTTTTTCAGATCGCAGTTTTCTCGCAATTGTCCAAAATTAAAATCAAGTTCATGCTGTTACTTGTTGCTGCCTCAGCTACTCTCGACCTGCACAGCGGTGGGATGCTGCAGTACAAAACGTGTTTTGAATACATACTTCGTAATGCGTTTAAAACGATTCTTTAAAATTCCATTGACCCAAACATCAGTTACTATGTAAACTAAGTTTGAATGTTCAAATAGTAACAGTTTCTAATAAGGTCTTAACAAAAGTAACAACATAAAGATTTGTCAGCAAAAAGTAACACTTTTCTTACGAACGTAACAATTCTGCCACCCCTTCAGTGACGAGGGACAACAGGGCTGCCAACTTGACACATGGGGATTTCGTGAATAGTATAAATTTCATTTCAAAACGTGACAAATTAAACGAAGACGTAACAAACTTCAAAAATGATCAGATCATTGCACTATTTTTGCATTAATACCATTTTATGCGTTATGCAACGTACTACTAAATTCATACTATGCGGTCATTGAATATATTTCTTCTACATTATGTCAATCGTAGAATTTTTCGGAGTAGAACTTATATCATATAATTTTACACAAACATTGGTCAAACATATACATTTTTTTAGTATTATTTCAATATATTTTAACGCATATAAAATTCATATTTTATTACTAAGTTCATTTTCTCTGCATATATAGGTAAAAATGTTTATTAACCTTTCAGAAAATATTTCTGTGTTCACTGTTGCTGTATGTTCCGTGTTGCTCTTCTGTTAATGAGTTAATTGTTGGAAGGGCTTCCAGTGTTTACACCTAGTATCAGTAAGTGAACATTTCGAATATAAAAGAGGGTAATACAAGGCAGGTAATACATTTCAACTGCAATCTGTTATTTCACAATAATATTTAACAGAAAAATGAACGGTCGAAACAATAGAAAAATAAGGTGATGAGAGTAGGCTCAGCATTAGTTTAAACATCAATGAATATCACAGAAAATCACCGCCTTTTTGTTTAGATATATTCTAAAATTTTGTGGTTTGTTTTCTCTAATGCGTAAATGCTTTCTACAGAGAATTCCATCTTTCAAAGAAAAATAAATTATGAAGTGTGCTCTCCCCATATTATTATTGTTTATACTAATTGCCTGAAGCAGTTCTAAGTTTTTAAATGCCATTCGACAAAAACAGATAGAACATTTGTTCTCTCAATAGTACATAGAAGTTCAAAATGTTTATTCAGAAGTACTCAAGCTCTTTGTCACATCATAATTTAAACTCGTAAACGACTTTTAATATTGGAATAGAATAGTGTTGGGAGGTAGTTAAATACACTGTATTTGAAAACGTATTTCAACACATTTGTGTACATGAAATGTATAATCATATGCGTTTAAAGTGTATTTACACGTTTCAAACAACGTGTAATACAGTATTGTGCATTTAATACATTGAAATAAATTGAAAGAATTGTTCGTCCAGATACAACACTTGAAAATAGTATGAACGTCTAAATACCACACTTGAAATGCTTTTGAACATCGTAATAACACAATGGCTCTTTGGTTACGACACAGTCTGAAAACCGGTTGAAGATAAGTTTTCGTGAGGAGTGGTGAATAATCATAGTATATTTTATTGCTCGTTGTTCTCGTTGGGTATTGTTAAGATGGCTTCTAAAAGTTCTATTTCATGTTCCTCACCCTCTTCAAGTACCGACAATAGAGAAAGGACGCCAGAGCACCCTATTTTTCTTATAAAATATTTTAAAATAAAAAATGATCTAGCGTTACTCAAATGTGAGTGCATGATAAGAGGCTAAACGATCTCAACCACCATGGACAGTACAACAAATTTTTGGGTAAGCAGGAGTTTTTATTGTAATATTCTAATTCATACAATTATTCGGTAAGTTATCTACTCTGTATATATGCATGCTTTTATTGTATATAATGGATTTTTATTTTTCATTAATTGAAAACTTTTTCCAATGCTTAAGGGAAAAATTCATGGCGAATATCTTACTGTAAATTCAATGGTCAATGTTTTAAAATGAAAAGACTATCAATACTTATAAAACTTTTTGCTTCTATTTCATGAGTAATGATGTCTCTTTCACAAGTTTAACACATTTTCGCCATCATTTATGTTTTCTGTTTGCTTTTTCTCTATATGGTAGATCTTTCTTCTGTAATCTACGTATTGTGTGGTGCAAATATTATTTCGTATGTAGATTTCATATATTATTGATTTTTCAACCTTTTTCCTGCATTTTGTAATGCCCGTGTTTCATTATCACTCACGTTTGCATTATGTCACACAATAACAGATTGTTGGCCCTGTTCTGAGGTACAACTGCAACGCTGCCAGTATTTTTCTGTTTAAAATGAGTCCATGGCAAAATTCTGGATAATTTCTACGTTTAAGCAATTCAGATCTTCAATGTCAGACACTACAATGTTTAAAAAGACGCTGTGGTAAACGAAGACAATGAAGATCCCATTCATAAATGTAAGCTGCTCAGTACACGTTTCAGGAAAGTATCAAGTAGCAGAACCAGATTAAGTTTCTGACATAGAATCATGTTGTTTTGAAATGATAACTTGAATGGAATTTATTGTATAAACTTGCTTTTTAAAAATGAATATTTCCAGATCGAAGAAACTTATGTCCTGGATTGACAGCGACGAAACATCATTTTTCTAATCATTTTTATTAACTATTATAAAAATTACTCACTTTCAGGGAGTCACTTTTTTCACAAAGGTCTTGCTTCTGGAAATATGTAAGACCTTTCAAGATCACAGATGAAAATATTTTGCAATTGAATCTTCGTAGGATTTTTCTTCGTGGGATTTTTCCTCGTGTCATGTATTTCACACGCGGAATTTGGATTTTTTCTTTCAATTGTGAAGCCAGTACATAAAGAGTCGAAAATCTTAGTTTTTCATCATGAGAACGAACATGCACAAGTTGCTGGGGGAAGGAACTTACGTAAGAGCAATAAAACAGAAGTGTTAATAATTCATATGCGTGAAAAGATGTAAATTGTGCCTGTAACGACGAAAGTTCAACTGCTTGAAGACCACTATCAATATTTTCTTCGGTAGGGTATTTTGCATACAAGTGCATAATGAAAAAATTTCCACACAAATTAGGTATCGTAAACTTTAGATTTCAAATTTTCTCCATGTTTCCTATTATTTAAATGCTCAAGTCAAATGATTGCAAATCCGTTGCTTCTATGATAGACTAACGATGATAATTTTCACTTGATGTTATTCATGTGCAACAAGGCGTTCCGAAGTTCATATTTACTTTCTTATTAACTATAAACGAGGAATGCACAATTTTCAGATTTAATCCTTAAAAATGAGTAATGATTATCAAAGCTTCAGAACTCAAGTGGAGGCAAACAAACATAAACCCCATGTATCCGTTCCGAGATAATTGCTGAAAGAAAGTAAGAAAACAAGAAAAAATCAGCTGGTTGATTATATTCTTTAAGAGTTTTCTATTAATGCTACTATGAATGGCTTCGACTAAGCTCTAGTTTCAACGATGGGTAAAACACATTAATTTTTATGGGCTGCCACAAAATGTGTATAACCTATATGTTAAAAGCATATAAACTAAAAAATTTTTAACAGATTTTCGAAAAGTACATGAATAAGGTTTCTCGGAGATGGAAAATTTCCAACTTTCTCGGTTAATGCATGTATAAGTAACGACTAGAATAAAATATAGTAACATGAATGAACAGTTTAGTTCACTCTTTGGTTGTCATCCAAGTTTTATGCCGTCGACTGTAAAGTCAACAATCACACACATGTACTTCAATCCACCACACACATTTACTCTCGTGCTCGCCCCTAATCAGTCAAACATTTCAGTCATGCATTCACATTACAATCATATACAGATTTAAAAATAAGATGGATATGGAATCAGTGCTTCATAAAAAGGGGTGTTTAATACACAAAATTTGTTTAGATGATTTTTGAATGTGTTTTCGGTGTTAGCAGATGCGATATCTTCGAGTAGCCGTTCCAGGTTCTCGTAATTTTTATTGGAAATAGGTTTGGAGCCTGGAATGTCCTGGATATACGTTATGTTACTTTATCACCGTTATTTTCGGTTCGCTCGTTATCCTTGTAAGGGCATAATTCCTATCCCCAAGGTTGTTTCTGGTAATTGTTGCAGACTATTAGTTGACCGTTATTTATGGAGTAAAAGTTAATAATATGTATACATTTTAACATCAATTTACAACTAACAAAATGAAATACAATGATGAACAAAATCCTAATCCATGAACAAGCTTAAATCCAACTAAACTGCTGGCTAGAGACGGAACAGTCAGATTCTGTGGGAACAAAACTATACTCAGGCGGCCACAACTACAGGAACTGAATTTTTAACAAACTATAGCTAGGTTTACTTATCTGTATTTATACACCTTTACCCACTGATGCTATGACTATTTATCCACCTTCCTATGCCATATCTGCCGTATACTAAACTGATAGAGTTATAAGGCGCCACCGAAGAGGTCAGGCCGATTGCAGGGCAGAAGGATAACGCAATAACAGTCTTAACGCGGCTACTAATCTAAGAAACGAAGAAAAAAATTCGCAATAAAGAGAGTCGGATCCATTCATTGACAATCTTCTCTGTCGAAAAACCCTTCTAGGGTGACATCGTTAAAGTCATTGAGATATCTAGGTGTAGATATTGTAGCGGCCCCAAACCTCAGACATCTCTTATCTCCGAACAGACATTGAATATCTTTATATTGTGTAATACTCGAAGTGAGCGCCTGAGGGAGTAAGGGACCGTCGAGGAACCCAATAGGAGAAAAGGCAATTAAAGGCAGAATGAGTTTAATACTTTGTACATGGGCATTTGAATGTTATATTAGTTGTTGCTTCTTCTTTCTTCGATGCACATGTCTTGTCGTCAGAGCGCTGGGACGTATAGAATAGAATAGAATTAGGCTGTAGGAAAGAAACCTTCTGGCCCATTCTTGGGTCGGATAATTACTTCGATAATTATTCGGTTGTATACCCAAGTCCCATGCCGTATTTCTAGCCGCGTCAACCATGTCGGCAGCGGGATTCGAACCCGGGTATTTCCGCTCGCAAGCAGATTCGCTCACCAGTCGAACAAGCTGGTGATAGCCAATAGAGTTAGAACACGTTCATTTCTTCTTAGTGCATGGGTTGTTTGGGCCCCATCCTATCCGTAGACAAGATGGTTTATTTTTGCTGCCTTTTCTCTGCTGATCGGTTAGTGCTTTCTTCAGGTGATGAGAGTTTGTGGGGAGATGTTGACTTTCGAAGAGCTTGGGTGAGAATTCGTGACGCAGAGCGTTGCAGCCTCGTTATATGGGGCGGTTGACTGATCGCTGCTACCTGAGCGTGACTGTTCGTTGGTTAATGTCGTGGTTCTGGTAGTAACAGGGTCTAGCCTCGTCGCTGAATTCCCTTCTTCTGTCCTGTTTGCACATTGGTCGATGGAAGCTAGCCTCGTTGCGGTACTCGTTTGTAGTGGAGCTATGCGATTCACTCCAATATACAGTACGTACATAGGTATCGGTTAGTTGTCCTCGCAGTTGTCTTTATCCTAGGGACATGAACTCAAGCAGCTGATCATGCTTGTCGTAACTGATATTGCAGAGTTTAGGAATCATACTCTTTGAATTACGGTAAATTACTTCTCTTTTAATATTATCCCTTCTTAAAGTAAGGCACCACAGTTAAACTGCATATTTTAGATGTAGCCACAGTTACACTTCATAGAGCGGTGAGATAATGTTCTTTGACTTGTATTTGAAGTTTCTTGCGATGAAGCCAATCACGCTGTTCTCATTTATGACGTTTTCTCTACTTGTTCGTTTTGATTGGGATTTCCAGTGATGAAATAATGATTCATAAGGTTCAGGATTTCTTACCTGATTGTTTCCGTATTTTGAAAGCTAAGATGATAAGACACCGGGACATTTTTTGAGTCAACATTTTGGAAAAAGGTGTGTCCTATATGCCACCATATGAAGCGTATAGTAACATAGTGACGTAAGTGCCACAAATGGAAACGTGAAAAAACGCAGTCAAAGTTTTGTGACTTACGATATGTCTGCAATGAATTAAGTTAAGAAGATAGGATTGGTCGTAAAATGATCGTGAACATGTCTGCAATCATGCTACCTATGTGAAATAATTGGGTTATATATGCATTCTGAAAAATGAAACGATGATTGAGTCTTTCTCCAATTAACATTCATACTGTACAAACAAATTAGTGTACCACATTGCAAAAAATACCAATAACACCTCGAAAACCCATACAGAGACTCCCCAAAGGTGTTGTTTGTTACTTTATACAGAAAAGTAGGTATCTTTAAAAGATAAAAAGGACAAAATAGTACGATAATAGACCAATGATAATGATGAGGATAGCGAATGAGATAAAAAATAAAACAAAAATATTTTCAAACCTACAGAATTTCGACTGAGACCCCCAAAGATATCCTTTGTTTATACACTAAGGTAAGTATCTTTAAAAGTTAAGTAAGACAAGATAGTAAGATGATAGAAAGCATAAAAAGCTCTACGTCACCTGCGACGTATTGTGATGTTGTTTACACGGAGTTTCGACCTTACTGCGCACCTCAGTTTTATTCTCCCACGACTTCTCCCGATAGCTGACGTCAAAACGCACATAGCGGTATAATTATTCCGATTTTGCTCAGAGTGTCTCTTACATCACTATGTCACTATACGTCTCATATACGGTACGTATATAGATGCCTTTACAGTTAGACAAGCGTGAATAGATGTCGTAGAAAGTTTTACTCGTGCTTAATATCAGGGGAGTCCCGTTTATACCCCGATAGTTTTCGGCAACAATGTTGAATCTCTCATAACGCTTCTAGATCACACGGATATCTTGGAATCGTTTTTCTTGTACTTCACACACGTCATCACAGTTCACTAAAAATTAATCCAAGTGAGGGCTGAAGAAGTACATTTCTGATAGGCTAGCATGCAACAAGAACATAGTAGCACAGAAGTAGATCACAACAATTCGTTCCTACTCTGAAGCTCTGTAGTAGCCAAGAAAATAAAAGATAGTAGATTATAAGCATATCAGGCTTTCTTTTCACTTATATCCATGCTGCACCCCAACTTGGGATCATTGAAAAGTTCTCTAACCTGAGAGTCATGAAAAATTCTTGTATTCAGCTTTTCTTCACTGAATTTAAAAAAATTTATTTCAAAAAATTGAAAGTGAGGCATTTTTGTCTAGCGCTTCTACAAAGTTTTTGAACAGCACGAGCTTGATGTGCAGTGGTAGGAGAGAATGTTCTTCCGATTAACCGGAGCATAGGCAACAGCATTGTAAAAAACAGGAGTAAGTCCGCTTCTTGCAGGCCAGTTAAGTTGCATGTAGTGCTCCTTGTCTGCTCGACTATCTAACAGAGAGAGGAAACATGTAAACTTGGTTTAACTACCTTGCGGGCCAACACGTAGACACAACCTGGGGAAAATAAATTAAAAATATGTTTAGCTAAATAGATTTATAACTATAAAATATTAACATTTCATAATATGCGCTATGTCGGCAGACACAACTACCTATTAGAAAAATTGTCAACCAAATATCAATTTTTGTAAGCAACTGTTTTTTGTTGCATGAAATTACCTTAAAGCATACACAGATATTCTAATTGTGGTATTTATACTCCAAAGCAGTTAATAGATATTCCATGTAGACATAGTTCTTATCCATCTTCCCTGAATGCCTCACCGGAACAGACGCGACCTGGTCTCCATTGAACAACATCATAGCTTTCAAGCTTCTTCTCGAAAAATCAATGAAAAGCCGTCATCCTGAGGGATAGTATAATATTCCCATAGCTACAATGAGTGTAATGATATCGGTACAATACGTCAAAGGAGTTTATTTTCCATATCTAGAGATCTTGGGGAATTTCTTGCCACGGTACCAGGCAAATGATCTTTCCTGGTGCTAAGACATTGTGTCACATAACGCCGATCATAGTAGCTGAGTTGACTCCTTAAAAAACATAAGTCTCATAATAAATCATTCAACTATTCTTGACTAAAGGGTGTGTGTTCTTTTTCAGAAGCCATGAACAGGTATGTAGCAGAAGCGTCAGTTTCTTCTGTTTTATCGTCGACATCATGATCATCATCGGGCATCATGTCCATATAGCTTTCTGTTGGAATTAGAGTTGATATTTCTGGGACATGAGGAACTGTTTTGGGTTTGCCGGTGAGGGTACATCTGGATACTAAAGCTTTATTCAAAAGGTTTTTAAATGCATCAAAGAACATCAAAACTAACCAAAAACTTTTCTTATGAGCTTTCAAATGTCTCAGATTATTTTTTCATGAACTAATATGGGAACTCCAGTTTGAGCGAAAAATCAAATTATTTTACTTGAATTATCATTTATAATGCAATAACACAAAGTTTGGACCCAATTCAGCAAAATGAATATTGGTTTTGAGATTAACGTACATAAAAAATCAGAAAAAGTTAACAATATACAAATCTCAAAAACTATGCAGGGCATTGTAATGATACCAGGATCTCTTTGTTCTTGTATTGTTTCATTAGATATGTCGTTCATCGTAAGTTATAAATGTCAGTTATTTGCATCAACGTTCATTTTTGAATATTTGACAATGTTGAAGCTAATTCACCAGGTTTCGGTCCATTGAAGTAGACAATTTAGGGCTGATTGAATAGTCGTTCTGTCTTTTACGGTTAAGGCGCTGCCACAAAGTTTCTGGCCACTAGTGAACATGATTTTACTGATGACTCCGACGTCAAGTTTGTTAATATAGGGGAGAAAAAGCTGACTTCTTGTTTTTACATGTGTGAATTCAATGATTAGATTATGGATCATCCTCGTTGAGCACGACCAGTGTGTCAGTTCTGTCTTCATCGAGAGTAGTGGCATCGTAGGCCATGTGCCTCCACTTTAATCATCAATCGTTCAAGGGGAACTTTGTCGACGGGTTTTTGAAAGTCGAGGTATACAACGTTAACTACTTTTGTACAGTCGTATATGCGGTTAACGTCTCCAAAAAAGTCAAACAGGTTTGTTAGACAACTGCCTTTTTTACTGAATCTATGGTAGATGGCAGTTATCAGGTTTAAGTTTGGAAATGTTTTGTTTCACGGACGTTGAGAAATCATTTTATTGCTTTACCGATGAGATATGTAAGACTGCTTGTGCGATAGTTATTGGTTGCTTGCATATTCTTGATTTTTTGGTGGAAAAAGGAGTAGCATTTGCCTGCTTTCTATCCAAATGAACTATTCCAGTTTTGAGTGATCAATTAAAGATGTTTGCTAAGGCTTCATAATTAGTTCAGTTGCTTCTTTGAGTACTCGGGGAGCAAGGCAGTCGAGTCCGCTTCAGTCGTTTGGGTTTACAACATAAGATTTTTTCCACCATTTCTACTAGGAATAACCCAACTGTCAGTATTTTTAAAGGTTAATTGCAAGGTTACGGGTTTTCAGTTAAAACTTCACGAGTAAAAAAGGGAATAAAGTATGTATTTAAGATCCAGCTTTGCATTTGTGGTTGGTTCACGCAATGAGGGTCGATCAGTGGTTCAATTTTGTTTCTTTTGAGTCGTCTGTCGTATACCTATTTACAGATGGTGTTCCGGTTAGAGTTGCTTATGTTGCAACTGCAATTTTTTTATTTCATTTTGTGGTTAATATCGTTTGCCAGACGATGTTACAGATGCCGTGCTATTGACGGAGACTTCTGTATAAGTCTTTTGTATGGCTGTTGCATGGTATGAATAAGGCGTTTAATCTTTTATGAAACTGAGGCGAGTATTTGGTTTGACTAATTTATTTTTTAGGATGTGGTGCTCTGAGGTGGTACCAATATTTTCTTAGAATATCATGTAGCATTTCTACAGTTTTTGATCATCAATAGTACTTCCTGGTAAAAACTGCTGAGCTACTCTTTCAATAGTTTGAATGTGCATTTGTATTTTATTGAGTTTGTGTGCTAAGTTATATCGCTTGGGGTGTGGACTTCGAGTGTCTATGGTCCCCGATTTCCTCCGTAACCTCTAATCCAAACAATGTGAAACCAGTGTTGGTCATGACGAGTTCAAGGATATTGTTTTATTTAGTTGGATTGTTGATATTCTTTTACAGGGAACTTCTATGTATCAGATCGATAAACTTAGATCTATGTGTTTGGGTTTAACGAGTAATTTAGTTTATGTAAGATAGATCCAAGTTTCCCATGATGAGTGTTTAAAAGAGAGTAATGAAAATAGTATCAAGGAAACCGTAGACTTTATCCTGATCGGTTGCTGACAATGGGTTTTAACACACAAGTACAGTTTTGTTAGTTTTTCTTTGCTGCGTGTTGGTGGTGATATGCAATATGTTTTTCTGTTACTTGTTTAGTTTTGAATTGTGGTTGCCGATTTACTTCTATATATAATGAAGCCATCATATTTGTTCATGTCCGATTGTTTGTCGACATTGTAGTAAACGTATCCTTCCAATACATAAGACTTTCCGTGGGATATATCTTCAATTTAGATCCAACCAAGTTACATTGATGGTTATGATTTTGTGGGATACAGCTGCCGCAAGGACTTGTATTTTGTGATTTTTCAACAGAATACTTTGTACGTTACCAACTAATACTTTTCGGTGTCCAATATTTTGTTCAGTATTTTTGGGTTTCAGTGTATTTGCCTGAATAGGGTTGATCATTATGTTCATTCGGCACCGTGGGTGGTACGTTTTCGTTTTTTCTCGCGTTTCGTCAATGGTTGATAACCTATGTCCAGATAAGAATTTGCTCTTGTTGCATTCATTCCATTGCAGTGTCGGTGGTGTTGCAGTTCGTTTATATTGAAATTATTTCTAACCTTGCCAAAGTTGCGTACTGGAGAGATGAGTCGAAGTATTTCCCTGGTGGTATGTTGAATTGGGTTAGGAGTGTTAGGGGCACGTCGGATATGTGTGTAAGAATGTGCCACTTTTAAATGGCGAGTTTTCTCACATCTTTGAGGAACGTCTAATTCCGGATATCAGGCGATGCAAAAGTTGGTATTTTGAAGTGCATGATGTTGTTTTTACAGCTGCATTGATTTACATTTTACTCTGAATTCACCTTCAATCGGTCGATCGAATATAGTATACAGCCAATTTGATTATTCTTAGTTAGGAGGGGAGGGGGCTGTTTCATTTGTAGGTTCGTACTCCTTTGTAGAGGGAGTTAGTTTGTCTCAATGTTCCAAGCTTCTAAATCTTGGCGTCTGAGTTGGACTTCTGGTTCTTGTTTCAGGTAAATCTTTAACTGTTGTGGATGGTTTTCAGCCATTAGTAGCAACAATTAGTCGAACCGTGGTGATGGCTAGCAGAAACCTTAGACTAGCTTGTCTAACTTCAATAAAATGGATGTCATTTTTCAAAGGGATTATGGCGTCCAATGTATTGGAACGTCATGTTTAAGTTGATGACTCGTTTTTCATCACGCCTTTCGTGTACCTTTCATTGATCACTGGAGCCCGAGAATGATGATCCGGATCCTTTAGAGGAAGAATGATTGTTAAAATGTCTTTTTTGGATTTATTTTGAACTTCATAAATAAAGATTTGAAAATGTTGGAGGATTTCATTTTGGGGTCCAATTTTCTATTACATATGTTCCGAAAATGTCTACAACTACATTCTATTGCGTATATCGTAGGTTATCTAATAATCAGATAGTTGAAAGTGGAGGCTCATGGCATATATATACGAGGCTACTACTCTCGATAGAGACACAACATACCCCAGGGACAGACCCCAACCACTTGATATATGTGCGCACAGCGCTCATTTCTTTTTCCTCCTAGTATCCCTTTCCGTTTCATCATTTACTTAGGTACACCCTGTGCCAAACTCTCTCTCAAACCTTTCCTATTGGCACCGACCGACCGACCGATAAAGACAGAACTGACACACTGGTCGGACTGAACGAGTCATGATCCATGGTCAAATCATTGAGTTCACGCATGTAACAACAGGAAGTCAGTTCATTTTTCTCCCCTATATTAACGAACTTGACGTCGGAGTTATCAGGAAAATCATGTTCACTAGTGGACAGGAAACTTTGTCACAGAGCGTTCACCAAAGAAGACAGAACGGCTATTCAATCAGTACTCAACCGTCTACTCGTACTTCAATAGACTGAAACCTGGTGTATGAGTTTCAACATTGATAAAGATTCACGTTGGTGCTTATAACTGACATCTATAATATACGATGAACAACATACCTAAAAAAGCAGTAAGAAACAGAGATCATGAAATCATATAGTTTCCTGCATAGTTATTTAGATTTGTGTTTTATTAACTTTTTCTGTTTGCTTTTGCATACTGATCTCAAAAACAATATTAATTTTGCTGAATTGGGTCCAAATTTTGTGTTATTGCAATATAAGCGAAAATTGAGGTAAAATGTTTTCATTTTCTGCTCAAAATAGAGTCATATTAGTTCATCAATAAAACCATCTGGCACATTGATAAGCCTCACGAAAAATTGATCATTTTTGATGCCCTTTGATGCATTAAACTACTATCCAAAGGCATTAAAGGTATGCAGATGCATCCTCAGCCGTCAAACTAGTTCATCATGACCCAGGAGTATAAATTCGAACCCTAACGGAAAAAAGAATTTATATATATATATATATATATATATATATATATATATATATATATATATATATATATATATATATATATATATATATATATATATATATATATATATATATATATATATATGTATATATGTATAATAGTTTCGTTATCGTATACTCAATCGTTCGCCGAAAGCTGAGCACAGATCTTCCCTCTATCCCCTTTAGTTTAATTTGACCTGGTAAATTCATTCTATTTGTAAAAAACTAGTTATTATTATTTTTTTATAAGGATTCGCTAAATAAAGAAGAAGGCCTGAGACAAATTTCTTACCGTAGAAACAAATCAAAAATTACAAATAACACTTAAACCCTAGGGCCCCATAAGAAATTATTTTTACCTCTCTTTATTGCTGCAGAATATATTCCCATTATGTGATGTTTTTCGTGCACTAGGCTACTTTGCATCAAACTTTCAATTCTTGTTATAGAACAGAATAGAATAGAATAAATTAAGCAATAGGAAACAGCCGTTTGGCCCATTTTTGGATAGATACCGAATCCCATTCCGTATAGAGTAAAGGTATCAATCATGCACGTACACCTTAACCACGTAAGTCACTTCAGTCACGTACACGCTCTTCACTCACGCACAGCCATTTCAGTCACGCACATTGATCACAACCATACACTGGCTCTGGGAGTTAGGGGCAAATAAATAGTACGTTATAAAACTGAAGGGCTCGTATTCCAATACTTGTCAAGTCGATTTTTGAGTGTGTTCACAGTGCTAACAGAAACGATACATTCGGGCAGATGGTTCTAAGTGGCGGCAATTTATAGTTGTACAGTGCTTGCGATATATAAATGACAAATCATTGATAACAAATTTCACTTTCACCCCGGAAACTGCTTAGTTGAGCACGGTAAGAAATATTGTAGGTTGTTTCATTCTAAGTGTTTTCATTTTTTGTACTATAATGGTTCATGACGGTATCCAAATGAAACTCAGGAGTGATTTGTTCGTAAGGTCTTTCTAATGTGGATTATTTTGACAGTAAATATATATGAAAATTGATGAAATGTAATCGACCTCAATGATCCGGAATTTGTTCGATGTGTCGGTACACATACATGGGAAAAAATGCCATGTGACAAGCTAGTTTATATATCTGATTACAAGTTTCAATACCTGCACTGATTTAGTTGAGCGTTTTTATCATAGAATATTTCATTTTGGTCATGTAACGGTGTCCATTAGTCAAGCTGTCGAAAAATACTGCTGAGCCTAAATTCGTCTTAATCTTTGTAATAACTAACGAACACACTTAAGTACCAAGTGAAATAATGAATTCAATACGGTGCATTTGCATCATGTTACAAAACAAGCACATCAATAGTTTGAATCTAGATGAAAAAATGAAATGCACTTGTGTCTAATATTTCGGTGAGCATTGGTGACGAACCCTATTTTAAATCTACAGACGTAGAAGCCTGGATAATCACTACTTTTTTCCCACCTGGTTGATGAATTTTTAAAATGAAATATTTGCAATGAATATGGCCATATTATAGCACAGTATGTTAAAAATGTTGCCTATACCCAACCACACCTACTCCACTTCTTGCATATGAAATACTGCATCCAGCACCAATTTAACTAGAAACGTAAATTATGTGTCTATATTTTGAATTTCTGATCCAGTCTAGGAAGGTATATGATCACATCTCATCCATGCAGGTTCAAAAATCTATTCCGTCATTCAGAACTTGCAGTGTTTCGTATTAAGACACAAATTCTAGTTAGGACTTCCATTAAGAAAAAAAAGTTCTTCGCAGATATGGCGTTATGCTGGTGCTACAAGGTGTTCAAGTAAGCGGGGAGAAGCCCTGATTTGCATTCGCACAAATTTCATTTCGTAAGCAAGCTTCTTGTATGGAAATGACTAGCTGGAGCCTGATGAGAATTTAAGCCCTAGAATATCCGTTTCATTTTCCAAGAATCAGTGACAATGCTGACGGAATTGAACAGCAAAGCAACGTGCATCATCAACGGAAGGTGTAATTTTATATGATAATTATCAAGGATATAAGTGACTTTTTCCTGAAGAAAAGCCATCAGCTATTGACAATATCTGTCGAATTCAGGAAAAATTTCATCGTAAAAAGCATGACTTGGAACTGAGTCCATCCAAAAAATTTTAATTAAGGAAGGACCTCAAAACCCAAAGAATGTTGATAGAAAACAATTGACCTAGATCTTGCCCGAACATCAAAGTTCTTAAGTAAAAATTGAATAGATAGTGGGAAAAAATACCCTTAAAAGTGTAGTTCGACCTTCCTAAACTACTTCGCAAAGTAGTGAAAGCATAAGAGAAACATTTGAATAATTTGTTTGTAGTCCTAGTTGGATAAATTGTTTAATATTTACTGAGGTTAGAACCTGAAATAACCGTCTTTTAAACCATAAGTAATTTATGTTTTCTAAAGGTATTATGTTACACCCTGTATTACACAAAAAAAATTTCCATTTTAACATGGAATCATTGTAAATGCCCTCATTGCATCATGACGGGTATTTTTTATTTGTCTTCTGTGACAGCAAGTCATGTTAGAGAACTGACGACTACGAAATGCACTTTAACTGTACTAGCTTTATTGTACTTAAATCTTACCAATTGTAGATCTTTCATAAAATAAAATGTGTTAGGGTCTCTTACGATTAACTTCGTATTCCTTATGTTCTGGCATTGTGCATAGAGTTTTGCAGTTCGCCGCAGCGTCCAAGTACCCTGCAGTAATCTGTATTTTGTTTGGAAGGATTTAGTTATTTTGAGCTTTGTATTAGAAACTAAAGACCATCTTACAAAATGCACGCATACAGAAAGACATGGATGATCGTACGACGGAACCAGGCAGTTTCTCAAACCAACTACGGCTTCATGTGCTGGTAATACAGGGGCTGTTTTTTTCAACCTCCGATGCAAAGCAAACAAAAAGCGAATTTGCATAAGATAAAAAGCCAACTACCACATGTATTTAAGTGTTTTACTCATTTCTCTGCATAATCGACGAAATAGAAACAACCCTAATGTCAAGGCCTGGGTTATTTAACATAGCCGTTATAATCGATGCTCCAGCCAAATGTGAGTTACGAAATGTAATCTGTTTTCTGCAAGAAGAAGGATGTAGTGATACTGAAATCCATTCTAGAATGAACAAAGTGTACGGTAACGGGTAGTGTACGAAAATGATGTAGAAAATCTGAAGAAAGGCGAACTGACGTACATGAAACAGGTGGACAGAAGAGCAAGTGGTGGGGGATTTGTGCACATGTCCACCTTCATGGAAGTCGGTTCGCTCTTTTTTACATTTTTTATATCATTTCCGTACACTACTCTCACCCATAGAGTTGGCACCGTACACTTTGCTCATTTTGCGATGGATTTCAGTAGCTTTACGTCCTTTTGCTTGCCGAAAAAGATCATAATTCATAACTTCCATTTGGCAGTATTATCGGTCACAACGATCAGGTCAAATTGATTGTACCTGAGACAATTGAGCTGTATCCGTTTTGCCAATTATATAGAGAAATAAGCACGATCCTGCAGTATTTTTGATAATAAAATTATTATGTTTTGTAAATTTACCTTTTTGTGTACCCAACGTATGTTGAAAAAACAACAGCTTTCGTATTTACTTTATAATCAAGAGCCACTCAACAATAAAGTTTGAACTTTTATAGCACCATCTGTGCAAAAGTTCTGCCATCTCTCTCAGATGGAAATAGCGTTTTTATTTTGCTTCAATCTCTCTAAGGATGGGTTATCTTATTTCTATTCGTCCAATAATGAACGCCAATCAATCATTATTGTCATTAATAACAAAAATCTTTTGTAGTACCTCTCTTCTTCGTGTTATTGTTAACCCTGCAGCTGTTTCATGGAAACAGGAATTACACACTTGAGGGGATCAGGCTAATTATTGTTAATTTGTTTAGCATTAATCGTAAAGCTATGAAACTTTGTACGTATATAGAAAAAAGGATTTTGTTCATGGACATTTTTTGATTTGATTAAAAGAAAACGAGTTAAAAAAAGAAAACATTAAATTTTAGGAGAAACTCTTGTAGACTACTCCTCCTTCAACATTTGACTTATAGACTCGGATGAGAGCTTTTTAGAAAGAGCTAAAAATCCTCTACAACATAACGTAAAGACTTTCTTTATTTGTTTCTTTGTTTCATAGATATTTAACTTTCAAAAAAAATTTAGTTATGAATTTGTTGCATTTTTATTTACTTTCATTAGCCATATATTTTGATCTAATAATAATATTGCAAATATCTTTACTTTGTTCTCTAAAAGACTTTCTGCTCTTTCTAAAGAGTATTTAAACGAGTCTCTACGTCAATTAATGATTGAGGAGTAAACTTTAGCGTCCCCGAAAACAAAGTTTTTCATGAGAACCAATTTTTGTTTGATGATTTTATTTTTTTTAAACCGAAGGTTCTGGGATGCTTCTTAGGAGATCATGTGCTATGTATCAACTGGGTTAGGATACTGATAGATCATGAAACCCTTCAATACTGCAGAGTGGGAGTTTTGAGGTGTTTTTGCAGGTGTGGTGTCGTGAAGATTAGAATCCACCGGGGCTGTAGCTTTAGGAAGGTTCGTCATGGGAGGTCCTCTTCTTCTTTGCTGGTGGTCCCTTCGCCCGAGTTGTTTCCTTCTTCTTTCTTGCCTTCATAGCAGTTCGTGGAATGAGTCCAAAAGCCACAAGGACTTGTCCACGGACATGACCCAGGTTGTGCTGAAGGGCGTGGCAGTCGCAGCAAAGACAGAGCGCTCAAGGTAGGCAAACTTGGTCTTGATTCACGTCTTGAGTTGGCGTAGTCGGCTCCCCATCCTCTTGGAAACGTGGTTGACGCATTCCTCCTTCACAATAGTGGTTGGTGAGTAGGGGCTTGTTTTGCCGTTCTGTGTTATTAGCCTCCCTATCCCACACGAGGGCCCTTCCCACCCCTCCCACACCCGTTTCCCATCCTCGTACAACCTTAAATTCTTTTTGGAACCTACGGAAGATGTTTATCTTCGATTATCTGTAAAAATAAGCATTCGTGAAAATTTTGAGATTTTGGCTAAATGAACCTGCCTGATCCCCTTAATGATATTGTCTCAACGTAGCTGCGGACAAAAATGTGTGAAAAGTGAGTTAAGTCAAATTATACTTCACTCCGACCAGTAATAACAATTTGGTAATCACAGTAACGATTTCTGAACTTTGTGGGAATTGATTAAAATGAAATAGTAAATCTCCCACATGATTGCAACAGCGTGGTTTTTGTTTGCATTTTTCTGGGGGTCGTTGTTCACTGTCATTCGTACTTCTATGTTGTCTAAGAGAACGGCGATAATAGCTATTTACATCTGCGACAACAGTGGAGTGTCGAAAAGCTCTCATTAATTATGAAGAAGTAGCTATAATCAATGAATCTGATATAAGTACCTCTCCTGATCCAATTACCAGAAAAAAAGGGGCGGCAAGACGACAATGAAAAAAATCCAAGAAGACCCGTCTCTAAGGAATAGACGATCGGAGGCTGAGAGTTTCAAGACTGCGGCTCACAATGATTTGAGGAATGTTGATTGTCAACTCTGAAGAACTCATTTAATAATCAAACAAGTTCATTTTCACCGCAACCGATTGTCTTGACATTCCTTAATCTGTAAAGAATGCCTTTCTTGTGATCATGGCTACCGTGTAAGCCAAGGTGAAAACGCGCCCTCTTACGCGAAGATACAAAACTTCAAAGATGGAAAGGCAAGGAAATAGTTGAAGAAGAACATGACCATCGTTTTTATTTTCATTGATGATAACCCGGCGGAACTTGATCGACCTGACGGTCATGTCTATGCTTGAATGCATTTTGGCGATTATGGACACCAGCGTTTGAAGCGTCAACAATAGGGTGGTGGAGTCAATATATGGTCAGGTATCATCAAGGATAGACTTGGTCCTATGAAAGTACCTATAGGACTAAAATTGGTATCTGCTGCCCACTGCAATCTTTAGAAAATATCTTTGGGGCCTTGGTAAGTAAATATACCCCTTTCTACAGGACCTCGTTTTTAAGCATGACAACTTTCCCTCTCCCCTATGCTCGTGCCACCCAAGCTTTCTTAGCCTTTTTGAGCATCCAAGGTGAAAAGTTAATGATCTAGCCACCTTCTTTCCCTGATGTAAAACCGATTGAAAACTTTGGATTATTATCAAACAATACGTTTCTTCCAATGGACGTCAACTTACATCGAAAATAGTTTTATGAGATTCCATCCAACTACCATCCTACGCGCCATTATTAGGAAATTTATTGATTTCATGAGCACCTTCGAAACAACTGTTTTGTAACAAAACTCTATGGCGTTCATGTGAGCAAATGATGTTGAAAGAAGATAAGAGTGTTATAACAACTATTTACAATAAGTACTCTGAATCATTCATCCTTAATCCTTACTTAAACCAACAAGGGCAAACTTTTGGTTCTTTCAATTGAAG
The DNA here is from genome assembly GCA_006783055.1 of Trinorchestia longiramus. NCBI lineage: Eukaryota > Metazoa > Arthropoda > Malacostraca > Amphipoda > Talitridae > Trinorchestia > Trinorchestia longiramus. The sequence goes on from VCRD01000086.1 coordinate 370,041, forward strand.
AGCTCTTACCACCGGTCAGTCAAAAGCTATTACCACCAGTCAGAATTTAGTATTTGAGAAAATTTGTTTTTTCTCAAATGCCAATTTCTGATTAAACCTTGCTTCTGTCAATGATGTTGCCATTACATGCAATATTTCATACAAACATTGTAATAGAATTTCATTCACAACAAACTCAAAAGTCGCTATTTTTATTACCAAGTTATTATCTTTAGTTGAAGTGGAGTTGTTGCACCTTATTATAAAACGTGTTGTACATAAGATCAATTAAAATCGTGCGATCAAAAGTTTCATTACAATAGGGCAGTGTGCGTACGATGCACATGATAGGATTTAACAGCTTGAAATGTGCTGAATTCATTTGTAAGTATATTTCTTTATATTTTTCTCTTGATTACCTAAATCAAAATTAACCAATATTTGCGGGGGAGGCGCAGGTGGGGGGCGGATAGGAGGAGGGAAGTAGGTTGAGAGTGAAGGGACACTACAGAGGAAGGTTGCCGTAGACCAGGCATGTCAAACTCAGTTTGGCTCTGGGGCCGGATCCAGACTTTCTGTTCTCAGGTGGGCCGGATCAGTAAAAGAATGTCAACTCCAACTATTTAGCTTTGTTTTTCAGTACTATGCTTTATCATTCAGCCTACATTTGTAGCCTACCCTACATATTATAATCAAGTGAAAAAAATTAGGGCGCGATACAATTTTTTTTAAAAAGTTATTTCAGAAGATAAACTTAAGATTTCTGTTCAAGAGACGTGGGGTCAAGAATATTTCAAACATCGTGACTAAATTTACATGCCGAGAATAATTTTTACTTTATTTACAAATGCAAACTGTCAAATGACTCACCAATGCAACTGTTTTATTATCAACACTTAAAAATTCAAGCTAAATGATAACCAGTCTCTTTGTCTACTTTGTGTCTCCATTTTTGAAGCGTATTTTCAATTCATATGTACCGTAATTTCTTATCTATGAATAAGTATTTACACTTGACTATTCCTGTTTTTTAACACGAATAACTCTATACCACCACTATACTGTTTTTATTCAGGTAAAAGTTTACTCTCCTGGAATGTGGGTTTATTCTACATAATTTTAATATAAACCTTTGCATTCTGCAAATTAAGCTCCTGTCTATGTATCGTGGATGATTTTTTTGCAACTAGTCTTTTTATTACGAAATCATGATTTATTCTACCAATATTGTTGTTACAGCTGATTTGTTTTGACTGTTGTTTGTGTTGTGGATTTCTTCCCCTGAAAAGTAATGAACTGCTATTGACCACAAATTGGCACAGCAAGTGATAGCTCAGATGCCTGAGAAATAAGGTTCAACAATGATATAAGCGTTAGAAGAAGAAATTTATTTTCAAAATCCTTTATTGAAAAGTTATTGGTACATTTAATCTTGAAATTAGACATGAACTGCCGCTGAGCCATAAACATTGATTTGTTGTATTGTATTATAAGCATATACATATGTATAATAAGAAAAAGTATTCGCCAATAAATTAACAAAATATTGACGCGATTAACCCTTCCATTTTTATCGTACACGGATAATATTGTCGAATAGAAATCTTTGAAGCCACGATTTTCAGCTGATTTTATGTCCAACACATTTCACAGTGACGGTAAAGTTATCATGGCTTATAGTTTTTCGGAGCTGCCTGAGGAGTTGGTTTGATTAAGTTGACAATCATTGCCACTATAAAGCATTAAGTGTCAGAAAAGATATTACTGTACTAAGTCGTAGGTGCTGCAGACAGATTCTCATTTATTATGTACTAGAATTTATTATAGTCATTACTAATGAAGTGCATCGGGATTATTCGTTCATGGAACATTTCAAATGAATTTGTCCTGAGAATACAATGAGGAAATCTATCAGATAATTACAAGTAGCAGCAGAAAAATAGGCCAGATATGTCTGCTGATTATGGAATAAACGGAGATTAGAGTTTTTAACTATTAAACGAATAATCAACATACAATCGCATTTGCATGTTCCAATCGCCTAGCCTAGATCATTCTTTTTTCTCGCCAAGTCTAATTTGTACAATATTACAGCTAGTGTACCACTAGTCATTATCATATTTTCTTATTTGCATTGCTGTGGTCCAAAAAACTGGCCATTTAGAATCTAATAGAATAAGGCAATAGAAACGAGCCATTTGGCTCGTTATTTAGGTATTTCCAGCTAATACCTGCAGAACACAACAATTTAAAAAAATGTTTATTCAATTTTTCTTATCGTTCATTAATTCATTACATAAAGTAAATGACTTTTTCTGTATCATCGACCGGTAAAAAATGTGTCGTCTCACTGTTATTGTATTCATATATTAGGCATTGGTATGATGTTCTGCTACTAAATGTACGTCCAATTTTTTTCTTACAGATAAATTACTAAATTTTGTTGCCTTCGGGATTGCTGCTAGAGGATGTAAAAACTCTTCACACACATTTTGCTACGTGTGTGGTTACTATATCAGAAAAATGAAGACATTGCATTAAATCGTGAGAGGGGTGACATTGTGAATATCGTATATGATTGAAATAAATATCCTTTGCCTCTTGCATGCTCCATACAGAAATAAAACACAATAATGTTAAAAAAAATTGAAACAAAATGAGTAAATTACGGTGAATTGCAATGGAATGTTTGTGGTGATTTCCAGCTGTTGGCCCTCTTCTTTAGATTATAAGGATATAGAGTATTCATGTTTCTCTTGCTTATGGGACAGCAGAGCTGATAATATAATGATTGTTCCTGACTAGTGGAGCTGCAGCCAGGAATGTTAATTGTTTTCAAACACGCCATAGTAGATTTCAACAAAGTCTTATTACCCCCTCTAACTATCAAATTTGATTGGTTAAACAGTTTGTAAAGCGCTCAGATTCTGGAGGAGAAGCTTTGTACAAAATTCAACTTATGGTTCCAATGTTCCCTAAGGGAAAATCAAGGATGTCTTATAAAATTTGTCCCAAGTATATGCAAGGTTGAAGTCGGAGAAACTGGAAGAAGCGATTACCAAAAACAAAAAAAACTTGGGAAGCATTTCGTGATGTAGTTCATGAATTCCTAGGAAATCACATAGACCCTAATTAAAAACAGCTGATAGCAAAGCTTATTGAAAACTTCAGGAGAATGGTTTATCTGATGTTCATAATGATTGATTTTTTGCACTCGCCCCTACATTTTATACTAGAAAACTTGGGTGATGTCGATGGAGAACATGGGGAAAATTTTCATCAGGATATCGCAACAATAGGAAGACAAAAAAGATGGAATATTATAACGAGGAAAGATTATATGTGGGATTTAGTGAGAAGATACGATGGTATACACTTAAGAAATTCTCAATCGTCAAATCCCTTCTTATCTGAAAAAATGAATTATCAAAAGATTTACAGTACAGTGGTGGTTTTTTATTTGCTGTAACTAATACCATGTTTGCTAAAACATTTAAGTATATGAAAAAGTACCAAATTTTGTGTAATAATTCTAAAAATGCTATGAGAGATTGAACTAACAAAGTGTTGGGAATAAAAGTTATAAATTTATCGAAAAAATATGGAATTAAAAATAAATAACTATCGATGTGACGTCAAATGAACGTGATTTTTAATTTAGTGACAAAAAAGCATTCATGAACATTAAAGAAATGTATGCTTACAAAATACATGTTATTAGTGTTATTAGTGTTATAAGTGTTACTTCCCGGCTTGACCATGTTTGTTTCACAATATTTTTTTCACTTCTTTCTTTTCTTTTTTTTCATAATTGTCACTCTGTTTGTGATAGTTATCATTTCATTTGTGATAGTTATTATTATCTGTCGGGTGAAATGATTTCAGTGTTTTAAATTAATTCAACGATGACTTAGTCATAGAAATGACATATTACCGACTTTAGTTTCCAATTCATTCCCAGTAAATGATAACCTCTTTTCCATAAAATTATTAACTCTATCATATGCATACCTTCACGTCAAAATATTTTTTATTTAAATAATTGCTTCTTTCACGCTTCAATAGGGGACAAATTACCTAAGAAAATGAGAATCCCTTCACGTACCAGCGATAAATCCTAAGAGTCATTCTACGAGGTCAGCTGCATTAAACCTGCTGCGTAATTTTCCCGACCAATAGAAAAGCACTGCAGGTGATTGAACAAGGAAGAAGCGTGGATAGCGTTCAGTCGGTTCTTTGGCAGTGGCTCTGATCAAAATGCTGTTGATTATCACGCATGATAACCTACTTGTTTAAAATTGAAGGAGATTGCCGAGTGATTGGAACGAATCACTGTCAATTCATGTTTTTCATGTTTAAATTGAGGATTAAATTTTGCTATGCTTAAGTCTCTTGTAATATATTTAGATGAAGAGAAGATGCTTACCTATCTGCCACATTCTACAGAGAGAGTCCGCTCTCTCACACAAACATTAAACTCTGAGTGGCTGTGTGCTGCAAGGAGACCAGTATAATAAATGAGGTTTAATTACCTCTGTTGAATCAATATTTACAAAATTGCATTAGTGAAAGCCTAATATTATGAAGAAGTAAACATCGCAAAATTAGATTAAATGTGAAAAATTGTTCAGAGTGTAACATTTTCCCCAGTCAAGAACAAAATTGGACAGAGTAAGTGTCTCTTGAGTTTGTGATAAATGATGATTTAACGCTCACAAATTCACACGGCATGAAGCCCTGCTTGAAATGGTAATTTTCAAAGTACATTTGGGTAATGAGCGTTATTGCTGTCGTATTTGACAGCTCATTATATATTCATTGTTTGATGACTCCAGCTCCCGTACATCAGAACTGTGTGAACAGTTTAGCATACGTTAAATGTTACTTGTAATGTTCGAGAAAAACATCAGCGCCGCACAGTATTTGAATTCAGCCTGATCTTGTACTCGTAAATGGCATATGTATTTTTATAATAACCACTAATATATATATATATATATATATATATATATATATATATATATATATATATATATATATATATATATATATATATATATATATATATATATATATATATATATATTAGTGGTTATTGGTTCTACTTAGGTGAACAAAAGGTTAAAAAGGAATACATGAATTAATATATTGTATATGCATATACATGTAATAAAGAGTAGAAGATAGAAGAAAATTAAACTGACAATTGACCCTTTTATAGCGATTTGAAGCCAGACTGTTCTTTAAAATAGTTACTGGTTACACCTAACATATGTAATATGGTCTAGGTCTTGATCCTCGTATTTATGGGTTTGACGTACGAGTAGTGCTAGTCATCAACCTGGCTGTCCAACGAGCACATCTAGGTAGAGTACCGACACTTGGTTCAATCTTGAAGCCACATCATGATTTTAACAATTTCTATGTATAAAAACTATAGTTTGTGTTCGTTAATTGAGAGCAGAAAACTGATGATTTATGTTGCAGGTTTCTTTCATTTAAGTCATGAATGTCTATCAGATATTGAAGAAAACATTTTACTGTTGTTCCGTACAACAGCTTTTTACTTGCACTGGGTGAATCAAGGATAAATATCCACTTTATGCTGTTATCCTCTACACTCCCTGACTTCATTAAGTCATAAAAATGTTATTGCAAATCAAAGAAAATATTCCATACCATATAAAACTTTTTTCAGTTATCTATCGCTGGGCAGACACGTAGAAAGTGCTGTCTCAGACGTAAGCACACGTTTCTTTCAAAGACGTGAATCCAACAATTGGACCAACTTCCTGAACTGCTTTAACTCTCGTACCAGGCAGTTGAGTTCAGCACGGATCAATGGCAATACTCGTCTCTCCTTTCTTGCTTTGTTCGCATGGTAGTCAACTGCTCCAGCACAGTGCATTGGGGGTCAGAAATACGATACTATTCTAGGGTGACAAAAAGCATCAAGACAGAGGAGTGAAAATATTTAAGGACTGGTAATATGGCGTTACAAAGACCGTTAGTGAATGAAACGTGTTACGATTGATGCCTTATAAATTTGACTTCAGGACTGCATTTGCTAACTACATCGATTCCCCGTTCTACGCCATTGAGACTCTAAATGGTAGTTTCTTCCTCTCCTCCATTGCCTTACCTTACAATCCGAATTTGATTTACAAGTTTAGAAGCATACACAGATTATAAACAGGTAATATCCTTGAAGAATATAACATTTAAGAATAAAATATCGGTTTTCGAACCACTGATTTTGAACACACATAATTTTATCAAATATTTATGTATCCAAAATTTGAATCTTCTCATAATGGGTCTGTAATAGTCTTTTTTAACAATTGCAATGTTTGATTGAATATAAATCGCATGTACATTTTTTCCTACAGCCTATAGTCTTTTTTCACTCCCTCCCAATTGAATTCGAAATTTTGAAACTCTTTATTTGCGGTTTTCCTTTTGTTCCTTAAATACAGTAATTATTAGGTAAAAAAAAATTGCACGTACAGTTTTTTACTGCCACGTGATGACTTTTTATGGCTTCCGTTTTAACCAATACAGTTTGAAAAATTTATCAGACATTTTTTCCTTTTTAGCTTTAAATATATACCGTAAACTGATTTGAGTGTATTTTTATGTTAAAATGCTCATAAGGAATTTTCATGGTAACGCATGTGTAGGTAAAATTCTCATGGAGATAAGTTTTTAATTCATATAAAGATAATCTATAGTTATGCTTAATGCCACGAAATCTGTTTGCAGGTAGGAGTTTACGCTCAAACCTATGCTGCATGTACTTTCTGCATCTAAGTGTGACCTTCATATTTGGTTTGGTACATCTATTCATTTAAAATTTTTGTTTATCCTGAATTGAGAACCAGATACATATGATAAGTCGTCTACTATTTCACCCTTCTGAGTCACAATGGCATCATCGATTGCTTACGGGATCGGCAGACCTAGAAATAGCCGGTAGGACCGAACATTCATGATTAGATATTTTTGGGGTTATTTTTTATGCGTTCGATGTTATTTGAGTTTACTAATTATATTTAATAGTACACATTTCATTCATTACATAACCTAATCAATATTGTCGATCAAAGTATGAAGTATATATGATTTGACAGGAACTTTAGTCCCCAACCCTCAGGAGACAACTAAATAACAATCTATGAATTAGAATCGTCATGTTTTGGTAACTTAACAAGATGTTTTCTATATCAAGATAGAACGTGCGAAATATGGATAACGCTTTTAATTTTTCACAACGTTCCCAAACTAATTTTAAATAAGTGCACATTTATTTTGCAAAAACTTCATCAGGTGCTGGGCGGTATAATATTCTCTGCCCCAAGTATAGACTGGGCTAGCATTCAAAGTTGATTTGCCAATCATTTACGGTTCCACAATTTGTGCAAAATTTATGAGCACATTTTACAATGTTAAGCAATAAAAGAACAAACAAACTTTTTTTCGTTGATGCCTCACCCTCAAACCTGTTTGTGTGTGCTCTGCATAGTAAGTTCTACTGCAGTTCTTTTACAGTACCATTAATTACGATGATAAAATGTTCAGAAAATAATTGTGCACGCTTTTGATGGCCTCTTTAAGCAACGATTAATTTTTCGCGCTACGTTACAGGCTTTATTATTAGCATTAGGGAATTATGCTCAAATGTTCGACTCGTCAAATGGGCTGACTGATTCTTTTGAGTGCTGTCTACATAAAATCGTCGTTTCTAAATATTGGATACTCTTCTTGTAAGTATTAAATAGTTAATATTCCGAGTAGATTTGGACATGAAGAAATTTATAAAATTTTTAAAATACTGGAAATTGTAGCGATTACGCAAAATGTCCAATAACCACAGATAATGTAGCTTAGTTACATACCGAATGGACATGAAAGAGCGAGCACACAGCATGCGTCATGTTTCAAAAATGTTATCATTTGAAAAACTGTAAAAAAATTCCACGAGACTGAAGTTTGACAAAAAACTTAAACGTCCTGTTCTCTTCATACAATAATTTATTCATGAAAATATAGTATACCACTTTTTTGTGTAGAAAGCTTAATACTTATGCTGCACAATTACAAGGTGGTGAAATAGGGGTTTCTTTAAATTAATACATAGACGATGGATAATTTGTCCCTTTGTTTTTTGTTCCATTCTCGAGAAAGAAGGTCGATGTATCGCTTAATAAACATTTATGAGTTTTTCTTGATTTTTTTGTTTTTTATTCAATTTTAAACTGAATCAGCTCACGGTTCCAATTCATTGACCTAAAAACTTTCATCCTACTACGTTGCTGAGTTCAACACGGATACAAGAAACAGGACAGTAGTTCAATGTACAACATTTCCAAGATCATTTGACGGCCACCGTGTTTGATTCAGTTTTTTGCATTTAACACTCACTGAAATCTTCAAGTGCCCTGGCTAGAAGCATACCTTCTGGAAATGTTCCCTTTAATATTTGTTCACATAATTCGGTCAATTTCAATACGTTATTAGCCAATTGCATCAAATTCACAGTATAAAACAGGTAACACAGGACCATAAAATGCTGACCTGCGAGGTTCTCTCGGTCGCTCGTTATGATAAGTCTTATCTGAGCTGAGCGAGAGGTGGGACAAGCAAAGCCTTCAAACTCTTGTTCAAAGTTTATAGGTGTGTGTTTTGACTTCTTTACTAACGCCGTATCAAAATCTCATTCATATTTTGCGAGTATTTTTTCCAACAACTTGCTTAATTTGCGCTCAACTTCGTGTTCGGCTGACACAAAATAGCAAGAAAGTAGAAACGTCTTATTTGTGTAGTAAATCGATATTTTGAAACAGCACATGAAATGTCTTCTGTTCATTTGCAAATTCTCACTAATAAAATGGTGATTTTATTTAGTTTTGAGCCTAAATTGTAAAGGGTAAGGAAGAAAAACTGTCAAGGTCCTCACTGACTCACCCCGTCAGTGAGGCCTCAAACGTGGTGAGAGAAGGTTCAGCGATGCGCTAGCAGTCGTTTCAGCTGAACGTTTCAGCAGTGTGAGCTCTAGTGAGCCAGAGGATGTGCCTTACCAAACTAGAAATGATTCCTAAGTTACTTTTGGCTCATATTTTTCTGCGTAGATAGTTTTCACTATGATCATGATTGATTATTGACATGGAAATTAACGGGAATATAAATTTGGTAAGCGAGACCATTGATACCAATTGCAACGGATTATCGTTCCTAACTCAGTGTTATAAAGTTCATTATTGTGTGCGTATAATATTTGATAAATATCGATTCAGTCTATAAGAAGTTCTTGTACCACGCAGAGAAAATTTAAAAAATTTTATCACTGTTTTTTAGAGTTGAGGAAAATCTCGCGTACGCACCTGTTTTAGTGGTGTGGTTGTTTTAAACTCAAAGGATATTTGTTTATAAAGTCTTAATTAGTCAAATTGATTCTAGGAAAATACAACGAGGAAAGTGGGTGGCCTAATAAATTTTAATTTGAAGTAGATGCAAAAAAGAGGATGTAATTAATAACTCGATGATCTTTAAAGCATATCGGTCCAAATAATGGTAAATCAGTTGGACTCTTTTCTAAGGAAAAATGACACTTGCAACTCCCAGCATTTTGTTTTAGTTTGGGAATATTTTTTACACTTATACTTGGGTGTATTTCAACGTTTCGTTTGTTTTCATTCATTTGGCAAATTTTAGTATCATTTTCCATGACAACATCATTTGCCTTGAAGGCTGTTTGTTGAAATACATTTTTAGCAAAAGTTAAGCTGTGAAAGAAACGTAAACAGTTCGTGTTCATTCTACAATTTGATGTACCACGGAGTTGAGCAATTTACTATTCTCACCAAACAGAAATGTTATATACGAATAAAACGCTATAAAAATTGTTGTAATTGTATTTAAGATATATTTTTCCGATGGTTTGTATGGCTAAATGTGTTCAGTAGACGAAGAAAAACAGATAGAAGGAATTACAAGAGAATTTCTAAATAGGATATTCAGTACAATTTTCCAGCGAAATCGTTAAACAGTTGCCAAAAAACTAATGTTGTTCGGTTATTCCTACATATACGTTTACATTTGAATGAAATGGTTAGAATTAAAATGTCTTCTCAATGAAAGACTCAAGAACTTAAACCTGGAAATTATTGATGACGTTAGCATTTCGACAGATGGTGACTATTTCCAATTAAAATTGAGGCTTAGTGTTATATTGTAAATGATTTTGGAGATTTTTGTGGGAGTAAATTAATCTAAGTTTTTCACTGTTATGATGGCTATTATAGAGCAAGTGACACTATTTATTGAAACCTCAAACAATTTAGAAACTATTTTTAGCCTGAGAAAAATAAAACAACGAGTGAAACAGAGATAGATTCATATCAACTGCTTTTATCTATGCTGGCTTAGTTTTGTCATACAAGGAGTCTCCGGTTTACGGCATTTCGACTGATGGCAACTCGCTGTTACGAACGAGCTTCCATAAATCCTGTTAATTCACGTTCCGCTTCACAGCGAGCCTGTGAACCGAGCGTTTTACTAATTGTTTTACTCGCACGGCTGAATACACGGTAACGCGGCGCATGAACGAGGAAGATGCTCACTCAGTATGCTATATCAGACTGTAGTTTGCGTTGTCATCTTCACGCTCCGTAGTTTTCTCCCGTTTTCACCCTTGTTTGAACTTAAATCATAGCACCCAAACGTAGGGATAATGCAAGTGCTAGTGGTGCATCGAAGAAAAGGAAAGTTATCACAGTGGAATTTAAATTGGACAGTATTAAGCGTTTTGAAGAGGGAGAAATGTCGACGATCATTGGTAAAGCTTCGAACTTGAATCGTTCGACGGTCGGTACTCCAGCCTGTCTAGACTCTCCAGCTGCAGGCTCTTCCAAATAAGCCTGTCTCTCCATTTACCAGTCAGAGCGCTATATTTTATTTGTATTTTGTTTAAATGTAAGTTTATGTATGTGAGTTTATACTTAAAGTATGTTTATACACAAGTTCGTATCATTAGTTAGTATAACTTACGTATGTAAGTGCACATTTCCGTTATGTAATGGCATAAGTTTCGACTTACGTACCAATCCGGCTTACGAACGTCCGTAAGAACAAAACTCGGTCGTAGTCCGAGGAATCCCTGTAACTGAGTTGCAGTTTAACTCTTCCAAAGGTACAGTATTTAACTCACATACGGACGTGTGTAACTGCTTGTTAACAATGCGTCTAAGAGTCTACGAAAAGTGATATGTTCACATTACGTAGTTAATATGCGTTATTCACGAGCTTAAATGTTTAAGAAAAACTTATCGTCAAACTTTAAAAGAAAACGCAGATTTCAGTAACCAACAGCTTCTTAGCGATGAAATAATCGTTTAGTTTTCATGTGACATTGCTTCTCCTCTTACTCTAAACCCGATCGTGTTATTATATCATTTAGTCTTTCTGAATTAACATTTATGTGTCCTCCATCCACCAAATCAGCTTAAGTTAGCTTAGATAGCAGAAAAGAGCATTATTAAGTCTACAAATGTTATAAAATTATATTTAGAACGCAGTAACTTTTCTCATCCTAAGATATGATGAGGGAACCGTTTTGACTAAGGAATAATTCAAATTTTTACAACTACCACTTTCTGATGTTAGGTCGACAAACTTTATCCAATTTGTCAGCTACTACTATTCACTTTAATCAATAGAGAAGTAGCGAACTCATTTTCAGTTTGAAACAAAATAGTCACAAAAAGAAAATTAAAAAAATAAAGAATACGATTACTAGTAGTTTCTTTTACTTTTTTAGGGTTCTGATTATAATTGATACACAACGTTTTACCAGACCAATAATTATTTGTCTGGTAAAACGTTGTGTATCAATTTCTTATGAAAAATGGACATGTATTTAGATACTCGAGTGCAAATTATTCATAAAAATTGCATATATAGAACTGTGACTTAGTGCCCCTAGCCCCCAAAACTCCCGCAAATTTCCGATCCTACGATTTTCTTTATTGAGTTATTTATGTCAGGTGCATACCGTCGCGCACTGCTCAGGAATTTACGTAAAAAAATTCTTGTGAACTTTTTACAAGTTCACGCATGCAAAATAGGTTTTTGTATTGTGATGCTTCCGATTAAGTGATGTTTTCACGTATGTATTTTGAATGGGCATACGTAGAAAATGAACAATTGCTGTTAGATACGGTTATAAGAAATGAAAATTATCCTTACAAAAATATTCAAGTAATTATTTATACCTAATCGGAGAAACGTTTGAAATTGACTCAGATTTTGTTGATATGCAAAACTCAGTCTTTTCATGTGTGATATTGTTACTGCTCTCATTTAGTAATCAACTCTAGCACAGTTCACATTTGTTTGGTATGAGTATAGCTGCAGTCATTACACTTTCGTAACCACAGTGTCACAATGATCTCAACAGGGGTAATGAATATGTAATAATCTAATCACTATTTAATTAGCTTTCAAAATTGTGGTGATTAGACAATTGTCATGACAGCATATTATAATAACCTGCAGTCCCCATCTGTAGTTGTGTGCCAGAAAATGTTATCGTAAGATGCATACATAAAACTGCAGCACATAAGTCATGCTTCATTGTTCGAACAGCGTCCTAAACTTTGAAGTTCAATTAGTTGACTGCGATACATTTACCCTCGCGATGGGTCATGTGTGAATATGGTTGGTGTGTCATCAAATATTTACGTTTACAATACCGGTGCATAAGATGAGGGCTGTGTGACTGGCTAATATTTAGAATGGTAGAGATTTCGAAAATTTATAATTAAACTCAAGGTTCCTGAATGCACATCCGTAGTATAATATTAGAGCAACTGACATATTGTGTTAAAGAACTAGGTAACCGCAATTGATAGAGGCAAAAAAACAACTCGAGAGACACGTCATCGTTTATTTAAGAAAAATAGACTGACACCTGGTGTACTTCAATAAGGAACCGGATTCGGAAAGTAGTAATACTAACAGTATTTTGAATTTCTTGAAGAGAACACACTTTTTTACCAAAATCAGTGCATCATTAACATGATTTTGATGTCCCACTCTCAATTCAAGTTTTACACTCCTCTGCTGCAAAAATATTTCTGGACGTTCGAATTCCTTTTAACTTTATTTGAAGGAACTCTAGTGGAATATTACTAGGTACCGCTTTAGCAGTTATGTGCAAATTGCTATTATAACTTAAACTTGAATTCACGAAAAATATTCCTAGAAAATAACATTTGAACGCCTCCAGCCTAAGCTCATTCTCAGAACGACTTTGAAAGAAAATTACACGATTCAATACATACGGAGTTCAGTAACAAATAACTATCATTACTCATTTTACAAACATTATATAAAGCATAAAGTAACTGAGAACGTACAGAAGGACGCTCATGATGCAAAATCGAATTCCGCCTCTTGTATTCCTCTCGCATTCACCTTTTGCCAAATACGTTTTGGAGTTGGAAATGATAGTTTTCGAAAAGTACCAGAAGTTTAGTTTCATTTCATATGTAACATTTTTAGTCTACCGGTATAATATTTTGCAGAAGGGACATCTTTCAGACGTTAGAGTAATTTTTCACTAATGAAATTGTTCAAATACATATCTCTACCACAAAGACTATTCCTACAATTATTTTGGCCTTCATTGTAATATTGTTGCTCATATCAATATCATTATAATTTTCTTTATATCTTTTCGCATCAATTTCCAGCTGCATGTAAAAAACAATCTGTACTGGTGAAATTCTAGGTTTCAAATAAAATAATAATGTAATTTCAACTTTAGTGTAATATAGGTTGTGACTGCAATCCGTTTGGACCGAGCTGTAATACTCGTATACTGAAAACGAAATTTCCAATAACATTAATGTAGATTAAATAAATCCGACCCAAAAAATTATTTAAAACAGAACATTTATTGATGGTTACTTCGCTTCGTACATCGTTTAAATACTTAAAAATGTGATGTTACACAGACAAAATACAGTAAATAAGAGTGGATGACATTGTAATATACCTGTAATGTCATTGTCCTATCAATAGTGATATTAGGGATCGAGCTCGAAATTCTTGTGACAGAATGCTATTTTATATTTACTGAGTGTTCGCTTATACGACGTTGCATTTATATTATCAATTTAAATAGTGAACAAAACTCATTTATTTTTTCTAGCGAAATGCATTTTTTTGCTATTTACTTTTTATTTTATTTTATGGAAGTCAAGCCTTTCACCCAAGAGTTGTTGTCAGTCGCTCTCAATAACCGAAATTTTGCATGTTAACAACAAAAATTACTCTCATAAGATTACTGAAATGACTTGTCAACCGAAAACCAGGTATACTGAGGATTTCTGTTCTTCTCTTCAGTTTCTGCACACAGTGTGACCATCACAAGTTTGTAGTGTTGCTAAGTGTGGCAGGTCTTGTCAAATGAGGGCTGATTATGGCTAGCATGCATTCATTTTCACCTCGTTGTTACATCCTGATGAAAAGTTCAAAATGTCAGCACCTTGCGTTGCATCTCACAATAACCTCAGTGAAATGGATGTTTTGTACAAACATCTGGGTTCAAAATTAGAACTCATTGCAGTATCAGGCAGGCTGATAGTTATTAGTAATTTTGAATTCGGGTTGTTTTATGCCACAAGATAAATACGTAAATGTACACCAGTAACGTCAGCTGCCACGAAAGTAACAAAATTATTGCCACTGGACCACTTGCTTTTGTTTTTTTAAATATAAGTTATCACTAACACTGAACTTAAAATGAAAGATATTCATAAAGAAATATGAAAACACCTTTTTTCTGAATTATGGTACGCGCTGGAATACAAAACTTGTCTGGCAGAGTGACCAACTGTTAACTCATGGTATACCGAATGTCAAATTGTGGACGGCTCATCACTTGGTGGAAAGCAGTATTTTCCTTTATGCAAGACCACAACCTAGGGAACGATCAAATTCAAACTAGATTGTGTTTCGCTCATGTGTGACCCTGTTGAATCCAGCCAAAGACTTAGATGCCGTTTTTCACAGTCACACAGTTGTTCTTACTCGGTGTGACTACATTTCGAGCAGCTGACGTGATTTCACTCATTCCGCTATTCAAGCTGCTGGGAAGTCCTTGGCATTACATAATTGAAAAACGATGACTATTTGGAGTGCTTTTATGCTTAGAGAAAGGAAGGAAACAATGAAAATTGTAGCTTCTGTCGAGTTAACATATGCAGAGGTCATTATTGCACATAACTCAAATGAATGAACGTATCCTAATTTTCGTTAAAACAAGTTGCTGCTACCCAGATCAAATACTTGTCTTGTCACTTCTTTACCAAGAAAGCTCTCCTTAAAGATGAATTTTTAACTTCAGATGACCACAAATCTCGGGATAGTTTGGTATCCTGAATGCACCTCATCATTAATCAGTTACAGTTTAATAATCTCATTAGAAAGTAATTTCTTTCAGAAAATATCTGGTATCAAATTCAGCAGAACACAAATTATTCTAAAAAATCTAATCTGTTGTTCAATTGAGCGACGGGATTTTCCTTTGCGTGACAATGTTCAAAGCCTGTTAATGAAGATGGGCGTCACAGCATGCTTAGTATATTCCAAATGAAGAGATGTTGTTCATGGACAGTTCCAACAGAACATAAAGATTTTGATGTTTCACAAAGACAGCAAATCAAATACGGAACAATTCCTGTGAATCATTTAACCAAGGTGGCTGATGAGTCAAAAACTATTACCAGAGCACTGCAGAAAATACCATGTTACGTACGTAACTCGTTAATCTCTGTTAATTTGAAGATTGTCAATTTTCTGTTAGGTTTACAAGGTAGGTACACAAAGCTTCCTCCATCTGTTTCTAGGATAGCAGATCCAAAGATGAACTCTGAATCAGAAAACAATGGACTCAAAGGAAAGGCATAGTTGTCAGAAAAAAGTAAAACCACTGGGTGCTAGAAATGACATCCGCTGGGCGTTAAACTATGTTGGTCAGGCTACTTTGAAGATTTCGAAGTAAAAATTAAAGCTGATTCGACTACATGCAGATAATTTCCAGCAATGAACATAGTGAAGGTAAATGTAAGCATTTATGTGGACCAAACTAAAATTGAAAACCTTCGTGATCAATGCTGGGGTAGATGAATAGTCTTCATTCTAACTGATCATAAAGAATTTCTCTGAGACCTATAAATCAGGTAACTACTCCTAACTAGTGGAGAGCATTTTATCACCTTTCCATCAACTTGGATGTAAAATCACTAGCATATATACCTTCACACACATTGGAATTGTATTCCGAAAAATATTTGTGATCTAAGTGAGGAACAAGTTAAAAAATTCTAACAAGATGTAAAATCGATTCCAAAACAATCTGAGGACACTACCATATACGCATGATGACCCATTACTACTTGGCTATTCAGCATCGTTGTCATGGGGCATACCTCTGCAAGAAAATATTTTACCCACCGCTGTTTGAGAGCTGTGAGTGCAAACAGAACGCTGTGATAATTTTATCATACATACAGTGGAATCAAGTTAACAATCATAATTCTTTTTGAGACCGAGCTCGAAATCAGAAATGCTTTGAAACAGGGTACATATTTCATACTTTGAATAATGTAAAATCTATTCATCCGTTTCCCATTGAAATTTTTTTGGTTTGAATAAAGTAGAACATGTTGGACATTGTATTTAATTTTTTATTAGGGTAAGTTAACAAATAAATATTCATAATGATTGCCTGTTTAATTTGCTTGATAAAATATAAAAAAATAACGAGAGACCCTGTGATGTTTCTGACACTGTTGTCCCTGAAGTTGTTTTTGATCTACTGTTAAACTTGACTAAAACATTGGTATTTCTTGTTTTGTCGAGGTTTTATTTAGCCCTTTAATCTATAAGATAATTGTGCTGTAACCAAAAAACATTTATCCTGCGGTAATTAATAATTTATTTTCGTCCTTTACTGTTGGTTTTCTTTAATTGAAGCTAAGACGGTGATTTGATGGATCATACAGGTCGATTTAAGTCGCCGATAGCTCTTGTTAACAAAGATATGACTCGTTAATAATAACCCTCCTTGGTTCTCACAAGAGATTAAACGCCTCATCAATGCAAGACAACATTCGTACAGAAGACTCAAACGATACCAAACAGAACCCCATCGTCAAGAACATATCCACGCCTGCAGGGCTGTTAAGCGAACGATAAAATCTACCAAACGAAATAAAGAA